>JAQQZT010000011.1:19653693-19663937 GCA_030068275.1 Clarias platycephalus | reverse complement strand
AGTGTAATTTAAACACACACACACACACACACACACACACACACACACACACACACACACACACACACACACACACACATGTGTAATGGTAATAAAAATGGTAATTGCTCTGATTGTAATTTTTTCAGAGAAGCTAGATATGGGAAGATGTATACACATGCATGGTACGTCATAATGTATTACATTATAATTGTTTTTACACATATTGAAACTTTGACACTTCAGGCATACATATAGGGGATCAAGCAACAAGTTGGGAAAATGTATAAACTCCAAACTGTCTTTATGACAGAGGTATTGTTAAAAGCACGGACACAGCCACCATGCCGATATCAGACTTAAGTAGGAGATGTGGCACAAACACTGACAGTGAAATCATATGTAAGAAAAATTAATAAAGTAAGCATAACATAAAACTTGACCAAGTGACACAGGGATAATTTTGTATAAATTTGTCAAAATACTTCCGTGTAATGTACATATGCTTAAATTATAAGGTACGTACACTACCGCTTAAAAATTTGGGATCACTTTCTAACTCCATGGACATTCCTGATGTTTCTTTCTTTCTATATTGTAAAGCAATGTTAAAATCATCCAAAATATGCAATATTTGGGCAAAATCTCCGTTGAACAGTTAATGGAACTGGTAACTCTAAATGAACTTCTCCTCTGCAGTTTTGGTCTTGCCTTCCTGGAAAGGTCTTCATCCTGGTGCTTGATGGGTTTTGCAAATTGACAATACTGTTCCAGCAAGAACTATTCCAGAAAGGCTGACCTCCATGTCTTAAAATAAGCATTGTTGTTGTTATTGTTACATAATTACTTAATTCCATATGTGTTATTTCATAGTTTTGAAATCCCTAGTGTTGTTGTAGAATGTAGAAAATAAATCACTAAACAAAAGCAAGTTACATTCAGTTATAAAAGGTGGCAAAATTAAATTGTAATAAAATCTGTTGTGCCTTTACATCATGTCAGAATCTGAAGAATTTTGACTGTAAAACCAGAATCTCTCCATCAACCTGCTGCTTCCTACTTTCAGGCAGAAGAAAAAACAAAAGAGATAAAATGTGCTTTTCTTCAGATTCGGATAGAAGAATGGCACGTCCACACTTGTTCACCTGCATCGCTCACTCTGCTCCAGGAAGTGAACGAGTGCTCATCTTGGATTCAAAGATGCAGCTTAACTTCCTCTAACGTTTGAGGACATGAAACCAATAATCTCACCCTCACCTATGCCTCTTTATCTCTCTATACTGTATATCTCCTCCAATGCTGAACTGCATGGGTTTGGGTCATAAGCTGCTGTTATAAAGGTTTTTTTTATTGTGTTGGACACGCCATTGAATACTATGTGAAAAAAGTAAAACACCACTCTTTTAAGAACAACTTGTCTTTTAGCTGACACACAAACATGAGCCCACTAGCTCGCTTATATTTTATTAATTGTGTTTTATTGTGTTTTCGCTTAACAATGAATCAGCTTGTGGAACTTTGTAAATTCACACTGACACAATACACAAACACATTAGGAAGCTAGCTAGCTAATGTGCTAGCTAAAACACAGATTGAAAGGTATCTATCTGTTACAATGTATCCAGTTGGAGTGGACATCTGCGTTAAGCTGCATCAGGGGTTTGTTAGAGGTTCTCCGTTAAGGCCAGGCTCATTTTAAAATTTCCAGTTGATCTGACTAGAAATAAGTGAAATTTAATATTTTGCAATACATTTTTATTTTTAACCACAGTATTTTAAGCATTGTAGCTGTAACAGGAACTTTGCTGTTACATACTGTATGTTGCTGTTGAATTGATATAAATAATACATAATTTCTGAGATTTAAATTTCACACATCTAAGCTGCAAAATAATAATTTACTAGCTACACACCTTAAATTTAATCTTTGCAACTTTCATATTGAAATTATTAGAAATTTTACATGCATTCCAAACAACAAACTCTCACAATTAAACCTGCATTGTTCATAAAGAGCGTATATACATGTATTTTACACAACGATCCGAATACTTTTTTTCATATCATATCATTTCTCATATTGTGTTAAAGGCACAAACTATGCACACAAACACACTTAAAATATATATATTTTTTTAAATGCATAAATTGGAGAGGGATGCTCCTCTGGGTTTGGGTTGCTCTCAAGTTAAAAAATCATGAGTAACACAGTGAGTATGTTCCATTTTCTACATTAACACATACTACTTTAATATTGATTATCATTACAGAAAATGAGAGTAAATACAGAAATTCAACAATTAATGAATAATTAAAATAAACATATTCTCATATTGCATAATTACCAACCATAAAGCTTGATGCTTTCAACTCTAAGGGTCTAGTATCAGCAAAGTACTGTATATAAAGTGAATTTTGGATTGTCTATTGCATTCACATTAAGCTCTTATTATTTTACAAATTATACTATACATGCTTGAGAGATTTAATAATTACCTATTAAATAATGAACTAAACAAATCAGAAGACGGAATTGAGTGGGAACGCTGGTCACTTAACACCAGCAGTTTATACATGCCTATAGTCTTCTGCTAAATTTTATGAATTTATTTTGAACAAGTAAGGTTTAAATGTTATTAGTGAAAAGCCAGATAATTTTTTGCTATAAAATGCCAGTGCACATACAGTATAGCCCTATCAAATCACCTGAAACACATCAAGTGCCTTTGTGGCAGCTATTTGAGTTTAAAATGGACAATACAATCATATCTGGCCCATTTTACCTGATGGACTAATTTACTTGATTTCAGCCTAAATTATAGATTTTTTTTTCTTTGGAGACTTTAAGAGCAACAGCTCACCTAATCATAGGATGAAATAAGGAGAGATATTTTGAACAGATCTTCAAATAACACTCAGATGTCTTTCAGAAAGCCCAGCTCGATTAGATTTTGTCTGTATTGATGTTTTACTCTTTTCTTTAAACCACACAATAATGATGATAATGGCACAAAGCGGTATTTTAAGATTCCTAGCTCGTCTCGAAGGACAGGCCATTGATTCCATGGCGGGTACCGAATGTGATGTAGATCTTATACCACTACACGATAAAATATTCGATTCAATTTAATTTTATTTGTATAGCGCTTTTTATCAATGGTCATTGTCGCAAAGCAGCTTAACAGTATTAAACATTTATGGAAATCAATTAGAACATGAACAGAAAAAATGATAGACTATAACTATAAATTTAACCCTGAGTTAAGGAAAGGAAAAAGTTGCAAGGACAGTGGCAAGTAAAAACTCCCTGAGATGCTTTTTATTCAACAATTTGATATTTGGTAATACCAATGAATCAATGCAACATTAACACATGAAATGATTTGGATTCTTAAGGTAGTGATCCACATTTGACTATAACACTGTGTTTTACTATGTTACAAAATGCATGATTTCTATTTATAAGACGGCAATTCGTTATTTGATTATAATATTGAATCTGTTATAATATATATATATATATATTTATTTGATTTTGTGGTTTCTGATCAAGATATGCACAACTTTCTCCAGGATTGTGATGAGCCTATGGTTGATTTGTGAATGATAACATTTTGAATAAATTATGCATTTAAAATAATGTATTTTTCAAATTTTTTAATAAATACTTTTTTTTTACACTTCAGTGTGTCCTTTGATGATTAGCAATTTAAAATGAGCTATAATCAATAATAATAATAATAATAATAATAATTGTTCATTTAATGAAATTTTTATTCTAGTATTAATCTGTAGTACTAGTATAAAGTAAATACATTTGCGTGTGTGTGTGTGTGTCTGTATATATATATATATATATATATATATATATATTTTTTTTTTTTTATCAGTTTTTGAAAGGAAAGAAAACTTTTATTTGAGCAAACATTATTATTAAAAATGCCACGGTTATTAATACCATTAAAGGTGGTAATAACTAATTATAAAAGAAATGAATGATGACGTGCAAATGTGTGAAATTGCTTTAAAAACGCAGAAAATGTCGGTATAAAGATACAAAGGAGATAGAAGCCACTGTAAAATACTGTAAAACATTCACAGAAGTTGATGTATTCTCACACACACACCCACACACACATAGACACACACACACTCAAAAAAAACACATAGGCATATGGAGACATACATTCACACCCACATGCACATGCAAGCCTGCACAAGAATTCACACACTTTAAAAGACACACAACTCCACACTTCTTGCGACAGTCCAGGTGTATCTCAAACACACACACACACACACTCACTCACACACTCACACACACGAATGCAAGTGAAGAGAAAGTTACAAATTGAAACATAGAAAGAGAGAAAGTGAGAAAAGTCAATTTAATCAATCACTGAATGACAGACTTCAACAAGTGTGTATACTTGTTCCATGTTTCCACGGTGAAAAATAACAGAATGATGACTTTTGATGTCCAGCTGAGAGAAAACGACACACACACACATAGCCTCACACAGCAAAGCGTTCCCACATCAGTCGTTCGGTGCCTGGCACGCCTGCCAAAAATATCTTCAAATCGCTCGTAATCAAAACAAACTGTTCCGCTTAATGTGCACCGCAAACAAACATACTGACTTAATTAAAAAAGACAGAGCTTCGACGTTTACATCAAAGAGAGACCTCCTTGTGAGAAAGAGTGTGTGTGTGCGTGCGCGCGTGTGTGTCCTGTATGCTTTTAATTCCTATACTGCAGTGAGGAATTCTTTGGTTCATTTGCTCCAGGCTGTATCTCCCAGATGTTGTGATCCTGACAAATAGGCAGTCCATTAGCAACACATCAAGATGACAACAGGAGAAAGATACTTCCGTGCAGCTTACTAGCAAAAAAGTAAGTATATCTATGTGTTTGAGAAAGTAAGAAAGGAAGAAGAAGAGAAAAAAAAAACCTCTCTTTCAAACTCTTTCAAGCTAAATCTTAAGTTGACGTTTCAACACAAACACAGCGGCTCAGAGTAATAAAAACTTGGCGAGAAAAAAACCTCATTATGCTATTACCTTTGATGACAATTTAATACATTCCTCAACTAGTACCAACTTTTTGTTTTTATCTCTTCGAAAAACTCTAAAAAGCTATTTGAGAAAAGATTGAAATGGATCCAAAGAGCCTCTTTAATTCCATTTCGGGTTTGTGATGCAACGTATAATTAAAATGGTAACACATCTTTATCTAGGAACATAAACGAGTTCCTAACACATCCAATGGACTTAACTGGACTAAATAAGCACAATTTGTCAACAGACACCACCGGTAGGGGAACTGACCAACGTTGACCCTTAACAAACCAACAAACTGGTGACTGGATCATGTGCACCCAAGACCTATCCATTCCACAGGACCAAAGGCCAGCTGGTTATCCCACAAAAAAACCAATGCAACACAAGTGGAGGTAAAAGGCCATGTAAAATGCTGGCCACAATAGAAAGGCATGAGGACACCCAGTGCTTCACAGCCTGCCATGCATAGGAGAGCAATGTCGATCTGGCCACCAAATCCCAGGATCCCAATCTGCTCAAGCACCCATGGGATGCACCAGACATGCAGTACAAGTCGCATTCATGGAGGTCCCAGCCCACAACCCACAGCACTCATACAGCAAAGTATACACTGTGTACATCCTGGTGGTAGACGCCACAGCATACCCCAAGAGGCACTGTGGATCCCATACAGTATGCTCACACACAGACTCTTATTATCAGCAAATATTAATTAACTATTACTCAAACCTTATTTAAGCAATGCAATTTTATTCATGAAAAAATTTACATCGCTATGCCGTGTTTATACAGAGACGCCGAATAAAATTGTATATACACGTGTATACATACAACATGAAAAACATATGCCTCTGTTCTGATGGTCACATGATAGCATGATGCAGTAACGATGGTGCCACTAATGACTTCTTTAGGGGAATCATGATTCTATACATTGCTGGCAGAATTCAATTCGAGTTTTAAAATATTAATCGATAACAACTTTTAGGACTGTGTGTATATCATAATGTGATGCTAAAATAACATTTTACTGTCAAATTAGATAAGGGAAGAACAAGAACAAGTTTTAGAGTGAAACAAATAAACAAATAACTGTATGTACTGTAGACATGTATTAATTATAACTAATATGTGAACACATACTGTACACACACATACACAACAAATCATTCTTTTACAAATTATTATATTAATTTACTGCATGGTGGTTTAGCATTTAATGTTGCCACTCAACGTATTCCAGCTTTCCTGAAATAAGCAGATCGAATAAAACGTTTACCATAATAAAGCAGATAAAATGACCTCATCACAGTTATACAGTACCTTATACTAATTAATCAATCCCATAAGGACTTGCATCATACTTATTATTATTAACCTATTACTAGTATGTGGTCCTTAAAGTGTTTCTTAAAACTCTCAAAATAGTACAATAGAATTAATAGTATTAAGTTGAATAAGAAATAGGGACGTTTAAAATAATGAGTCTTGAAAAATGTAAATATTAATGAACAAAAAGCCTAAATAACAATAAAAACGTTTCCATATGCATGTATGCAAGTATGTGATTCCAGACACTGGGCAAGCAGTAAATTTATACAAATCAGTTAGCTATGCATGTAAAAAAATGCAGCATTAGTTAGATTTATATATATATTATATATATTATATTATTTGATAATTATTTATACTCCCTTTATTTTGCCAATCTAAATTAGGAATTGTGTTTAATTTTCTAAAGCTCACACGGTATGAGTTAAACAGGGTACATCTGTGTTCATTTTAAATCCACCTGTGTCCAGTTGTAGGCTTGCACAATAAATATCTCTGACTCACAGCTAGGTCTCACAGCTAACATGGCAGATCAGATCAGTCCTGCTGTCAGGAAGACCAAAGAACTGCCTGTGAAGTTTTGTGATAAAAAAAAAAAAAAACAATGAAGAAGGCTATCAATACTAAAAAGCTTTGAACATTTTTAGGACCACTTCAAAATCCCTTAGCATCGTGGAAAAAAATATATAGCACAATCTCAAATTCAGGCTAAACCGAGAGGCGTGTCCAAGAGTCCATGTACTGTACAAGGAAGAAGTCACAGGCTGAAATAAGTAGACATGCAGACCTCAATAATATCACCAGGTCTTTAACCATCCACAAGAGCGGCCAGAAGGAAGACACTTCTGATGCAGAAAAGACATGTTAGAAGATTTTGTAGTCTGATGTTCTAGTTCTAAATTGAAACCATTTGTTTAAAAGGGAAGCATATTTTTGGTGTGTACCAGTGACAACGCAGCACTCTGGTAACTCTATTCCTGAAATAAAAGGACTTTGGTGATAACATCATGCTGTATGGTTGCCTTTCAGATACAGTAGTGGGACTGGATCACAACATCCATGGTCCCACATGGTTGGAGACAAAAATAAGCCACATTTTAGGGGAACCTGTTACTGTCATGCAGTCATATACAGCTCTGAAAAAATACAGTAAGAGACCACTGCGAAATGATCAGTTTCTTATGCTTTTTTTTTTTACAGGTGCATGTACTGTACTGTACTGGTGAGCTGAACAGTTTTATTAATTTTTTTTGAACTGCTGACAATATTTCTCTTAAATATAACTATAAATATATAACTATAGTTATTTAGGAATATAATATAACTATAGTTATTTAGGAAATGACATCATCACAACACATCAAAATAACCCAAGATCAAGCAGTATTTGCAGAGTTGCAAAATGCAAATAATTTGTAAACAAATTGTATTAATGCTTTGGCTAAATAACATTAAGAAATCAGTATTTGGTGGAACATTGTTGTTGGGTGACTTTATACCACTCTTTTTGCAAAAAAAGCATGACATTGATGACATTCCAGAAGTTTTTTGCAGTGGTTTCTTATTTTTTGTATCAGAGCTGTATACTGTATATAAATCTAATTAAAAATTGAAAATTTGAGGTTGACCTGAAAACCCACTTTACACCAACATATTCCATCTAATTTGACTGAGTTGAAGAAAATTTGCACTAAGCAATGAAATGATTCTGCCAAGCTCATATACAGTAGACACATTCATGCCAACTCAAATGTGCAATTATTGCAAAAATATGCTTCACACCAAGAGGGGTAAGTACTTTTTTACTTAATTAAATTTTTATTTCATTTTCAAAAAGATGCTTAAAATGCGCAAAAAATCTTATTCAACCACACTTAAATTTGAAATATGACAATTTCAAACAGTCAGAATGTTGACTGGATTTATCAACATACAGTACTGTATGAAATGAGTTGGACTTGCTTGATCAGTACACGGTTTTACCTTAAAGACAGACAAAGATGTAGCAGGAGGTGAAAGTTGGACAGTGAGATTGGAAATGCTAGAGAAGTCTATCCGTATGGGGTAACATTCAAATGGAAAAAAAACAACTCGATCTCTTTATATTAATCCCTGATGGACCCCTCCTGTTAGTAGGGCAAGGACAGATCAGGAGGCACCCGCGCTGCCGGGTCTTATATGTCTTTCAAGGGTTCAGTTGGGGTTGTTTGAAAAAAGGAGCTCTTCCCTTTAGGAGACTAAGCTGTGAAAACAGGGAGAGTCAATCAAACAGCATGTCCAAACATCACTGGGACGCTCTTGCTGAGTAAAAACGGGCTTTCGTTTTCTCAAATAATAAAATATCATTTGTACTCTGGGGAGGAGTAAAGCTGTTGTTGTAGTACTTGTTTCTTAGTGTTGTCTTAGTGAAGGTACCATGAATATCTAAGAAGAACACTGTCCAAATTAATTAAATGCTAAAAAAAGAAATCTTCCTACGGTGACGTTTATGTTCCTCAATGCATTTAAAATACTTTTATAAATGTATAAATTTTTTGTCGACTTTTTACCCTAGGAGTCCCGCCATCGGATAACTGGCACAGTATTTATGCTAGATGCCCTTCCTATTGTAACCCTTCCATTTTCTAACCAGTCTTGGGGCCGACACTGCATGCAGGGGTTTAGGGTTAAGGTTGTTGCCCAAGGACCTAACAGTGGCACCCCGGTGGTAGTGCCCCCCCCCCACCCCTCATCAGCAGCCAGAACCTAATTAGCTAACACTGCCCCATATATCTCCACTAAAGTATAACTATGTTTCAATATTTTTGTACCTTTTACAATCAATCAGTAAAATTTGCGTCAGATACTTATTTAAAAAAAATCTGCCGAGGATTGTCCGTTAGCCTCCAATACAAGGATGGCACAGGTTTGGAACAAAATCATTACAAATATGTTTGGAATAGTGACATGCAAGAAGCATGCTAATAACCTACAACTCTAAATTTGAGCAAATGCTTTTATTTTCTCAATCCCGTAATTTCTGTAAAAGCCCAAAGAATAGTACTTTTCTTTAATCGCAGCTCAGTTTTTCCTTATAGGATCATCATCATATAATCGGACACGGAGAACACATGCTATTGCACAGCCTGTTACAGAATTCAGCCAAGATTTTATTGAGATCATATCGTACAACGTGACAAGGAATAATCTTAAAGTTAAGCCAGAGTAGTCACGCGGTCTGAAAGCAGCTTTACACACATTGGGAGCATGGGAAGGTCTGTCGGGACTCGGTTCCTATCAATCCTGCTTGCAATCCAGTTTAAAAACAAGACAGATTGGATATTTTAAAATAAATCTAACAGTTGTATTGCCTTAGGTCAATCAGATGGAGCAAATAGGTAATAGGACAGGAGTTCATATTTAACACAAGAACTTCCTGTAGCATGTGCATGATTACCTTTGTGAACAGCAATTTAGGGGCAAAAATCTCAGCAATTACTCAAACTGACACTAAAGCCTTCAGGCCGTGGTTAATTATACACACACTCTGGTATTTGGTGTTGTGTGTTTTATGTTGTATGTGTTTGGGCAGGCCTTTGCATAGGTTCTGGTGTAGATTGGATCCCTGTCCACGTTGTGTATATGTGTGTGTGTGTGTAAGTAGGTAACAAGGGCTCTTTAACTGCATCCACATAATGCTTTTTCACAATCTAAACTTTGCGTTTATCCTTCAGTGTATGAACACTTTGTCTACACGTACAAACAATTTTCCATGGATCCATTTTTCTGTGTCACCGTCATCTGTAAGTCATCACCATGAGAAACACACACACACACACACACACACACACACACACACACACACACACACACACACACACACACACACACAC
>JAQQZT010000011.1:19620026-19630858 GCA_030068275.1 Clarias platycephalus | reverse complement strand
TATCACCTAGGGTGATATAAAATAAGGTCAAATATTTATATGCGATTTAAATGCGATTAATTTCGATTAATTAATTAATTACAAAGCCTCTAATTAATTAGATAATTTTTTTTAATCGAGTCCCAGCCCTAATTATTTACTTGTCCTTGGGTTCAGTGAGGTTTATTTGAATTTTGTGCTGGTTTATCAGGTCACGCTTTAAGTGTCCTCTGAATGCATGTGTAAAGCCATTTGTAATGGGCACTGAGTCACAGACACGTGGAGGCAAAGATGCAGTGTTTTCTGCATCGCCCCGCCCCTTCCTGGAATGTCCGACTGTTACTGCTGGTCATTGTGGTGTTTCTGGGATTACTTTTCTTAGGCGAGTGGAGATTTCTTTTTATTTTGTGTGCACTGGCTGCAAGCCCGTCGTCACAACACCCACTCCGACCCCCCCCCCCCCCCCACCTGTTCTGCTGTGTAAGTTTCCTGCTTACATACTGTATAAAATCGTGTGCTGAATTCCTGCAAGAGGATGGCACCCAGCCCTGTCTCCGAGGCATTGGTATGCATGATGAATGGCCCGTCGAAATCTGGGTTTCGGAGGACAGGGGAGCTGGTGAGGTGGGTTTTTAAATGTTCAAACACTCTTTTCTGCCTCTTGTGTCCAGTGCAGTTTTACTGGTTGTCCCTTTTTTAGGAGGTTTGTGAGGGGTGCTGCAATAGTGGAGAAGTTAGTCAAAAATTTCCTGTAGTAGCTTGCTAGTCTCAAGAAAGCACGTACCTGTTTTTTTTTATGTTGGAGGTGGATATTTACGGACTGCCTCAACCTTCTTTTCTTGTGGTTTGAGGAGGCCTCGCGCGATTTGGTACCCCAGGTATTGCGCTTCGGTTAGCCCCAGGTAACACATTTTTGGAATGGCTGTCCACCCTGCTTTTCTAAGTTCCTGTAATACTTCCTGAATGTGGAACAGGTGCTCGTTCCAGCCGCCTGAGTGGATGACTACATTGTCTAAATATGCAGCCGCATATGGGCAGTGGTGGCGGAGCACGATGTCCATCAGTCGCTGAAAGGTGGCGTGGGCTACATGGAGTCTGAAAGGCAGGACTCAGTACTGCCAGTGTCTCTGTTCGGTACTGAATGCAGTTTTTTCTCTCTTTTCAGCTAAGTGGAAAGCTAGGTGGAAATAAATCTAGCTTTCTAGCAATTAGGTCATCCACTCGTGGCAATGGATATGCATCAAACTGTGATATCTGGTGTCACAGCGTTCGCCTGTGATGGGCGTGCGCCCAAATCAATATTGATCCTCGCTCACTCCTCGTTCACTAGCTAGGCGGCCTCCCCTTCTGCAGGTGCGCGAAGGAGCGGGGCCGCGGAATTAGGCACGGCTGGTGATATATCACTGCTAATGATCCCGGGCTTCTCCCCCCGCGCTAGAAAACAGAGCGGGGAGTGTAGCTCGGGGTCAGTTGGGAGACTGGACTAAGCGGTGTGAGTGCGATGCACACGCAAGAACGCGGAAGAGTGGCATGCACACGGGGCAATGGAGCAAGCCCCAGGGACTTCAAAGAGGCGAGTATGCCTTTGATCTCTGCCACAAAGACAGCTGCGAGCTCACTGCCGTAGACTCTCACATGGAGTTGGATATCGTGACCCTGAGACGAGAAGGAAAAGGACGCAAGGAGGTACACTTCACGGCCCCTGTTCCTAGCCGGGGAAAGCCGTCCAGCTGTGTGGTGCTGGCCTGCATTTTAATATTGTGCCGTACTAGATGTGTGAGCCCCGGGTCGGTGGAGTACACGTCTTGGAAATGATTTAACAGCTCATTCAAGTCTTGGTGTTGCGCAGCGGTTAGATCCTCCCCGCGTTGTACCGCTTCACACCCTAGAACTGGGGAGGAGAGAGCAGCAAAAGCTGAGATATGTGGTAACGGTTCAATCCAGCTTTTAAGCATATTTATGTGATATAGCTCAGTGAACTTTTTCTTACCTGGCTGCTGCAGATGGTAGTTGATAGGACCGACTGTATAGGGTCCCTGCCAACGGGCGAGAAATTTACAACTGGCATTTGGGCGGAGCAGCAGTACTCCTCCGCAATTTCCTGGGCGAAACTCCGGGGGTTGTGCCGGTCAGTCATACGCTTTTCGTTGCTCCGCTTGTGCTTTTTCCATACAGTATGTTCTTTTACTATTGGTAGTACTTGTTTAATTTTTTTCATGGAGATCTTGCACATATTCCACTACTAAGTGGAATGGGGAAGGCTGGTCCTCCCAGGCTTTCTTTGCCACATCCAAAAGACTGCGTGGTCTTCTTCCGAATAGCAGTTTGAATGTTCTAAAGAGGCTTGTGGTGTTTTGTGAACGGCGAAGAGGACGTACGGGAGTAGCTGGTCCCAGCTTCGTCCTCCCACATTTGATTGAATCTCTTCACCAGGCCGTCAGTCTGCGGGTATACGGAAGTGCATAACTGTTTAATCTGCAGCAGTCAGCAGATGTCAGCCATCAGTCGGGACATAAATGGCGTGCCTTGATTGGTTAGAACTTACTTTAGCAGGCCCACGCAAGAGTAATACAGAGTAATACAGTATGAGCATTTTTGCTATGTTTTTTGATGTTGCTTTCCGTAGTGGGACTGTTTCCAGATAGTGAGAGACATAGTCCACGATGACCAATATGTATTTGTGCCCTTTTGCCGACTTTGGTAGTGGGCCAACAAGGTCCAGAAGGGCTCGCAGAGTTGTGCTCCAGCTAGGACAACAGAGGGGCGCACTAGGGTGATGGGTCTTCGGGTGTCGATCAGGGCTGGCAAGGGAGACCCGCCGACTCGGACCCAGAGGGTGGGAACGGGAAAGCTCTCTTCTGTTCTGCGGCTATGTGCCCAGAGACCTCGAGAAGATCGGATGTGATCTGGTTCGGTGGGCACTGTTTCATCCTGGGGCGTCCTAGGATGAGGCACTCGTTGGAAAGCTTCACGTCGCGGGGGTGGTATGTAGCGCGGTGGGCTCTTTTCTGGTAAGTGTTTCCTGTCTGGACCTAATGAGAGTGTAACTAGTGCACACTCGAGGGCCTCTGTCATTTTGCGAAGGGAGGATGGGGCTCGCATGCGTACGGCTTTTGGCCCTTGGCAGAGCATGCATGATTTTGTCCATGGCCACCCTTTCTGTGACTTCTTTCCCTGACAGCATTTTGGGTTGTAGTAACTGGGTGACGATCTTGTATAAGCGATCTACAGTAGCTGCGCTCATGGTGGTGTTTGAGGGTTGTATGCCCAGCGGTGAAACTCCAGAGCCACTTGAGTTCTCGATAGTCCACAGCGCACCAGGATTTCTACCTTTAGTATTTCGTAATCCTCCACATCATCTGTAGAGAGGGAGTAGTAGGCTCGCTGAGCCTCTCCTTTAAGAAATGGGACTAGGGTGGAGGCCCACTCCTGTCTTGGCCAGCCTTCGAGCTCGGCGGTTCTCTCGAACGTCTGGAGATCATCATGAGGTGTTAGCTTTAGTAATAAATGTTGAGCCTCTCTTCGTGGGTCCGGGAGGAGTATATCTTGTCCTCCCCGCTGTTGTATTCTTGTGAGTTCTGCAGTAGCGGTCTGAAGGCCCTGCGTGAGCTGTTGTAAGACGTTCTGCTGTTGGATACTGGTTTCCAGCAGGTATCCGAGGTAATGTTCAGGAGGGTGTCATCCCTCCATGTTCGCGTTTTGTGCCTGCATTCTCCACCAATGTAAAAGAAAACGATATAAGTGATCCGAACTACACCCTCCACTCACCGGTTTAAAACCTTTAACAGCCAATATGGGTTTATTTGCATGATTTTATTTTATTTTTTGTTACTTTGGAGAGTTCTCTCTGTTCAGTGAAGGTCCATGTCAAATGTAAATTTTGCTGACTCCATTACCATAATGAAAGTCACATTGATTGGTACTGTTCTGGTACTGTTCTTGAATGTATAACCACAACAAAATTGCAATTAGCTAACATTGATTCCACTTCTACCACTTTATTAACTCCACTAAAAGACTGCATTCGATGCAATGTATGTTAGCTATGCTAGTTTTGCCAGATTAATGGTTAAGGAAGTAAAGAAGTCATGTGTTTACATCCTCTTAATTGGATCCTTCAGCCAAACCTCGGATAAACTAAATGGGCAAATATATTGGGTTATGTGTTATTTTCTATGAAGTAAGGTATTCCAGTTGCTGCCAATGCACCAAACGTAACCACTGGGGTTGCACAAGCCAGAACACTTTTAATGCTGGTCCCAAGTTGCAAGTAAACTGCAAGTAAACTGCCATAAAACGTAGAGTATATGTTTGTCACAGTGAAATAATGTTTTTAAGTGATTTAAATGTGACCAGGGCACTAAAATGCTTGAAGGAGGGTTGGTGTGGGTTGATAAAGCCAAGTGTATTTGCTAGAAGCTCAAATACAGTACAGTTTTCAATAAGCAGTTTTCAATGTGCAGAACCAAAACATTCAGTAAGTACATCAAAGTTCAGCATTGGACAAGTATCAAATTAAGTCCATGCAGAAACAGACGGGACTGTCTGCCTTGGGCGCATGGTCCATAGGGTTGCTCCAGTTGCTGTGAGAGTCCTTGATTAGCCCCCCTGTCGAGCACAATGATTAGGTCTTCCTAAGATCTTTTTTTTTCAGGCAATCTATATTGTAGTCCACACACAATTACCCCCACTGGGGTATCAATGAGTCCAAAACATAGCAGAAAACTTAGTTTACAACCAACATTCCCTGAGATTAGTAGAGCTGACCATGGGGAATTGCTTTTTTTAAGGCTCATCTCTGTCACCAGTTCCTTATTGCAAGTAGAATGAATTAATTTCTGATACAGAATTCACTTTCAATGTGAATTTTTTCTCTAACATTACATTTTGTTTACACTGTGTCAGGGCTAGAATGGATCTTAGATGCCCGGTGGGATTCATACAGTAGTTTGATATTATTATTATTATTTTTTTTTTAAAGCTAAATAGGCTTGGCAGACATCCTCTGAAGACTTTTCCTGACACCTTCCAAACCACTGGGGTGGATATAATCAAGCAGACTGTCCAAAAATGGTGAAAACTGGCTTATTGCCCAATAACGTGTGGAATTTGTACAGTGTTTGTGACCTAAAATTGGTGCCTTGATTTATAATTACTTATTGAGCAACTGTAACATCAAAATAACTGCAGACTAAGATTTTGCGTAAATGCACTACTTCGATTAACTTCATAATGCTATAAGACTAATAGAGGGTCTTGTGCATTCTTATCCAATGTCTGAGCAAGGTCCATAAAAGTTCTTTTGAAGTTTACTTCGGTTATGGGAAGCAATGAAGAATTATTCTGTATGGGGTGGCAATCCTAATCACTACCTAACATTTGGGCATGATGCACAGCATCTGGGTAGTTCATTACAAATTCACAGACAAAAAAAAAGATGCTCAGCTATGAGGTTATGATAAGCTGCATGGAGGTGTTTCCTTGCAGCCCTTTTGCATGAAGCGCTGGTAAATTATGACACAAAATGAGCAGTAAGGTGAGAACTACATACTCCCTAAATACTATATTTTTAATATACGTCATTGAATATTCTTACTGTAGGCATGCAGTATGCTCCAGTTTGAATGGACCAACAACCCACCACAATAATGGAGCACTGATTCTGAAAGTGCATAGGTTCGCTAAATCACCAGCATGTCTCTTATAGACTTTGATGGTTCACCTCATACACACTGGGATATCTTATGGGACAGGTAAAAATTTGGAAGATGTGCAAATAAATTTTGAATTTTGGGGTAAATGCCCCTCTGTTTCCATGGTAGCCAGGAAGGGAGAAAAGAGACAGAGACAGTGAAAGAGCATGGAATTCAGCTGTTTCATCACATGGCTGAATGAAAAACTGTTCCAGGAACACCATGTTGATGACTTCCTCTGCTTCCTCAGCTTCATGCTCCTCTGCCAGCAGCCATGTCTGACTCTCATACTTCAGATGTGTCTGTGCTGCTAGCTGCTGGGCCACGAGCTGGGTTTTCCTCAACAGCAGATATAGTTGCCAGACTGGCCTGTTGTTATGTCTGCTGTAGCCCAGGGTTTCAGCACCACTGTAACAAACGCTGTGGGCAATGTTTGCCACTTTGGCTCAGCTCTGATTTGCATGGGTCATATCCATTTCTCACTAGGCTTATTCATCTACTATCTCCTAGTTACAGTGTCTTTTTTTTACACACTACTAGAATAAACACATACTGTACATACACACACATAGTAAATATACTGGCCAGATGTTGTATCTCTGTTACTCAGCCCAAAATTCCAGTGCCATCCGAACACTACAATTCCTTGTTGTTTCTTTGGCTGAGGTCTGAAACCAACACTGCTGAGAAAAAAAAGGCCCAGCTCATAACTATGCTGCGGCTAAACAGTGCGTAGACATAAACCATTTCTTGTTACCTGCTTGTTGGCGTGACACCAATGACACATTATAGTTTTTCACTTATGATCAGTCATGTTGACAGTGTGCACTCTGTTTGACCAAGTGCCATATACAATCTAACATGACTACCCTGATTACACACTGCAGTGTTATATGGTGGTTAATGTCATCATCTTGGGTGAAGTTGTAAACAGATGACAGATTGACCATGATATTGGGTTGTACACAACACACACACACATGGGCACACATGCAAGATTTATTAAGGAATGCTGGTCTCCTGGCATCTCTGTAGCAGATACACACTTCATGCTGTAAGGGTGAGCCTCTTCATCAAAGAGACACACAAACACGCTCACACCCAGAAATCTGGAGATAGTCCAGAAACCACACACACACACACGCACACGCACCAAACATCCTCCCCCATGGCTGTTGGGACCTGGCCCACACTTTACTGCATTTGCATCGCCTTCAAGACACACAATTCAAGAAATGTCTCCCCTCATCAGAATATTTGTGTCTATTTATGCACGGATACTATATTGGTAAACAAGAAATAAAGTCATACATGTATACACACAATTACATTTATTGGAAGATAGAGACATGACATTAGGCCTATCTCACTGTATTAGGCTAGTGTGGCTATACACCATGGGAACCAGATGGTTTATTTAATTAAAATGTTTAAGCCATGATTAAGAGCAAAGTATATTTGTAAATAAAATTTTTTTTAAAAGAGTATTAAATCAGATTTAATCTGTTCATCAGATTTAACATTAATACATTCTACTTTACTTGGCTATTATTGCAATATGAACCTTTCCAGTACACCTGCTCTTTCCAATCAGCCAATGTGGCAGCAACACAATGTAAAAAAAAAAATATTGCAGTTGCAGGTAATTTATGCTCTCACAAACCTCAGAAGCAGGTGAAAATGTGACTTTAGATGTTGGTGTTGGTGTTGGTGTGGGTTAGGCTGGTGTAAGTGTCTTACAAATATAGCAGGAATTGAAATTTAAAATCCTGAATTGAAATTTAAGAAGGTCTGATTAATAAAATTCTCTTCAAGCTGAGCTCTGAATTTCATGTTTGTCCTAGGATTCATATCCTTATATACAGTATATGCAGTTATTGTACGTTTATAAAAAAAAATATTCGGTAAAAATTTCAACAGTGTTTCAATAATTTATTGCCAGTTTTCAATAAATACGTTAAACACATGGACAATTTTGACTTGGCCTTTGATGGCCGTGTATATTTCCTTGTATTTGTATGGAACGCAAACAACAATAAACAACAATATTGAATCAATCTGTAGTAAATCTTCATTTGCATGCTGCTGGGCTGTAAATGAATGTGTTTTGCTCTGTCACGCTGGGTTGCTCTGTCACAGTTTGGGTATTTTACGCGACCTCACTTTGGACTACTGGTTTAATCAGACAACACTTTTTGTAGTGGCACTTCACGTTACTGCTTTTTATTATCCTCACAGTTTTGGTACATATGAGACAAATTGGTTTTAAACTTCCTGCAGGAAGAATAAACATACACTATATTGCCAAAATAATTCGTTAGCCTGCCTTCACATGCATATGAACATGAGTAACATCCAATTCTTATTCCATAGGGTTTAATATGATGTTGGCCCACCCTTTGCAGCTATAACAGCTTCAACTGTTTAAATGGACCTTGCTTTCTGCACTTGTGCGCAGTCATGTTGGAACAGCAAGGGGTCATCCCCAAACTGTTTCCACAAAGTTGCAAACATGAAATTGTCCAAAATGTATTGGGTTCCTTTCACTGCAACTAAGGGGCTGAGCCCAACGCCTGAAAAACAACCCCACACCAGTTGCAACATGAGTGCGTAACAGTGCACAAAGCAAATTCCATAAAGAAATGGATGAGCGAGTTTGATGTGGGAGAACATGACTGGCCTGCACCTCAACCCAATAGAACATCTTCAGGATGAATTAGAGCGGAGACTGCAACATCAGTGTCTGACCTCACAAATGCGCTTCAGAAAGAAATTCCCATAAACACACTCCTAAACCTTGTGGAAAGGCGTCCTAGAAGATTTGAAGCTGTTATAGCTGCAAAGGGTGGGCCAACATCATATTAAACCCTATGGATTAATAATTGGATGTTACTCGAGTTTATATGCATAAGCGAATACTTATAGTGGCAATATGGTGTATATTGATCTATCCATTCATCTTAGAAGGTTCAGTTTTCATAGTCTACTTTAAATTTTTTTAAGTAAGCCACGATGTGTCCCACCTTCATTTCTGTATCTTCGCACACTTCAGAAAAATGCTAGATTACTGCTAAATTAATTCTTCTCATTTATCAGAAAGGTTGGGATAGAACTGTCACTCGATCCGGATTTAGTTATATCTGGTAGACACAAAAATGGAGTGGAGAAACAAACAAACAAAAATCATCCAGTGAATAGCAGTTGAAATGTCAGGTTGAAGTTTGGGAAAATGTTGCCTGTTTTTTAAAGTTTTTTTTACCAATCACCTACCCAGTTTCAGCGAGCCTGTACCCACTGTAGCTTCAAATTCATGTTCTTGGCTGAAAAGAGTGGAACCTGATGTGGACTTCTGCAGCTGTTGCTTATCCACCTCATGTTTCAAACTGTTGTGTATTGTTGCTTGCCACGGTTGTAAAGAGTAGATATTTGGGTTATCATAGGCTTCCTGTCAGCTTGACACGTTATGGCCAACATGGTGTTTCTGCTTATAGAATCACTGCTAACTGGGTAAAAATCCCCCATGTCAAAATCTACAACTACAGTACATTCAAAAATAGATGCTAATATCACCTGATTGGATATTTGAATAATTTCATGAATGAGCAAATGTACAAGTGTTTGTAAAAAGGCAATATACAGTATATTAACTCGCTTACTCATGCTCATTACAGTAGCTCTGTCTACACTGCTTATCCTGTACAGGGTCTCGGGAAGCCGGGAGACTATCACAGGGACTCAGGGCTTGAGGCAGAGTATTCCCTGGACAGGTTACCAATCCATCAAATGGACACAAAAGCACACATATACTCACACACTGCAGGAAATTTGGAAATGCCAGTACTTTACAAAGACTGTCAGAGGAAACTGATGTACCTGGGGAAACCCACCAAGCACAAGAAGAGCATGCAAACTCCACCCAAACAGACCTGAGGCGGAACTCAAATTCTCAACACTGGAGGTGCGAGGCCACAATGGTAACCATTACGCCACTGTCCCACCAACGTATATAAAGTAGCATTGATTTCAAATTATGACTCATGAATGGTAACAATGGATTATTCACTACTACTTGTGAGTGGTCATTTGCATGTTTTTTTCCCAACAGTTTTCATTCCAGTTATCGTCAAGTGAGAACAATTCTCTGTAAATTTTTACTAAAATTGGATAAATAAATAAAAAATGTAATGCATTTGTTTCAGTGTTTATACTGAACATAAAATATCTTAACAAGGTGAAATTAAAGTGTTCATTGATTGCAAATTTGAACCAAAATGTTAATTTTAATGCTTTGCTGAACATTTTCCGCGAGCATAATCTCCAAGCCTGTGAACTGTATTTGCAAAACATTCTGATCACTACTAATGAAAAACCATCCTGATCACTACTTATGAAGTGATCATGCCACGAATGTCACAATTATCATTTAAATAAAAGAGAAGACACAGCAATATGACATTGCTAAGTAGCAGTCAGGGCACAAGGGTTAGCATGTTGTTGAGATTGTTAATGTAACTAAAGATGATGTTAAAAAATGGACAGGTTTATAATGACATGGGAAATAACTGCAATCTCTATTATACTTACAATGACAATAATATCAGCATTAGCAAACTGATGAACCTTTCATACTGTACAGTATGTCCTGCTTCTTTTGAACAGCTTGAAAGTGGTATATAAGGCATATAATGTCAGGAACTTCCACAACCAACAACCGAACTTTTTAGTTAAATGTTTTGTTTTTTAGTTTTCTCAGCACTTTTTTGATTGTGGTTCGTCAATTCAGCTTTAAAGCTTGTTGCTTCTAGGACACCTTTGTGCTGAGGGGATTCTGGATCCCTTCCAGTCCAATCATAGAGATGCATTTTTACGTCTAACGGCTGCTGGCTAATGTGCATTCACATTCGTAATTCATTTTCACAGAGTTGACTAAAAATGCAAATGGAGGCGATTGCATTCGGTTGTTTATCACTGTTATTGCCTGTAATTTTGGCGACGCCTGCTTTATGAGTGGCCTATATTTCAAAGTGCTCGCCACTGGGTTTTTGTGCCTAGATAACAAGTTTTCCCTCACAAATGTAATTACCAAACTACACACACACACACACACACACACACACACACACACACACACACACACACACACACACACACACACACACA
>JAQQZT010000011.1:19552506-19566924 GCA_030068275.1 Clarias platycephalus | reverse complement strand
TAGAGCCGTGCAATTAATGTGGGAGCACTAATACCTCTCATCCCTCCCCGCTGAGAGAGCTCGGCCAATTTAGCTCTTTTGAGGCCTCCGGCTGTGAGAGGAAAACAGAATCACCCGGGGTTCGAACCAGCGTTCTCCGGATGATAGGGCGAGCACTTTACCACTGCGCCACTCGGAGTAAAGTAGCTGTTCTAACCGACTGAGCAAAACTATAGTTAGGTAAAATTAAATGTGTGGAGTGGTTTAAAAAATAATAATCAGTTTTAATGTGTATGTAAACTGCTGACGTCCCTTTCCAGTCAGCACTGTTTCTAGTACTTTGTACTCTGTCCCTTAATAATTACAAGATTCCCAGCCAGTGCCCAAACCCCAGCCACTGGATGCAGTGCCGGTCCCAAGCCCTGACAAAATGGGAGGGTTGCGCCAGGAAGTTGTAGTGCGGACTGGATATTCCGCTGTGGTGACCCCTTGCCGGGAGCAGCCGAAAGACCAACAACAACATTCTCAACAAAACAGAAAGTTGTTACCCTTATAACTCCAGTCAAGAGGGTTGGATTTAAATTCAGTGCAGATGTTGTACTGATATTTATTCAAAGTCATGTTTTCTTGGTAGACGTTTAAACAGAATTTGTGAGTGAACAGAATTCCTTAATAGAATTGAATAGCCATGATGCCTTTGAAAAAGGATTCACTTTATTTACAGGTTTTGGGTGTATGCTAGATAAAAATTTGCAGATTCAGACCGTCATTCTTCACCCTTATTATTTTTTTTTTTTTTAACTCTCTGTTGAGAGCTGTGAAACAGTTCCAGCGCACTTGTATTTGTCTAGTCTTCTTCCTCAATGGCTCTCTCCTTTCTTCCCTACAACCTACATTTGACAAAACAAAACAAAATTAATGTAAAATGCTGCTGCTGTCACCAGATCACTACATACAGAGACATGGACAGACCCAGCATCACACTGATTAACGGATACGTCATTGGAAAGTATGAGGCTGTGTTACCCGTTTGAAGTCGTTCATGTTGGTGGCCTGCACTGGGGTTCCTATAAACGTCAGGTAGTTCACTTTTGTCGTTTCCTCATCCCCTAGGTTTGACCTAATGAACATCTAGAAATATACAAGTGAAAGATGGTCAAAACAAATGCTATTGTACTGTATGTGACTATTCTAAAGACAATGTGTTGTTCAGCATTTCGCCACTATGGGACAACATTTTCTTAAGGCTTTTTCCACACATACACTCTTTCTATAACTTTTACTGAAATTTAAGAGGTCAGGTTATGGATAACTTTTCTATCCAGAAGTCATCTGATTGCATTGAACAATTACGGATATGCACGCACATGATTATGACGCACTGACTACATATGATGTATGTTGTATGTATGTATGATATAGTTCTATGTCCTGGCTATCTTGAAAATGACATGGTGAAGTCACATGTCATGTTGCCAGATTGGCCTGGTTTACACATGAGCATCCTTTCTTTTCATCATGGGGTTAAAAATGTGACTAGTGCAGGTAATGGAAGAAATAAATAAGGTTGTTTTTAACCTCCGTAATATTTAAACTGTAATTCTGGGTGCATTTCAAATAAACAGAACAAAGAGAGAGAGAGAGAGAGAGAGAGGGGTATAAACAAGGGAGACTAAAGGTGTGTGCATGCAAGCTCTGCCTTGCTTATGTTGTTTAGTTTTAAAACGTACTCTATTGAGCTTTGAGCTAAACAAGAAAAATGTCTCTTTTTTTTTTTTTGCCAGTAAAGTGAAGGCACAAAGAAACACATTCAAGTTCTCACATAATCACACAGTGCTGGATTCCCCGCCCGCCCCTCAATATTTCCATTAAATTAATGAAAAAATCTAAAGAGAATGGCAAATATCGCATGTGTACCATGGCTTTTACTGTGCTGTCTTGAGGAATGTCTGAATAAAACAAGGAACAAGGTATGTCTGACATAAAGATCTAGTTTTATAGATAAAGCCCCAAATGTTTCATATCCCATGTCTGAAAAGGGCTTTAGTGTTGAAATCAGATGCCCTAACAACTTTCAAACAGAAAGAGCACAAACGCAAAAACTCAGCTTAGACAGAAACACGAGAATAAGAAACATACGGTGACGCTGTTGACGTTCTGAAATTTGACGTATCTGAGAGAGATGAGGCCTTCATCTTTATAGTCTTCCTCCGAAAGCTCCAGAGTCTGCGTTGGCTCACTCCTCTCAGCATCGTCAAAATCCATGGAGCGGGGGAGATTGATGAAGATCTTCACATACTTTGGCGCCTGAGCTGAGGAAGTTATGAAGGACAGACAAAGAGCGAGAGAAAAACAGAGACAGCGAGAGAGATGCAGAGACATGAACACTTCACATAAGTAAACTTTAAAACAACTAATGGTGCTTAAATTAAAGAATACACAACTTCTGTGAATAAGAGTGCTAGATAATTCACTAAATTCACTGCTGTTTCAATACTGATTGGGTGGATCTTTTTAGCTATCTTTTTCTAGTTCCTCTTATTTGATTCTATCACAGTCTGTTTATCTAAAATCTGTTTAGAAGCTGAAAACATCATCTTTGTCTTTCGGCTGTTCCCTTCCAGGGGGCACCACAGCGAATCATCTAACCCAATCCTCTGCGTCCTCTCCTCTACATCAACTAACTTTATGACCTCCTGCCTGGCAGTTCCATCCTCAGCATCCTTCTACCAATATATTCACAATCTCTCCTCTGAACATGTCCAAACCACCTCAATCTGGCCTCTCTGACTTTATCTCCAAAACATCGAACTCATCACTCCCAAAGAGTCATTTCTGCTACCTCCACCTCTGCCTCCTGTATTTTCTTCAGTGCCAGTCTAAATCTGATTAGAAGCTGAAATAAACAGCTCATTTGATGATGAAGAAAAATATTGAGTCAGCATTGCTTTGGATTTTAGAAGCATTTTCCTACCGTAATCAAAGGTCGAAAAGATAAATATGTAATAATAATAATAATACTCAGATGTAAGACAACACTAACATGGTGTAGGTGGTACTAAAGCCTCACAACTCACCACGTATTTGACTTGATTATAGCCTTGTTTAACAGTAAGGCTGAATACCTTAATCGAAGATTCAAATCTGAACAGTGTGTGAAAAAGGAAATCCAGTAAATGAAGTGCGCAGACAGGTGTTTGAGGCATTAGAGCACAGTTTGCAGTGTCGTCTTATGCAGGGTGTGTAGTCTGGGACATCATCTCACTAGACTGATGCTGTTTGTGCCCGTGAATATGAGACTGAATCATACTAAAGCGGCACACACTGAGAATCATAAAATGTACAAAATGGTTAAGATGAACCGAGCGGCTTACCCAAATCGGTTGCCTGCAGCTTCATGGAGAAGAGCTTTACAGGCTGATTGAAGGCGATTGTGATGAGAAGCTGCAATCAAAGACAGAACAGAAAATTGAGTATTTTATAGGGAGTATGCTTCTGTGAACAACATTGTGATGGAAGGCAACTCTGAAAGCCAGAATCTGAGTGGCGCTCCTCATTTCTATATGCAATTACACAATATGCATAAAACAAGAGCAACATATAGTACACTTACAGGGATGCCTAAAGAAGCTAAAAAAATAAATAAAAATCATCCGCTTTTTATAGATTACTCATTTAGACAAAACAAAATAATCTCATTTCTTTACAGACAGGTAAATGTAAAAGATCAGGAACAGACACACTGCATTAGTGTTTGCATCACGCACATCTCAGCTAAGCATTAATTTACATGGATCATACAAGATTTTAGGTATCAGCTATCATCAGTAAATCCTGGAAGCATTCCAAGTGAAGAGAAACTTTTTGCTTCAAATTACAGTTTTACTTTCACTTCTATTTCAGTCACGCACTAATTCTCAGTATAGACATCCTGACATGCTCACGGCTGAATAAAGTCCACATGGTTAGGAAATGTGAGAACTGTAAAAGAAAAAGAAAAAAATGTAATACCAATACCAGTAAATGATATTTTAACATGAGGTGTTATGGTAACTATCCTGTTCGGTGTCAAAGTTTTATACTGCTAACTCAATAGGTCTATAATTATGAGTCGTTTTGCATAAAGATGAAACTTGTGTAAGTAGCACAAAGTGAAAGGAAAAACTTATGAAGGTTAACTTTGATTATATAAACAAGAAATTACTATGATCAGTGCCGGTCTTTGTTTTAACACCAAAGTTAGGTGAAAAGCAAAGACACATGCTGTGCTTTAAGGGCAGCCAGGGACTGAATGGAGGTGATGCAACATGAGGAGAGTATTGCACCAGATCCAACTGTTAATAACAAATGCGCCGTTAGAAAAACATCTAAACGATCAGAATCGTGCAAGATATCAGGTACATCTTTCTCATCACAGTGCTGACTGGTCCTTAACTCATGTCACAAATTTATTATGGCTACAGGTAGTTCACAGTGTATTTAAACAGGACACCAAACGGGATTCAAATAAGAATAATATAAAAAATAAAATAAAAAAACATTAAACAGCCGAAGACTACACTGTTCATAGATTATTATTTAGGTCTTTAAGTTTTGGGGGGTAAGTGTGTATCTTACCTGTTCATCGCAGTCTGACTCTAAGTAGGACGAGTCTTTGCTTAAGCAATTGTCAAAGCCGCAGTCATCACTTTCGTTAAGACACTCACATCCGGCTTTATTCACAAATGGCATAAGATCCATCTACACACACAAGAACTTACATGAGGTCTGCTTTAAATCTAATTGCAATAAATTTTGAACAAGCAATATTAAAGTAAAAGGGCCAGATTTTGTTAATAATTTAACCAGTCATAACAAATAATTAGAAACAACATGTTTAATTATTAATATTTTGCTGCACTCACATATCCTTTGGGAATGTCCGAGTCCTCGTTACTCCCCGGGTCATTCTCCACATGCTGTTTGATTTTGTCCTCGAGACCTGAGGCGTCCGCTCCCTGATACTGATCCACACGCACTTTGTTTCGGAAAAACAGGAATGTCGGTGTGGCAGAGATGTTGTTGGCTGCCGCTGTTCCCTTTAAGACACAACACACTAAACATTAAAAAAAAAAAATTATATATGTAACACACACACAAATCTAGCATGGACTGAATGCACTGATAAAGCGATTCAGCTCCAAATTTAGTTTTAGCTTTTTTGGCTAAAAATGTGAGGCTGCTAATTAAATCAGTAGCAGCAGTTTCTTTTTATCTGCAAGATGACAGTAAAGTGGAAAAAAATACTCTATGGTCTAATTGTGGGATTGTGTGGTCTCACATCAGCATTATCAGTGTTATGTGGCAACAGAACTAATTATTCATATTGGTGGTTCTGCACCAAAATTCCCTTTCCTGTTTGTCTCCAGACTGTTATATGCTTAAACAAGTTTGAATTGAATTCATCCATAATTCAGTAAGGCACAGCTGGGCTCTGATGTGTAAAGAAGTCGTGAGATGAACAACAAGAGAGTGTCTGAGAGCTCATCGATGGTAAATTGTCTAGAAGGAAAACTAAGTCAACTTTTATTGTAAAAGCATTGGGATTATTTACAGAAATATATATAAAATCTAACATCCCCGATACATAAACCGGGAGATTAAATAATTACATAAAGAAATGAAAATGAAACAATGAGATGACCATCGTTGCAGCTTTGTGTATATAAGCTTAATCTGGGCCGAGTTAAATTCCTGCATCTGTTGGAATGTACTAGGGTGAATCAAAAAGTATCCTCACTCTAGCTGTAGAATTTATTTTAATTAACTTTTAAAGAAGAAATACATAATTGTTCGACATAATCTCTTTGCTTTTCAATACATTTTGCCCATTTGTCAACAAGCTTTCGTGTAAAAAAAAAAAAAATTAAATTAGGAGGATTCTGTAGCAACTCAAAATGAAGTTGAGGGCAGTTCTTGACATGTGGGCAGAAGTTTATGGATGTGCATCGTTGTGCAAGATTAGAACAAGCACTGTTGATTGTTGACCCTTTTTCCTGATAATGTTCCAATTCTAGCACTACAGAATCCCAGAGAAATGTAAGCATAAATTTTCAAGCTGATAGTTGACTTTTGAACTTTTTCTTGATCGGCGATTAAGGACGTTTCCATTCCATACTCTGCCATTTACTCTCAGGCTTGTAGTGACGTCTCGTCACCGGTAATGATTCTCTTAAACAAACTTGCATCTTCCTTAAAGTATCAGTCCAAATTTGTGTTTGCAGATTTCAAAACACTCCTGTTTATGCTCTTCGTTGAGTCGTTTTGACACAAGATACACTGTCAGACTACTAAAAAAATGTCAAATGAAATTTAAAATATATAAATATAAATAAATCACTGCACACCACTCTTCCATCATGCAAATCAAAAGTGGGCACCAATTTTTGCTCACACCTGAACTGATTTACCACATTCACACCTGCACGGCAGTGACTTGGGAGATTAAAGTCTTAAAGCCTTAAACAGAAAGCGCTGATGAGACAGTGTGGCAAACAGAAGTTGTAATATAACCGGAGTGTGGATCATTTTTGAACTCTCATGAATCAGACATATTTCTTTATTAAAACAGATGAATTTGGTTTTTAGAGCCAATAACCACTAAGTGGTGTTGATCCAGAACGTCAGTACTGTATAATCTTTCAATGCTAGATGGATATAATGGGCAGAAATCACCTGAATCATAAACATGATGGATCTACAGCATTAAAGCACTTCCATCAAGATAGTGATGATCTCACCTGACAAACATGGACATCGACTTCAAGAAAAACAACATGTGGGTACTTGTTGCTCAGCATGTTGAACGCTGGGGCAATTCTGACACACGGGCGACACCTGTTCATTTACACAATCAAAACAAAAACAGAAAGAAAGGCAGATTAAATACAGAAGACAGGTCTGGGATTAAATGTTGTAGCTCGAGTGCCTCCATCACTAGCACAGTAATAGCTTTTGACTAGAATGTGAAGTCATGCTAGTAGACCGTAACTAATCTAATAAAAGTTACCTTATTTGTATTTTCACTCATAGTGGCATTAACTAAATAGTTACAACTAAGCTGCGTTTCTTTCATTTCACTAGTTGACCTGGCTAACTAGAGAGCTAATTTGCTAACTAGGCTAATCACTGCTGTTTTTTGCCAAGTCATTCTGTACCAAACCCGGTGGCAGTGTGAGGCTAGGCTGGCTAACACACGTAGCCGAGGGTGTTTCCAATACGAATAGCATTAACACAGGTGCTAATGCTCAGAAAATATAAACGCCGGTGCTATAACCCTAGTCCTACTGTGTCTGTGTGTGTGTGTGTGTGCGGCAAGCTAAGCTAAAGGCCCAGAGCGGGGCTCCGGCTCCTCCTCACCCGGCCATGGTGAACTTCACGACGGCCAGTCTGGACCCGGCACCGGTCAACTCTGGCTGGAATTCCGGGTCGCTTCCGATTACTTTCACCCCGACCATGTTAAAAACAAAATATATTTGAACTGTTTAAACGGACACGGACAGAATACACACAAAAAAAAATTCTACAGTTAACAGTACAACAAAAACCGCTGATCTCGAATCGTACGCGTTTTCCTGCGTGCTCGTGACGACATCCGACACGTAAGCCAATCACAATCAGAGAAACTCAGGACTGCTGCGTTGCCACGGCAAAGAACGGCCGATAGTGCGACGAGAAGTCGTGAATGATACCGAAAGTAAAACAACAGTGTCGTAAATATAAATACGTGTGTTGCACGATTACATTTAACCAATTAATGACGATTTTGGTTCATGTTTGTCAAGAAAACTGATATAAAAAATTATAGTCAAATAACAAATGCTTTATAAAATAATATCAGATTCATGTTTTATGTGCGATTTGAGTCGTTTAATTTACTTTTAACAGGGATTTATTTACGCCTCCTAGTGGTTGTTTTTTTTATTCATTCATCGTCTAGACCGCTTATCCTGCGCACTGGTCGCGGGGGCCTGGCCCCTTATTTACTAAGCGCCACAGAATCACTCACAGAAATCGCGCTCAAAGTTCATTTAGAACTAAAACTATTCCTAGCTCAGAGTAGGACATAACAGTAGTGATGGTGAGATGAAGCCTTATTTAGGTTCACCGAAAAGTTAATTTCATGAAGCTTATTTTAAGGGCTCGTTGTACTGACATCTAGTGGAAATATTTGGCATCACAATTAATATGGACATGCTGTTGCAAGAAATATTGGATTCATCATTGACTACAGTTGATTGATTACAGTGTGTGTATTTGTTGTTGTTGTTTGAAAATTCACTTTTCAGAAGAAAATGTTTATACACATAACCACCATCTTGGAATCTTTGAAAATTAAGTGAAGAAAAAGAACAGGAACTTTCTTTCTTTCTTTCTTTCTTTCTTTTTTCTTATTAAAAAAAATTATAAACATGAACATGAAAAAAATAATACGAATTAGTTATATAGAATAGAACAAAAAAAAAAATCTATGTTTGGAATCTTTTAACAAAATATATTTGCCAGGCAGTGTTAAGGATTCAATACACAAAGCAATGATTAAAACACACAATGAAAAAATAACTGAGGACGGTAAAAAAAAGAAAGAAAGATAAAAAAAAACTAAATACTACAATTCTAGAGATTATGAGAGAGATTGAGGTTTTTAAAATAAACCAAAAGTTTTTGTGTGTATTAGATAAAAAGTTTATTGTGAAACACCAACAAATGTTTAGTTTTTCTTAATCTTGGCATATGAATAAAAAAAAATCCCCAATATAACACTGTTGAAACACTTGATTCTGGCAAATGCGAGGCCTTGTTTGTCATTGGTCATGTGACTCTCAGGGAAACGACACATGCCTTGAAGCAAGGCTTCATTTGGAAATGCCCCTTCTACTCAACACAAGCTTTGGAGCTTCTGTGTCATAAGTACCATCAGACAACATGAAGCTTGAACAATAACATGAAGCTTCCTACTCTTACTTTAAGCAAGGAGTAAAACTGCTTCTAGGAAAGCATGTGACTCTGCCTCCGCTTCTGCCTGAAGGCCATTTTCCTCGCTACTCCTAACCAGTTAGAACACCTCCAGAACTCTCCAATATTTTGGTGAAGATAGGAGTGATTTCCTATTTTAAGAATGTTGATAAGCTGCTCTTATTCATACTTCTAAAATAATTTTTGTTTACTTCTTGTATTTTTGAACGCTATTTACTCTGAGACGCTTAGTAAATACGGTCCCAGAAGCCTATACCAGGACACTTAGAGGACGAGGTGGGCAACACCCTGGACAGGGTGCCAATTCATCACGGGGCACACACACTACAGGCAATTTGGGAACACCAGAAAGGACATCTGGCGTAGAACACGATCCACTGTGGCGACACCTCGATGGGAGCAGCCGATAGACTGGATGGGGGCTCCTATGCTAAACTATTGTCCAGTATACAATTTAAATCATATAAAAATGTAATAATAATAATAATAATAATAATAATAAACCTCAGAGTTACTTGAAACTTGTCACACAAGCTTGTTACACAATACTCTGGTTAGACAGGTTCAAATGTATTTCAAGCCAAGCTTTGCCTCAAAGAAACCTCCTTTATATTATTTCATCTGCTGTATAGTAATAGGAGTTACAGTATACCCTGTAGAAAATATGAAGTCCATCCCAGCACTGTTGTGGTTTAACATTACCTTCCGTGGCCATTCTCTGTTCCAGTCTACCGTGTTGTCTATATCATTATGAGTCTCCTGTGTGTAAATAAAACATCTATTTATTTCACTCCTACTTTATAAATCTCTATTCTTTATCTTTCTCTGCCACCATTTTAGGTTTAAAGATCGAATTTGAAATGGTATTCGTTGAAAGACCTGTAACAATTGAAAAAAAAAATCATATAATACAGTCAATTGATCTGATTGTCTCTGATCTGATGTCCTTTTGAGTCTGGTCCCTCTCAAGATTTCCTCCTTCATCAAGTTACAGTAAGTCAATTCAAGTAGGCTTTTATTGTCATTTCAACCATATACAGTTTAGTAAACAGTGACCAAGGTGCTACATACAACATAAATGAACAACATAAAATAACAAAACTAACTAGCTAACTAAGAAACCTAATTAGCTGACTAGCTGAGAGAAGACAAATCGACATTTTTAAATGAACAGAAAACAGTCCTATACAAGTCCTATACAAAAGAGACAACATAAAGTGCACGTGCAAATGTGCAGACAAGAGCGACAAAGTGACAACCCGACAACGTGACACATTTTAATACTTTGCGGTGATGAGGTAATGAGTTGAGGTAGTGGGAGGAGAAACAGTAAACAGTAAACATTTCTTGTAAGGAGCAGTGAATAAGGAAAGAGTTTCATGCAAATAACAAGCAATAAATTTTGTGCAAAAACACTTACAGGTTGGTGTGAACAATTGTTAGATGGTTGTTGATCAGTGTGTTTGCGCGTGTGTTTATCAGTTCAGTCCCATTGTTTTGGGGTAGTTGAGTTTCCCTAAGTGATTTTATGTGTGTGTGTGTCTGATAGCACACCATTGAAGGGCCAATAGCAGTCCATATGTTGGGCCAATATTGGCATCATTGGTTGGCCCAACGTCACTTTGTCCGTTGGCCCATTGGTGGGGTCAAAGATAGGTTGGCCCAACGTTGGCACAATCACATGGGTGGCGCAACGTTGGTTCAGTAGATAATGGCAAGGTTCGCCCATTTGTTGGCACAATGTTGGTTCAGTAGATAATGGCGAAGTTGGAAATTAAATTAGATTCTTTTCATCATCGCCAATAATAACAAAACACATTTATATCTCCAGAAATTATGATAAAATTATTACAAACTATATGTAACCATTATGGTGATAAACTACAAAATCAACACATAGTACAACCACTTTTTTTCTCAGCAAGGTGGATGAAAATAAATGCCTACAAACAAAGTACCCATTGCCTCAGACTGTCTTTTATATCAGGTGGCTCTGCATCTTCCTCGTCATCATTCACCTAGGTACCTTCACCATCAGTTTGATCACTGTAGCTCAGCTGTTCACATTTGGCTCAACTCAGTTCAATAACATTCCCATATTTGTACAGTTCCGGTTCTGAAGCAAATGAAAATCTGGCCAGCAGGAACCATCTCTGCTCTTTAGAACTGTTTTGAGAACACTGACTGGAACAGGAAGGCTGCAACTTACAGCCACTTCACAGAGGAGAACATGTCATCAGTGACCAGCTACAGTATATCAACAAGTGCACCGATAACGCCACTGTCTTTAAGAACATCATCTCACGCTCCAACCAGAAACTGTGGATTACTGTGGAGGTGCATGCACTTCTGAAGACCCGAGACTCCGCCTTCAGAGCGGGGGACAAGGTGGCCCTAAGAACAGCAAGGGCCAAACTGTTCCAGGCCATCAGAAAGTGAAGTGCGCACACGCCCAGAGAATCCACAACCACTTCAGGGACAGCGGTGACACATGGCGCATCACCAACTACAGGACATCATCACCTGCCTGTGACAGTGATGGCTCCCTTCCAGATGCGCGAAACAGCTTCTATGCTCTGTGACGGTGAGGAAGACCACCCCTCTTCAGAACGACAAGGTGCTGTGTCTCACCACGGCTAATGTGAGGAAAACTCTACACAGAGTCAACCCACAGAGTCTGATCCTGCTGCTGGACCAGACAATACTGTATCCCTGGCCGAGTGCTCAGAGAATGTGCTGAACAGCTGGCAGATGTTCTTACCGACATCTTCAACATCTCTCAGAGCAGCGCCGTCATTCTCACATGCTTCAAGTCCACCAACATCGTCCCTGTGCCAAAGAAGTCTTCTGTGTCCTTTCTCAACGACTACTGTCCTGTTGCATTCACACCTTTCTTCATAAATTGCTTCGAGTGGCCTGTGGGGCCTGAACATGCCCCTCTGTAACTGGATCCTGGACTTTCTGCCCGGAAGACCTCAGTCAGTGCGAATTGGGAAGTACACGTTCAGCACCACCACACTGAGTACTGGGGCCCCCCATGGCTGTGTGCTCAGTCCCCTGCTGTTCACACTGCAGACTGATGACAGTGTAGCGACACACAGATCGAACCACATCATCAAGTTTGCTAATGACACGACCGTGGTGGGTCTCATCAGGAAGAGTCAGCATACAGAGAGCAAGGGAATAGACTAACGAACTGGTGTAAAGACAACAACCTCTAAATGTTGCTAACAGAAAAGAGTTGGTTGTTGACTTCAGGAGGACACAAAACGACCACTCTCTGCTGGACATTAACGGCTCCACCGTGGAGATCATCATTAGCACCAAAATCCTGGGTGTTCACCAGGTGAACTTTATGAGAAGCTCACCTGGTCCCTCAACACCAGCTCCTTGCACAAGAAAGCCCAACAACGCCTTTTCTTCCTGAGAAGACTGAAGAAGGCCCAGCTTGCACCACCGATCCTTACCACTTTCTATAGAAGGACTATCAAAAGCATCCTCCCTACTTTACTTTAATAATTTATTCTGAGAAGTTATGGTAAAATTTTTTTAGTGAAAGCTTCTGTTTCAAACGTATTTTAATGATTGTCTGACGTAGTCTTCTATGCACATACTCTATAGTAGCATTAATTAATAATAATATTTGTGCTTTATATACAACAGGCTGGTCATTTGTAAAATGTCTTCTCTACATTTCCTTTATTCCTCATCCACATCAAACAGTTCAATTTACATGCGGCTAAACAATAACCTACTGAAAGTACGTTATGGGACAGCTGAACACATTCAACTGCTATAGTTATTTTTGAAGTGGGAATATTTTGTCAATGTGGATTAATGTGGATCATAGCCATTGCTTGCTATTACTTTTATAAGGAATCCGACTGACAGTATCCCAAAAATTGCTGTTTTTCTGATTTAGAACTGGCCAGCCATATCACCCAGATTTATGTGCTTCCATAAAACTTATATGGAAACGTCTGGCCAGTTCTCCTGAGCACAATGAAATGGAGAAAAAAAAAAAAAAAAAAAAAAAACCAAATTTTTAAGTTATAAGAATCCACTTGGTCATGGGGGACCTGGAGCCTGTCCCAGGAGACTTAGGGCAGAAGGCAGTGCACATCCCCTGGGGTCTGCATGCATGGAGGGTTTTCTCTCCAGATACACCGGATTCCTCCCACAGTCCAAAGACATGCAGGTTCAGCTAATTGGCCTTCCCAAATTGCCCGTTGTGTGTGAATGAGCGTGTATGTGTGTGTATGCCCGGAGATGGATTGGCACCCTATGCAGGGTGTACCCTGTTCTGCCATCCTGAGATAGGTTCCAGGCCCCCTCGACCCTGTGCACAGAATAAAGCGGTATAGATAGATGAGTGAATCAATGATATTAAATTCACAACAAATTCATAGAAAAACAAACAAATCAACAAAACAAAAATCACAATCTATAAAGGTTGAAAACAACAGTTACTATTTCTATTACTCAAGTTAGAGTGACACTGTGAAACAGCCAATCAGCAATGAGATTTTTTAAAGCCCGCCTTCTAATTTGAGATTAACCAACCAGTAAGCGCAGCATCCTGCCCACTCAGAGCGGCGTGTCAGTGACTCTGTCACCCCGCGCATGCGCCGTTTTACCTATTGAACGGGTGAGTGTGTAAGACGGAGCCGGGAGCCTTGACGTTCGACCAAAAAAACAGAAGTTTATCGTGTGCTTTTAATTGACGGGTTGTGTGTGAGATTTATCTCCGGACCGGACATATAATATATGGCGGACGAAGCAACCAAGGACGCAGAACAAATGTCTTTGAGTGAGTATGGCTTCTTAAATAAAGACACCCAAATCTGTGCTATTGCAGCAAATTGCGCAGCGTGTTGCATCAGATCGCCTTGCTATAGCCGTAGCATTAGCGTTAGCTTAGCACGGGTGCACTTCCGTAGGTATACTTTCACATTAGATAAAAGCTCCATCATTTTAGCTAGAGGTTCATGTGTAAGACGACATATCAGTCATCATAAAGAGTCTCCAACATGATTAACTAAAACTAAAATTCATTGAATAATTAGACATATGTTGTAGCATAAACATGAGGATATAAATGTAGGGTGTTGAAGAACAAATAGAATCCTAGACGTCACAGTAATAGATCTCATCATATGGTGCACTATTTAGTGAAAAATCGAAAGTGCTGTGTATCCCTGTACCCAGATCAGCCATAATATTAAAACGCCTGACAGGTGATGTGAATGACATCTGTCACATGTGGGATGTGAGGAGGGAGGTCTAGAAGCTGATTTGTTGAAGTAAGGGAAAAATTGGCATGCATAACGATCTAAATCACTTGTCCATGTAGAGCTGGGCGGTATGACCAAAAATTTATATCACGGTATTTTTCAAAATTATATCGGTGTCACGGTATTTGAC
>JAQQZT010000011.1:19516627-19533451 GCA_030068275.1 Clarias platycephalus | reverse complement strand
AATATTTACACATTAAGTTTACTGAAAGTAAAAACAGTTGAAAGTCAGAGGACGTTTCTTTTTTGCTGAGTATATATCTAGCATACCCACATCTCCTGGAGAAATTATTGGTAGAAATGAGATACAAATGACAAGGTTAAATTGGTTTGAGATTTACAAAACAAAAATTCACAAGTGAGCAAAAGAAAAATTTGCAAAAGAAAAAAAAAAATGTGAATAGGATGTTTGTGTTTAGTTTGATTAATTAAAAATGGTTGCCCATTAAAAAGCTAATTAAAAATGATTGCACATTTTGTATTCAGGTCTTCAATCACACCTCGGTTGTTGTTCACACCCCTTGCTTTCAAAGTCCTGATACCTTTTCAACATATTGTGATTACACTAGATAACAACCTCTGAGGAAGCAAGGTGGCTTAGTGGTTAGGTTAGCACTTTTCGCCTTGCACCTCAAGGGTCTGTGTCTGTGGAGTACCCGTGTTCTCCCTGAGCTTGGGGGGTTTCTGCCAGCTGCTCTGGTTTCCTCCCACAGTCCAAAGCCATGCAGACTAGGCTAATTGGTGTTCCCAAATTGCCCGTAGTGTGTGAATACGTGTGTGAATGTTGACCAGAGGTCCTACCACAGTCGTAAAATGGGAATAAATACAATGGTCACCATTGGCCTCTATGGACCCTAGTTGGATTACAAAGGTTATTACATGGATGGATGGATGGATGGATGGATGGATGGGCAGAAGAGCCTCTGAGCATTTAACGTCAACATTGCAATCTCTGATTGTCGCTATTTGAACTGCCTTTGGTTACAATCTAGATCCACAAAAATGTAAAAAAATAAAATAAAATAAAAAGTTTTTCAAATATTAAAACCTATGTCTAAATTCACTATGGAAACCAAATGGTTTTGTTTTCCACTAAAGGCTGTTTTCTGATATATTTTTTTATATTTGAAAAAAAAAAGAAAAAAAGAAAAAACTTTAATAGGCCCTTGTTGACATCCTCTTGGCATTTCTACTTCTTACAAAAAGCCCTTTAGGTGTGTTTGTGTAGGCAGGTCAGCGAGTGTAACAAGTGTAAAAAAAAAAGGGCGGCGAGTTGCTGTGAACATCACATTAATTAACTGTGAAATGCCTGCAAAGAAGAACTAAACACACTTTCATAACCAAGAAATTGTTGGACTTGGATGATTTTTGTCCAACTTAATTGCCCCCCCCCCTCCTCCCCACCCCCACTGATAATAATGACCATGGAGTAGGTTCTTGTTTGACCAGCATGGAACATGTGTATACATTTAAGCTGACTCTTTAAGTATAACAAAAAGGGGGAAAAAATCCAGCTTGGTCAATTCATCTTACACTCTCCTTACATGCACAGCTCACTGGCAAGATCACCTAAGTACATACCTCTGGCTTGTCCTCAAACACCTTCTTCATACCTACTGTATTCTCCTGCCAAACTGCTCATATGCTACACTGTGTCCTATTTTTAGCATTATATATTCATTTTTTGCCCAAATAATATACTTTACAGGGCGGAAAGGCATCAATTGTGATGCAAAGAAATTATTTGCAACTAGGAAAATTGCATCCAAATTAAAGCCTAATGTGTGCAGCGTATAACACATTCATATTAATGGACAGTTAATGTTGGTCCAAATTTTCTCTATAGAATCATACTGATAAATACAGTGCAAAATACAGTAATATTTCCTTAGACCACCCTTTGCTTTGATTGCAGCCGTGGAATCTTTTCAATTAGCTCAGGCAATGTCAGAACATTTATTTCAGTCCAGAGTCGCATTAGTCGTCCTCCAAGATTATATATTGATGATGGGAGAGTCAGACAGCTGCGAAAAGCCTTCTCCAGCACGTCGCAAAGATTCTTAATGGGGTTAATGTCTGGACTCTGTGGTGGACAATCCATGTGTGAAAATTATGTCTTTTGCTTACTGAACCATTCTTTTACAATTTCAGTCTGATTAATCCTGGCATCGACATCTTAGAATATGCTTGTGCCATCACTGAAGAAAAAAAAATAGTCCATTGATGGAAAATCCTGGTCATACTCACGTTGTCAACTGACCTAATTTTTTGGGCACACAATGTTGCTGAACCTTGACCTGACCAACAGAAGCAACTCCAGATCATAACACTGCTTCCACAGGCTTGTATGATAGGCACTAATCATGATGGGTGCATCACTTCATCCGCCTCTGATTTACCCTGGAACAGGATAAATGTTTTAATGCTTTTTCCCCCAATGCTCCACAGTCCATTCTTGATGCTCGCTATAAAGGCCTTGTTTCAGATTAGCCTCACTGATGTGTTTTTTTTTTAGGTTACACAGTGGTTTAGTCCCAATCCCATAAGTTCTCTTCACATTGTGTGTGTGGAAATACTTTTACTTTCACTTTCATTCTTTACTTTCATAGCCGTGAGTTCTATTGTTTTCATGATTGCACTAAGCATTTAAGTGATATCTCATCACACTTATTCAGGATTTTTAAAAAGTTAATGGTTCATCACTATCCTTCCAGGTTTTAATAATGCGTTTTACAGTTCTTAAACCAATTTTACATCTGAAACATCTTTGCTGTAACCACAGGATATGTTTTCTAACATGGTGGTTTAAGAAATTAGAAACTTCTCACTCCATCAGTTAGGGTTAAATAACTTGTTCCCAGTTGAAACATATTAATCACTGCAGTAATTATCCAATGGAATTCTTTTATCTATTTGCTTAGTTATAGTGCCATGCAAAAGCATTCATGCCTCTTGAACTTCACCACATTTTTCAGATTTTTATTTGTAAAAAAAAATTAAAAACAATTTATCATTTTCTTCTACTTCATAATTATGTGCCACTTTGTGTTGGTCTATCACATAAGTTCCCAATAAAATACATTTGTGGTTGTAATTTGACGCAATGTCAAATGCAATGTTATTAATACTTTTGCAAGGCACTGTAAATCCATGTGATGACTTTTTTTGCCCACACAGTGTGGATCGGAAATGGCATAAGCACCATGAGTCCACTATTGTACAAAAACAGCTGAGAGAATGACACCCGGGATTCCCCTCCCGATTTAGAGGATGCAGAGACAACACTGTTATATTTCACAAACCAGTAAAACCTTGCATTGCGAGTAACTTAGTTTGCAGTCTAAGTAAAGTCAACATCCGTGCATGTGTGTGTGTGTGTGTGTGTGTGTGAAAAGTTAAGGTCGTCCTTCACAATACCACGTGAAGGCAGTGTTGGGAAAGGGGATAGATTTAATTCCATTAAGTGAATTGGTATACTTTATATTGTATATTCATGTCAAAGGTGTATAAGATTCACTTTATCAGACTTACCAACAGATCCAACTTACGAACGTGCTCCTGAAACAGAACTTGTAGTAGGGGACAGCCTGCAAAGTAGATGTCTATCACAGTAAATTATAATGAATAATATCAATTTAACAAATACTGCATTTTGTCAATGTCAATTAAGTCAAAAAAAATTTTTTTTGTAAGATGACCTATATTGTAAAAAAAAAAAAAAAAAAAAAGCTGTCCGGGACAATATAATGGAAACTGGCTATAGTTCAGTGTACCTGTACATATAATGGTCTAAATTAAGCTCCCTCTAATTTAGGGTAAATAACACAAACATTGCTGCGTTTGTATTGGCAGTACAATGTAATTCAAACTAAAAATCTTTAAAAAAAAAAAAAAAATCAATAATATGTTTATAAACTATTTTCCAAAAATATTCCATTGATTCATGTTTAATGATTCATGTTCTGTCTAACACATCATGTCAGACTCTCCCACAGGTGTTCCACTCAGTTAAGACCTTGTAACTGTGAAGGCCATAGCATAGAAGTTACATCATGTTTATGCTCATTAAACCATTCTGTCTGTCCTTGAGCTTTATGTCTGGAGGTGAAGTTATCCTCTCATCACTGGTTTATAACAGGAACAGTCAGAATAACTTTTTATTGATTTGCAGTGGGGAAGCATCCAGGCATAGTGTTTTTTTATTTTTTTTAGCACAGCAGCCTCAACCCCCAGGGTTGAGGGTTTGATTCCTGGCTGTCTGTGTGCATGAAGTTTGCATGTTCTCCCTGTGCTTGGTCGGTGTGGGTTTCCTCCGGGTTCTCTGGGTTTCTTCTCACAGTCGAAAGACATGCGGATTAGGCTAATAGGTGTTTCCAAAAATTTCCCATATTGTGTGGGTGAGTGTAGCCGAGTGCCCTGGTATAGGCTCTAGGTCCCATGTGACCCTGTTGTATAAGCATTATAGTGAAATAGTACATGCACACACACATGCCCCAAAATGAACACATCTTTGCCATAATATCAGTATCTACCTCTTTTCAAATATGTGATTAAAAAAAAAAAAAAAAAAAAAAAACACAAAAACTAAGAAAGAAGCGTTATTGAATGTTTTCAGCTAAGAAGATTTTATTTATGGCATATTTTTGTTGGAAATGAACTTCGACTTGTCTGCTTTATACTTAATGAAGCTTGAAAAGAGTCTCTTTTTATGAGTACCTTAAGGCTCAAGATCTACTTTCTTTTGGCAGAGATGAGAAGGCTGGCCATGGTGTATTAAGCAACACTTGAACATTTCAATGATTTATTTGCTGTGCAGTGCTCTAAATTTAAGAACACTCATTCAGCTTTTATGATAAGTGTAGAAATACTTCAAAGTCCCTTTTAGACAATGTTGTTTTTAGTCATTTTGTTTATTTTGCAACTATATATTTGACAAAATTGTAAGAGAAATGAAATTTCAAAATGCATATATTAGCAACAAACTGTGTTTATTTTTTTTGGAGATGAATATACAGTACATATGAATGAAAAAAGCTTTTTGCATTACTAAGGTGCAAACAAACACAATTAGAAAAAAAAAAAAAAAAATCAATAAAAGATACGTATCCAGAACATTAAAGTAACCACAGAAAAATTAGGACTTCTGTTATTCCTTCTTATAATGAATGTAACATAAAATGCATCATTCAAAAAAAGCAAGCGATAGCTCTAATCAAGGTGAAATTCTAATAATTCATATATATTACTCTAATTCTCTAATTCTTCTTCTTTTTTCTTCTTTATTTTTTGTACAATTATGGTAAATATTTATTACTTTTTAGATTTCAGGCCCTAGTCTGCCTCTTAGGTATACTTATGTATTAAAAGAAAAGCACATGTTCATAATAGTTTTGACTTGCTCTTAGTGCTGTCACAGCTGGTTTTGAACAAGACTAATATGTGTCAAAAGTGAAGTGAGAATGTTGTGGTTTGTGGGTTTAGTAGAGGATTTAGCCATGTCTAGACTTGTCTAGTTATACATCTAAAGCAGTGAATAAGAGAGGACAAACATTCAGGGGATTATGGAGGACAAGGCACTCAGACAACCATTAGAAAGGCAAAACAAATGTTATGTGCCAAAGAAAACATGGGAGTTATACTGTCCAGGATTTAGCACAGAGAGTAGCATGAATATATGATCTTAATGACAGACGGAACATGAAAGCCTTTTTACCCAGACGCTTTATATGCCTTCAGCCTTACTTTCTCTTCGTGGGCCTCGGCTTGTCCCCTGTCTTGGGCATCTCCCTCCAGATGGTATCCCACCATCAGCTGGTACACCAAAACACCCACTATGGCACCGACAAATGGGGCAAAGATCGGGACAAAGAACCAGTAATCGTACACTCTGTAGGAGGAGAGTAATGAGACAGTAGATGCAATTAGTATATTTGTAGGTGGTTAAACCTAGAGCAACAAGCTAAAGGGAGTGAAATGTATGGTTCGTTTCAGCATCAGTGTGTTTTAAATCAATATGCCCTCCGTTTGAAGGGAATGAGTCAGAAGAAAGATTTGAACAGAACGTATAGAGTGGCTCGAATGCTAAAAAGGCGAGCAATGTCTAAAAGCTATAGACATAAGGCATTTCTATGTTTTATAAACCACATAAAACCTTACATATCATGCATAATATATGCATTTTGTTTAAAACCTGTGCCTTTACTCTAAATAGTCATTCAGGCCACCGAGAATATGTATTCCTGTGTATACATTTCAAAATGTCACAGTAATATTTCACAGTTGAAGCAACGTATCTAAAAACTAGGAAAATCTGTTGGGATATCTGTTAAACTTTTGTTCATCACCTGCATTAGATAAACTGGCTGGTTGGTTCTGTGTCTAAACATTCTGTCTATGTAGCACTCCTGAACATAAAGTTCTTGTAGAGCATGTTTAAACACGCAAAATACTGATTCATAGAATAGGTAATTTGTGAATTGCTTATCATACATTAGTTAAAAAAAATTAACTACATTTTGCAGTTCAATGGTATTTTAACATTACATACTATGTATGAGGCACTGCATACAGTATGAAGCCATAACATATCTACTCTACTAAATATAGTAAAATTCACTTAATATAGTTAAGTACTGACGTGAAGACTTCAGTGCCCCAGCCTGCAAGTGCAGTAAAGATTCGGGGTCCGAGGTCTCTGGCAGGGTTCACGGCATAGCCTGAGTTAAATCCCATAGAAAGGCCAATAACCAGTACCACGAAGCCAACAGTAAAGGCTTCTAGACCACGTGGGATTGGGTTGTTATAGGGGTCCACGATGGCAAGGATACACACGATCAAAGCTGCTGTGCCGATCATCTGCACAAAAAGAACAGAACCCTTTATCAAAAGGCAATTCATGGCAATTTAAGTCTTTTAAGCCAGGACTTCTTGAAACTGCTATTATTATTATTCATTTATATTCTCATCTATTTTCTTAGCTCATGGCTTTTTTTTTCTTGTATCAATATAATGCATTCAATTACTTCAATTGGTGTAAGCTGATATTGTTAGAAATCGAATGCGGGGTTCTTGTGACATACTTGGTCAAAGAAGCCGTTGACAAGACTAAGATGGTCGGATGGATACGTGGCAAATATTCCGGCTGTACCATTTTCTCCTGCCACAATCAGACTGCCTTTCTTATACTCCCAAAATGCGTCTGTAATTACACAAAATGAACTGAGTTAGAAATTGAGGTGAGAGTAGAGCCAATAGTCCATAGAAGAGCCACAAAAAGCTCTAAAATAGTAAGAGGAAACGACAGCTTGTCCATTGAAGTATGCAGGCTATAGAGAGTGTAGGACGTACCTATTAAACATCTATATCATGAGATCAACTAACTTTTTAACAAAGTAATTAACTTTGATCTGACCAATTTCCCTCTCAAGATATTAAACTATCTTTAATTCACTCTTACTCACCAAAATACATGCCAAATATTATTCCAGAGCCAAGGAATGCCCCAATAGTCTGAAACAGAAAGTACACAGGGAACTTCTTCCATGGTTCCCTACCCAGAATGCAAAGGGCGAAGGTCACAGCTGGGTTCAAGTGACCACCTGTAGAACATCAAGGTAATTTTGGAATGATGCAGGATGAATGACAAAACTTCAATAATGCAATTACAATACATCTTACTGGCAAACTAGCAGAATTATCGGCACTCTACACCGAAATAAGCGATAGCTAACATCCAGGTTGATCAATTCAATTAAACAACCAAAACCAAAAGCACCATAAAATGGGTAATTTTATTGCTACTCTAACAAAATATATTTTGTTCAAACAAAGCAAGCAAGAAAAAAAAGGAACACTAGAAACTGAAAAGTCATTAAGTGCTATATGTAACATTAGTAATTTTATTTAGTTTTGTTTTTACTTGTTTTCAGAAATATTGTCCCCCTTGCTAAAATGGGCATAAAAGTCAATTAAAAAAGTATTTTGTGTTTGTTGTGGTTAATTAGCTTTAAAATAAAAGGAAACGTGCCATAAATTCAAAAACACAAGCAGCATTTTTAACATCTCACCTGAAACCTGGCCACACACCAATATCCCAAGTGTAGCTGCAAAACCAAATGCGAAATTCACTGTCAGGAACATTCCATGCGATCCTTCACTCAGAACTAACTGAGCTACAGCACCACAGCCAAACATCTGGATTTGGAAGAGAAAACCTGCTATGTTATCTAAAAAAATATTATTGAATTTAATATGAAGATTCTTTTTACTTTTTAATTAAATTGGACATATTTCAAGAAACATTTTTAAAAAAATGCAGCTTGGGCTTTATGAGAGGAACTTTCTCTCACATCATACTGAACTACTCAAGATGTTCAACAATATAACTTTAACCTTGAGCAGAGTTTTCTCCATACATTCATTATCTATATTGCTTATTTAGGGTCATGGGGGCCTGAAGCTTATCCTAGAGAGCGTAAGGCACAAGGCAGGTTATTGAAAAATTCCAAGATAAACTGGCTGTTATTCTTGTGAGTTATTGTAATGTGTATTGCATATACGAATAACTCATTTAAATCAAAGACATTGCATTAGTTTTTCAATAGTACATTTAAGGGCTATTTTTAACATTTTGTTAGTGTAGATCTTACATATATGTAAATCTTAAATGTTTTTCTTTTTTCTGTCTTTTTAGTTTACTTCCTGAAAAAAGAGCAAAAGAAATTAAGTAAATTTAATTACTTGCCACATTTGAGTTACATTCCATGTACAACATATACTGTGGTATATTTGTTTTTTAAAACAATTTGCAGTACACAATAAAGATGTTCTTGCTTTTTATTTTTTTGTCTTTATGTATAAAATTAAAAGGAAACCTTTGACATTTTGTAATGTTACATTATGTTATTGTTTGTTGAATGATAAAGTTGAACCTATGCTAGTGTAAAGTAGATGTATCTGTGAAAAGGTTGAAAAACTAAACTTAAAAAAAAAATATATATTTCCATCCCTACAGACATACTATTATCCTGGTAATATAAATATTTCAGAATTGATTATTATATATTGTATATAATATAAGTAATAAAAACTATAAATAAAATTTTTATTATATATCGCAAAGCTACTCTGACATATTGTTCTAGGTGCATGAAGCTGGTATCAATTTTCAACATACAGTAGCATATTATTTATTTGCATTCTCTATTTAAAAACATTGGTGAAAACAAATAATAAAAAAAAAAAACTCCCCAGAATTGTAATATGTCAAAAATTCCATGGTTACAAAACAGGAAATGGTTGTGATTTCAGATGGTATATTTGGTTTAGTGGACCTGTTTTTGCCTCCAAAGTCAAAGAATGTGAGGTGAAGCCATTAAAACCATATATAGGTAAGGAATAGTGTGCGTGTGCGTGTGTGTACAGTATGTGTGCATGTGCATACCTGTTCTATCCTCTAAAAGGCTCCAAACCCCAGTTACATTGTGTAATAAAAAATCAAAAGGATCCACCCTTGACATTATGAAAACAACATGGGCTTAGGAAAGATTTACGTACATATCGCTGTCTCAGACGCCACCTGAACCAAATTAGGATAGACCTTTTATTCACTATGCTTACTGATGTTTTTTTTTTAAGAACTTTATCTTTTAAAGTACATGTTACAGTATTTAGAAACAAAAAAATCTGACAATTAAATAATATGTTTAGGAGTGTAATAAACTTTTTGTAAGAGTTTAATCCCTTTAAATACGTCCCCTGAAGCAATAACATCCCTGCATGAATATTATACCATACTGTTACATAAATAGGCTGTCAATAGTTTTTTGCAAAGTTCAAGCATTATAATTTTCTTGTGCGTGTCTGAGCAAGAAGGACAAAGCCATAATGTCACTGGATACATTTCCCGCCACAACCAATTGAGATAACACATCATTCAACCTTAAATTTTTTTTATTATACATAACTACATTATTAACTCCAGAGTTTCAGCCAAGAGCCTGTCATGGAGTACATGTGTCAAAACTTTCCCTACATCACGTTTTAACAGTCCATATTTCTAAAACAATTCTTGTTCTGTTAGAATTTTAAGAAATATGTTGACTCTTACATCTAATAATGTAAATAAATAGGTTTCTATCCCTGTGGGAAATGTATCATTATATTGCAATGATTATCTCATTTAATTTAACTGCAACACTTTCTTGTTTCCTTAGGGCATTTTGCAATCTTTTATACTTGATCTCTAAAAGAAAGTCTTTCTTTAACGGGTGCCATGTGCAAGTTCTTATCTAGGCCGAATCCTTACACATTTATAACTACGATTGGATCCATATATTGTGCCTTTACCTGGACTTTTTATGTCAGTCTTCTATAGCAGACCTCATATCATTTCCCCTTCCTTGCATTCTAGGGCAAATTTGATAATTTTGTGCCAGATTGAAAAATGTTTCACTGTTAAATAGAAACTGTAACATTATCATGAATGATAAAAACAAAAGCAGGTTATAGAAATGTAAGATAAAAGCATGTTTAATTCTTACCACCAGGATGAGGGTACCCAGGCACTCCGCCAGAGCTTGGCGTACTAGGAGGTTTCGGATTCTGAAAATTTGCATCATTTTGTCCAAGAAAATCTTCTGCCTTCCCATGATGCCAAAGACGCAGTGAGATTAAGAAGCACAGATGAATACGAAGATGATGAACAGTCCAGAGTATCTTTTGTCAAGTCGTAAGTGAGGCACATGCATCTACTCTTTTAAACAGAGAACACACAGACACACACACACACACACCTTTGAGTACTCCCTTTTCACCATGTCTGCCTCCACCCATATCGCTTACACACTATTTGTTTTCCCCCCCATTATTTAGAAAAATTATTGTTTTTATATGAAGTTTTCTTTTCTTTATGTAGCATGTCTTGTAATATTTTTTCACTCTTTTGTTTTTAAATGAACCTCATTATCCAGTATGCATAGAAGAACCATTAAATAGCATTCTTTTCTGAGAAAGGCAGAGGGCATGCAGCATATGCAGGCCTCAAGGCTGACCTGTCTATATTGGTACTGGAATCATATGCAGCGCAGTTATGGTACACATGAAAATAAATTATTTTTAGCTCCGGTGGGAGACCATAAATGCTTTTACAACAGATAATAGCCAATAGATTCCTCAACATTGTAAACTATATACACTATACCATATATACTCACATGCATGCTAAGAAGATTTAATTTCCAATTAGAGTGATATTTGATTAACCTGTTTCTGGAATAAGCAGTGAACTCTGAATATTATCAAGTGTCATTGAAGAAGATTTAATGCCCCTCTTTATACACTCTCACTCACTCATCTTCTATACCACTTTTTCCTGTATTCAGGGTCGTGAGGGCCTGGAGCCTATCCCAGGATGCTTAGGGCACGAGGCAGGCTACACCCTGGACAGGGTGCCAATCCATCGCAGGGCACACACATACACACACTCACACACTCATTCACACACTACAGGCAATTTTGGGAATGCGAATTAGTCTAATCTGCATATCTTTGGACTGTTGGAGGAAACCGGAGTACCTAGAGGAAACCCACCAAGTTCGGGGAGAACATGCAAACTCCTTGCAAACAGAGACGGTAATCGAGCCTGGCCGGGAATCGAACCCGGAATCCGAAGGTGCAAGGCGACAGTGCTAACCACTACATCACCGTCCCTCTTTATACAATGTGCCTAAAATAGAACCGCCTTCTTTCATTACGCAAATGTCTTTCAGTCTTTAACATATTTAATGCAACATAAAGACAAATCCCCAACCCCTGTACAAATGCGTCATGCTTCATTAAAAAAAATAATAATTACACTACACGACACTGACACATATTTGAGGAACACTTGTGCCATGTCTACTCATGCAATTAGCAATGATTCAATTAATGTTTGCATTAAAATGTGGCTTGTTTGATAAGAGTGAATGGCTAGACTGGTTCATGCAGAGAGGAAGGATGTGGTAAAAAAAAAAAAAAAGTTTTTTAAAAACCACTCTTTACAAAAGCAGAAGTTAGAATAAAAGCACTGTAGGACATTTTGATAGAGAAGCAGAAAACATTTCACGTCCGTCACCCAATTTTCACTAGGTCACTGAGACAATGCTTTTTATATAAAAGCTTTTTATATATGCGTGTGACTACAAGCTTTCATCAACAATGCACAAAACATCTTGTGTTAAATGCCTAATGCCTTGCTAAATACCTGCAAATTAAATCTATCGCATGTCTTGGCATGTCTTCCAAAAAGGTAGCCAGGCACCAAGGATTTACTGCATCTGCGATTTGATTATTTGGACTTGAATCATAAACCTTCCACATCCATAAAGAAAATAATTCATCTTTGGGGTTAAATAATAGAGATGGTAAGAAAGACAAACGCTGGGTGGGTAACAAACCACTCTGCCTTAGAACAGGATTGGCGAACTAATAAATCATCAACAAAGATTATGAGATTTTGTCCTCTTGTCCTTTTCTGCTCACCTGCACAAATCTAAGAAACAAATCATGAAGGTACATGATCAGGCATTGTGTATGTGCCAAGGGATTTATGCAGCAATAACCTTTCAGCAGATGGCAGCTCAAGGGTTATTACTGGAACCCCGACTGTTGCATTCTTTGCAATTAGGTTTCTTCAATATCTCTATGTTTTTGCCAGGCTGAATCTTGCCTCTTCCATGTGTGAGGTCATTCAGAGGTTTATAGCTCCATGACTCCCCCTAAAACAAACCCAAAACATAATTAAGCTATTTTGTCCTCAAACCAGTTTCTTTTTCCATTTATACGTGCCTGAACAACTTGATGTGTTCTTAGAGTACACATCAAATAAAAGGGTGTATAACTCTTTTATTCATGAATTGGAGTATTCTAATAATTTAGCTTATAGTAATATTTCCATGTTCAATATTTTCCAATGTCCTACTGTGTAGGAAATGAGCTGTCTCAATTATACGACTTCTTTATTAATTTAATTATTGAAAAAATGCTAACAAGCAGCAATTATTACAGGCTAATACAATAAGTTTTTACACAATATTATTGGATATGCACAGTTTACTAAGTTTGCTAATCTATGCCACTTTGAGAGAGTTTGGAGGTACTGATAAAAAAAAAAAAAAAACTGGCAGTTATAGATTTAATTCTTTAGTCTGGTTAAAATCCTTTAGTCTGGTTTGCATCATGTATTTTGGTTTGTTCATGGGTGAGTCAAAAATTGTCCGCACTTTGGCTGTAGAATTTATTTAAATTAATATATATATATTTTTTAAATCGACATAATCTCCCTGCTTTTCAATACACTTTGTCCATCTGTCAACCAGCTTTCAAGTTCCCTCATTAAAAAATGTTTTAGGCTGAGTTGCAAGACAGAAATACACCATTGTGTTCAGTTCTTTATCAGAAGTGAATCTTCATCCTCATAGAGCTGCTTTCAGGTGAAATGTCTGATGCTTTAACACCTCAAAATGAGGTTTTTGCAGAGTGTTGATAGCGTGAGTAGAAGTGTGCGGATGAGCATCGTCATGCAAGATCACAATGTTCTTGGATAGCAGTCCTCCGAGTTGAACCCAAAGGTTAGGCTTCATCTCTTCAATAGGCATCTCACTGTAACGAGCACTGTTGATTGTTTAACCTTTTCCTCGGTAATGTTCCAATACTGGCTCCTGAGAATCCCAGAAAACTGTAAGCATCACTTTTAAACTTTTTCTTGATCTGCGATTAAGGTTCATACTGATGAAGACATACCATGTCTTTCTCCATTCTCTTTCACTATCCTTAGCTGCTTCCACATTGTGTTTGCAGATATTCAAACACTTTTGTTTATGCTGTTCCTGATAAATATTTCCCAATAAGTAACCAATAAGGAATATCTCCCAGCTTAGAGTGAACGACTCCGTGTCAGAGTCTGTACAGATCAGTTTGAGGATAATGCAAAACTCACCTTAGAATAAGTCCTTGAGAATGTATCCCCAAGGGTTGTCTTTCCAAATCTCCAAAAAACTCACAGTGGGAGGTAGATTTAATATCCAAGCAGTTACATCTTAGGCAAAATAATGCAATGTAAAGTGGACATGAATAACCAAGCAAAAATAGTTCTAAAGAAACGATCAGTGTACCCAAATTCCTCCAATCAAAGAACAAACATTTACACCAACGAGGATATCAGAACTCATTATATACCTTGGTTCTGTGACTTATGCTCTTACCATACTTCCTTTCCAGTTTTCCCCTAAGCTTTGCTTTTACCATTTATGGTCATATGTACTTTGTAGATACAAATAATATAGACATCAGCAACAAATATCCATGACCAAAGCATCTTACACACAGTTGTGGGTGACTAGAACTGACAGAATATTCAAGGTGTTAATAATGTCATTAACTGTCTCTTTCTGAGTTGTTACATGCACTTGCTGACGGACTGCTTTTCTCTCTACAGCGGTTGCTGCAGTTCCAAGATGAAGTGCGAGCACTTGAGTAAGAACCTTACAGAGCAGCAATGTGTTCAGTTTGGGACATTCAATTCGGCCTATAGTGAGCCAGGACAAACGACAACTCAAAACATTAGCATGATCCACAGGAGTTGTTTCGGTACCAGGTACACATTGAATCCGAAAGAAAAATTAATTGCTACACACTGATCTTCTGTCTTGCACATCATAAGCAGAGCATCCACTTTTGCTCACACTCATACTTCAATGTGACATGTTGATACCTGCACAGCAGTGCCTGGGGAGACAGTAGCCTTGAATTGAAAGTGCTTCTAAGACAGTGCAGCAAATAGAAATGTTTATATAACTTGAGTGTGGATAATTTTTGACTCTTGTATATTTACTTAGTTGAGAATTTTTTTTTGTTCTGAAAAGTTCAATTACAATAGAATGGCACATAGAATTGGCACATTATTACAAATACATTATAGTAGCACTCCTGATAGTATAGAAACAAAAAACTAAAACTCTAACTACATCAAATATGCAGGTTTGCGTTATTTTTTATTTATCTAGTTAATTTGTATTATTTGTAACCAAGATGACTTTTTTCAATTACTTGTATCATTATAGATAGAGAACTCATCTAATCTCATTTAAAATTTTAGTGCTGTTCCATTGGCCCAGTTCTTATTCACACCTTCAGCATGGGGAAAATATAATTAATTAAAAGTTGATTAATGTGTTAAAGACATGAGTCACTGAATGCTTATTAACTTTCTTCATTTCTACTTAATTCTGACAAGACAGAAGGACCAGTACTAGGAGCAAATGCAGCTAGAAGTAAGCGTCCTTACACTTTAAGGCATTTCTGTTTCATCATGTGCGGCAGTAAAGGACCTAAAGCATTAAAAGGAAACCATTAACTAAGTCAAAAATAATAGATGGTACCAAATGACAATTATCACAGTTTAATAAATCCAATGATTTTTGATCCAAACATGTCATAAAATATTTAAGATAAACATAACTGAAAAAAGAAGAAAATCAGGTTTCATATTTCAATGTACTGTAGATTTTTCCCATCAGTTTTTGGTCATGATCCTCTTTTACTGAAAGCTCAAGTCTTCATCCTGTTACATTTTCATTACGAATTAGTTTATGATGCCTTAAGCAGTGTAAATTAGTTTGTTCGTTTTTCATAAAAACATCACACTTATGTACTAATATATACTAGATTCTAAGTTATTATAAAACCCTTGCACACTTTTAATCAGAAATATATATATACAGTAATAATAATAACACATACTTGTGCAATTTTTCCACATTGTTGGCACCCATGAAAGAATCAACGCTCTCTTCTCTCATAAAACCCAGTATAAGCTCTAATGATGACAGATTAGTTCTAATGAGGGCTGTTGAAATGAAAACTAGGGTTCGGAAAGCATGCATTATTTAAAAAAAAACAACACAAGTAGCAGAGTATAACAATTACACTGGTTTTAAACCATTTATTTAACTTTCTAGTTGAACCCATTGAACACCTCTATCATATCACTGTATTACTGTAATTCATTTTTCTGACATTCAGTAGGGTTGTATTATTTGAGATGGCATGAGACCTGAAAAATGAGTTGTCAGAGGAAATAAACGCTTGCGTGACATATTAACTAACATGGGATAATCACAGTTCATATACTGTAGATGTTTGCTCTTACCTACGCAGTCGGCTTTTGTTTTTTTTCCGACTGAAATCATTGATGATTCAAAGGACTTATGAAATAATCTCTCTCTCTGTTCTCCTTCTGTCTTTCTGTTTCCATACAGAAGGAGCTTCTTAAGCAATTAAGAAAATAAGAGGCAGTTCCTTGAAGTATTGGACACAAAGTACTTTTATCATGTCCCACAATGCATCTCATAATCACAAGTGGTAAAATGTGGTCTAATGTACCAAAAACATCTTAATACTACAACAGTACCTACTGTAATATATGTGATGCCATTACCACCCCATGAGTTTTAATAATTTTGTTATAACAAAATATTCTGTAGTGTTTTACTCCTGTTAAACAGCATGTTTTAATGACTTATTGTTGCATTTAATGTTGTAAAATACCAAACAAGCAAGTGTCCATTATCACTCATGTTATAAAAGCTATAAACTGGTAGCTCCTTATATGCATGCTAGCTCAATGAATGATCAGGTGAGATATGTAAATTGAATATATGTATATATTGTATTTGCCATTATACAAATTGATATTATTAATATTTTACTAAAGTTATATATACAGTACAGGCCAAAAGGATGGACACACCTTCACTCATTCAATGTGTTTTCTTTATTTTCAGGACCATTTACATTGGTAGATTCTCACTGAAGGCATCAAAACTATGAATGAACACATCGGAGTTATGTACTTAACAAAAAAAGGTGAAATAACTGAAAACATGTTTTATTTTCTAGTTTCTTCAAAATAGCCACCCTTTGCTCTGATTACTGCTTTGCACACTCTTGGCATTCTCTCGATGAGCTT
>JAQQZT010000011.1:19495015-19506265 GCA_030068275.1 Clarias platycephalus | reverse complement strand
AATACCAACTGTAGTAGCATGACTCACTGTCTGGTAGGGGAACATGTTCCATGGCCCCATTCCCCAGCAACTTCTGTCAGCAGATGCGCACTTTCCGGTTTCATGGAAGTGGAGACCACGCCGTTGAAACGCGGAGGGCGATGTGCAAACTGAATCCTGTAGCCTTTATCTACAGTCCTTAACACCCAGGGAGATATGCCTGGCAGTAGCTTCCGCGCTGCCAGCTTCTCTGAAAGGGGTGTCATTGGTCATTGGAGACCGGTGTTGTCCGAAACACCAAAGGCGGCGGAAACTAAACATCGATCACCTGGGGGTGCCCCGGAGGGCATGCTCTTATGGGAAAGAACGTTACGTGCCCCTCCCCGGGGCCCGTATCTTGATGCCTGTCAGATTTAGCCACAGGTGCCTCTTAGCGGACACCAAGGAGACCATAGAACGGCCGATAGCACGGGCTGTTTGTTTAGTCGCACGCAGGGACAAATCAGTAGCCCGGCGTAAATCTGTGAATACTTCCTGATTCACAGTGCCGCTCGTGCTCAAATCATTCAGCAGATCAGCCTGGTATATCTGCAAAACCGCCATGGTGTGCAAGGAAGCGCCGGCCTGACCTGCTGCTTGGAACGCCTTCCCTACCAGGGTAGAAGAAGTTCTACACGGCTTGGAGGTAAGGGTTGGCTTCTTTATTGAGGATGATGTTCCAGGAGAGAGACCTCGTGCTATTGCATCAACAATGTTCGAATAGAACGAAGTCGTTGGTACAAAATTACGGGATGAGAAAGGTTTATTCCAAGAACGAGATAATTCGTTATGGAGGTCATCAATAAAGGGGCGAGAGCGGCGTTGTGGCGCCCTCTCCTGGCCACCCGACAGAAATCTGTTGTCTAATTTTGATTGTTTTGGGTGAGCTTGCTCCTGTAGCCAGTCAATGTGCAGTCGTTCGACTGCAAGTGTTATAACTTCAAGCAACTCCTCATACTCTCTATCATCTTTAGAAGAGCGTTCTGAGGTATCTACTTCCATTTCTACAGAAGCAGGAGAACGAATCTCTTCCGTACACCCACGAGAAGCACCGAAGTGCGCTCGTGAAGTGGAAGGAGAGACTTCATGATCGATGAGAGGGCGAGAGAAAGGAGGGGCTCCGTCTCTCATGCCTCGGCCAGATCAACTTGTGATCCCCAAGAGTGCAGAGCGGCTCGTGGTTCCCTAAAGAACGCAAGTGCTCACACTCTCCTCTAAGTCCTTCGAGAGCGTGGCTCTCACCCAAACATTCAAAGCAGAGAATATGTGAATCGCCCTCCGAAAGGAAATTTTCACAAGGAGGGGGACATCTAGCTATAAACTCCGCCATTATTTCTGGTGAGTTTTATGCTTTTATCTGCTTTTAAATGTATTTTAAATGTATTTATGTAAATGCAAATTGGTAATGGCAATTAGCCTATCTGCATGTGCCTAGTCTGTGGGAATAAACCGGAGTAACTGGAGGAAACCAACCAAACATGCAAACTCCTTGCTCACTGACCAGAGGCGAGAACAGTATGTCATGATCTAGATGTTTTAATTGTTAATCAATTAATATGGGTCAGCTAAAGCACTACTGTATTGATTGAAATTCACATAAGTGAGTAGACAGAAGTGTACAAGTGAAGCATGTGCAATTTGAATGAAACATATGACGCAAGTGCGAAGAGAATGTAACTGGGTCAAAAACATCAAAACAAAAAGAAGGAAATTCAGTGGGTCTTTGAATAGTGTTTTCGTGGTTTCCAGGTGGATTAAAAGCAGATGGAGAGCTGGAAGATGAAAACTGCTTAACCTGTTCCCTTTATGCTTTCTGCACAAAACCCTGACCTGCAAATAATCTTGGTAAAACTAAATACATTTTTCATGTCTATTCTTGACACTGGCAGCACGGTTACTTAGTGGATAGCACTGTCACCTTCCACCTTCAGGATCCAGGTTCGATTCCTACCTCTGTGTGTATGGAGTTTGCATGTTCTCCTTGTGCTTGGCGGGTTTCCTACCACAGTCCAAAGACATGCAGCTTTTTATATATACTATTATATACCATTATAGACAGTGAGTGAGTGAGTGAGTAAGTGATTCTTGACACTAAAGAAAGCATACTCCATATACTGTAGATCACATTGTTTTTTTAAAAGAAGGAAACCGGTCAATTTGGACTTGAACAGAAAATAGGTTGTAAAACATTTTATTACATTAGGGTTAGCGTTTGTATTTGTGTGTTCGATTGTAATCCCGTCCGAATCTGCCATGTCTGTCTTTCTCTCACACAACCTCTGTAAAAATTCCAGAGCAAATTACCTACTGTTTTTCAGCAAACTCGGCAGTCCTCTGAGAAATCTAAACCCGTCCGAATGCGAATGTCTGTGATTGCCGAAAATGTTTTTTTCAAAACGCGTTTTCTTTTGTGTTTTGGTCAACGTGAACTACTGTATCGTACTATCTCTAGCGCGCCGGTATTCAAGTTTGCGCACCAATAATGGATGTAGAATCCACGCATCCTGGACATGTGGTCTTGTGCAACGGCCACATGTAAAACATAGACACTCCTACCTCTGTAATAAACACGGAGATGTTAGTCCCGTCCGAATGCATACATGAAATGACAGACGTCGTCTGAAAAAAATTCTAACTCAAACATTGTTTGGAAAACTAGTCCCGTTTGAATAGGGCTTTTGGCTGGGTCTGTCTCAAATGTTTAACAAAGTTTCTAAAAGAAAATGCTAACCATCTGTATGTTTTATTGTCATACAAAATGGCAGTAGGGAACCAGTGAAAAACCGTAATATATTTTTCTATCCACTTAGGTGCTTTGTATGTTAAAATTCAACTTAAATCAAAATGCACATTAAATAAGTAAATCCTAAGACAATTCTTGATAGATCTTATATTGTTGTATATTCATGTGTGCATATTTTTTGTATATTATTTAGCTGGTTTACGAATACCTATTGAGTTGGTCCACCAATGGAACCAGGAGATCATTGGGAGTGTTGGGGGACGTTACTTTTTAAAGTAACTAATTGCATTACAAAATTACTGTCATTAAAAAGTAATCAGTTACATTACAGCGTTACTTTCTGATAAAAGTAACTAGAGTAGTTAGAGTAGTTTTCCATTGCAGAAAATGAAAACTCCTTTGTGATTTCTCATGCATGTTGTTTTAGTAAAGACCTTTATAATTATTCTACCATCATCACTCAGTGAAGTTTGGCCCATAATCTGTTAACTTCTAATACCCCTATCTCACCTATGCGGCTTCGCGCGGTGGCCGTAAGTACATCATGATTAACCTAGAGTTTTGGTGCTGTGATTAAGTTTCCACGCATGACATTACATCACCCGTGGCGGCTCACAGTGCCTAACACCAACGACTTTCACACACCCACAATAACGGAATAACTGCTGTCTGGCTCACGGATTACATAAACTGTCTGAATAATGGATTACATTTTTTAAAATATAAATAAATAATTGAGTACTTAAATGGCGGACCTAACACGGTAGATTACACATTACATCAAAAAAGTAATCCAAGTAATATAACGTGTTACACCCAACACTAATCGTTGGGGACTTAAGCAAAGCATAAATATAGCTATATATTCTGTAATATAAAGTACTGTAAATCTTGAGCCACCCCTCATTTCTTCATATTAAATTTTTATATATATATATATAAATATTTAGATTAAGTAAAATAAATTTGAACAAATTTACATTTTACTGTAGCAAGCTGCAAAATTCCAGTTGTTTATGTAACAACCTCAGCAGCAACCTCATTTCCCGTCTTGTCTGTAACAAACACTCAGCATTCAGCGTCACCAGTATATTAATCACCGGCCAGATCATCTGTCATCATCTGCATCTGTTTCTCACTGGTTCATGCCTGAACTTAGGCCATTGTGTGCTGTAACAAACAAAAACATTTCTGGACTGAACTGTAAATGAGAGGCAAAAACCTGCCAAAAAAGTAAAGCCTCAGGAAGCCTGGAGAACGATTACTCAAAGCTACATAAAAAATACAAGAAAGGCTGACTCTTTGTAGTTAAATGTGAAGAAAAGGGGGTGGCTCAAGATTTTTGCACAGTGCTATAGCTGGAGGTCACTACTTTTTGTACAGACAGTGCATGTCTTACTATAATGCATAGTTCTTCACAAAACAATTAAAGCCTCGTAGCGAGCACAAGAACATTAAGCGAAAACTTAGCAAAACCTGCAAAGTGTCTCTGTGATTTAATTGTATTGTTAATTTTTTTTTTTTTATGTCTGTAAAGTTAATTTATTGCTAATTAGCCATTAGATATTTGATTTTATGATTACATAGATCAATAAAATTTTTTTGACATTATGCTATAGTTTTTTTTTTTTTTTAGCACTCTCTGTTTGTATACAAACAATGCATTCTATTTGTACATACATTATTTGTTTTCTGAGCCTTAAATTATGGATGTCCCTACTCTGTGGCAAAGGGGCACTTGATGTACTCTTGTTTCCCCCCACGGCCCAAAGACGTAGGATGTAGGCTAGTTAGCATTTCTAGATTGCTCATAGTATGTAATTGGGTTTGTGAGTGTGACCCCTTATAGGTCGGCGTCCTATCCAGAGGGTCTCCTGTCTTGTGCCTAGAACTCCCCGATGATCCTACAAGAGAATAAGTGAATGAATGATGGCTGAAAGGTGGAAAGAAAATGTCAGAAAGAAACAGTCAATTCTATACTGTATGCGTTACTTCTATTTACATTTGTGTTTTCATTGTCAGCATCAGTCCAGAGGCTGTTTCCAGGGCTACCAGAATGCAAGGAAAGTAAAAATAGAACAAAAAAAAGAAATCAGCTTTCAATCTTAGGTTCCATTAAACATTTATTATAAGGTGATAGGAGAAAAAATGTGCATGTGCTTTTTCCTGTGCTGATGCACTATATTTACTATCTCCAATAATATATAATATTAAATTGCTTATAATAACATGAGCACATAAACTCATCACTTGTAGCAATAATAAAAATGACAATCTCAGCAGTACACTTGGCAGTTTCAGCAGCGAACATATAGCTCCCAGGGTAAGCATGCATTTGAACTTTCTTATTTGTACTTGTGCCTGTGGCACAGTAGATAAAAAGTAATGTAAAACTTTCAATGAGTGAGTAAGACATAGACATAGAGATTAGCAACAGATGAGTATTGATGTTCCTCTGCTACAAATTGACATAATGACATAACACATTGATTGTTGGTTCTTTGTTGACAGTATAGTCTTGTCTCACCGGAATGTTCGGTTAGATTAATTAGTGGTGTTAATTAAACTCCAGAGTTTTCACAGTGTCTTATCTTGCATCTGTCGTTATTACCACTTGTTTGTTTGATTCTCTTTGCTGTTAAGTTTAACGCGGTTCATATTATCGTTTTGTTTTTATTTATGTTAAAAGTCTACACTTGCACTTACGTCATGTCCGCGACCCTGCTTCCATGACAGAATACAAGACCGATAATTTGGTGTATAATGGAATAAGCCTTACCCTAATATTTTTTTGGGGTCGGCGGGGGCTATACTAGTGATGGCCAGATGAAGCCTTATGATAGCGTATGATACCTCTCCTTCTTTGTGTCGAGTAAAGTGTTGATGTGTCATACAAATCATAAAACAGTGGCATTTGGTGAAGTGCAGAGGTTATAGCAGGAACGTCTTATTGAATTGCTATCTGTGGAAAGTAGATAAGGAATAACACAATATGGCTTGTTATTTAATAAAAATGTTGGAAATAAACATATGAAAATTATTGTACTCCAAATGTTGCATTTCAGTAAGAGATGGTGGAGAGTAAACAATGCAGCCTACTGTATTTGGGTTGGCTCCAGGCCCATGATAAATCATAAGGCATTTAATTCACAGCTTAAAGTTTTTCAGGGTTCAGTGGGTTTGCACATCAAGTGCGAAGGAGGGACTTGCAGTTAACAAACCACCAGTATCCAGGGTGATGAGAACCAGGGCAGTGGTAGCTCAGTGTGTTAAGGCTCTGGGTTACTGACTAGAAGGTCAACAATTGAGTCCAGGCTGCCATTGTTGGCCCTTGACCAAGGACCTTAACTCTGTTTGCTCATATCATGGCTAAACCCTGTACTCTGACCCCAGGTCCCCATGGACATAATAAGAAAGAACTTCCCTGCGCAGTAGTATATATGCGACTATTAAAGACCTAACTTATCCTATACTGCTTGGCAACAAAGGCTGGACAGTGCAAAGTGATGGTAAGTGCACAACGGTATCCAGCTGACAATCGGAGCTCGCTATTCATCTGGACCTGTGCTCTATGCATAGCATGTGGAGGAATACAAGCAGAATCTCCAGTAGGAAACCTCTATGCTTGCCATCCAGCTGGCTCAACTCTAGATTTTGTTCAACAAATGATAGCCAAGAACTTCTACTATCCTTGTTAGCACTGAAACGTTTCACGTAAGCCCTGTTTGCACCGAAATACTTCCTGTTGGCCCTGCCATGCTTCCTGTTAACCTTGTAGGCTTAGGCATGCTCCCTGAGCCACTCCAGTAGCACTAACATCACTCACTTTATCCTGTATACATGGTCGACTCAGGGCACGAGGGCAGGTGGTCAATCAATCACAGAGTGTTCACTGATACACACGCTCACTCACATGCTATGGGCAATTTGGGAGCACCAATTAGCCTAATCTGCATGTCTTTGGACATGCATACAGACCGTAGGTGGGAATCGAACCCGGATCTTGGAGGAGCGGGGCAACAGTGCTACGCCACTGTGCCGCCTAGTACTAAAATCGTTTTATAATAATTTTCTGCAACACACACAAAGTGCGATTCTTGATGGGAGGTGTGATATCTATAATCTTATTTTAAATGAATAAGCCACACAATGATTTTTTTGGGGTCCTTGGACAATTTGTCCATTTATATTATCTATGGGTTGTTCTTTACCTCAATAGGACAATAAGGATTAATTAACATGGCTGTGAATGTAAAGGGTAAGCTAAATTCCTAAGCTAAATTGGTGCTTAGAGATGCTGAGCAAAGATTTTCTATTGACAATGAGTTTATGTGTGTATTTTTAATTCAAGTGTAGATAGGGTGGTCAAGATGCCCAAACTCTCTCGAACACATCTTTGATTGCTACCTGAACATAGTGGCTGCCCCAGTCGATACAAGGCATTGAGATTAACATCCTGATTTAATTAACATGGATATTTTGAAACTAATCAATAGACAGGAGAGGGTATTAACAGTAAAATAAACAAAGCTGATAGTGATTAGCAGCTGATATTGATTTGCTTCAAGAAGCACAGCTGCAAAGTGCCCCGTCGTTTACCCAAGGAGGATTTGTGGGTATTAGTGAAATGTGCTTGTTTGTTTACCAAGTAAAGATTGATTTACAAAAGGCGGAAAAAAGTTAAAGAGGATATTAATGACATGCATGGGATAATAAATATTCCTACATGCCTAAACTCTAGAGTGTCTGGGTTTCTAATCCCTTTGTGTCACGATACAGATCCTTTAAGGGAAACAAAACTTCTTGGTGAAAAGTGCTGCAAGTAAAATGTCCCGATTTTACAAAAAATATAACAGTCTTCAACAGTTTTCTAATGGTTCTCTTCCAGGTTTTATTTCATCAACAGCTACAGGGTTGAGCAGTGTTATCCTAGGGCTGGACTAGATGGTGCCTGCAGCCAAACCCTTGAGCTCATGCAGCATTCTAATCAGTTAAGACACATTTGGCAGCGTGGTGGAAGCAGAAAAAATGGGAAAGCCAAGAGTGACTTTGACAAGGACCAAGTTGTGCTAGTGTGCATCAATTTGATGAAAAGGTTAATGCTAGTTGTGATACAAAGGTGTCAGAACACACAGTGCATCACTGTTATGGTGAGAAAAAAATATTAGCCAGGTGGTCATAATGTTATGGCTTACCTGTGTGTAAAATAAGTCAGAGCTAAGATGACATGTTACCCATCAGCATTCTTTCTGATTAGGACAGATCTTTCACTCTCTCTCTCTCTCTCATTCTTTCTCAATCTCCCTCCCTCTCTTATATGGTTGGAACTTAACTTAATGTACGAAGTCCTGAAAACACGAATTTCCAAGAAAAAGCTATTTTTAAATAGAAACCTCTATTTTCAGGTACGGCTACCTCCTCACAGCTCCAGGGTCCCAAGTTAAATCCAGAGCTCAGGTTACTTCCTCAGTGGTGTTTCTCATTATCTCCCTACTTCTGCGTAGGCTTGAAAAAAGGTTGTAGGTGTGTTTTTGTAGAAAAGGAAACTTAAAAAAAAAAAAAAAAAAGTTTAGGATCCATGTGTATGAGAGTTCTTTAAAGGATATTAATAATTATAATCATACATATGCACAATGCAACACTCAGTAAGAAGGTATAAACTGGTTTGTGCTTTCTGCACATCTGATTTCGGATTTAATCCTCCTATAAACAAACAAAAAAAAAACTAACAAATAAACAAACAAATACCATTTAATACAAGATAAGCTTAAATAAAACATTAGAACATTAATACATAAAGTGGTGTCCAAAAACCGACATTAAAATTCAGCTGTTTATTTCCTTTTCTAACTAAAACAAACGTTCAAATCAAACTGGGACTTTTGATTGGGCAGAATGACAGAAAACAGTTTTATTAGTAGCAACTAACTTCATTTGTCTAAATAATCTCCTGTTACACTAATGTACTTACTGTATCCCAGCATTTCACTAGTGCTTGGACACCACCAAGGTAGAAATGTTCTCAGTATACCAGAGCCATGGACTACTGGTTCGTTCATGTCTGAAATGTTGGCCTCCCAGGAGCTCCTTTAATAAGCCAAACGTGTGGAAACGGCTTGGAGCGAGGTCAGGACTGTAAAGGGGATGTAGAAATAACTCTAAGCCGAGTTCCTGTAATGTGCAAGTGGTGTCTGTGAATGATTGTGTGTACGGTTCCCACAGACTATGTACATCTTAGCTGGGATCATCATTCACGAACATACAGGCTTTTAAAAAATATTTCCACCATTCAAATGTTTTACTGCGACTAGCAGTCTAATCACTGTACTGTGCTTGAAGTCTTCTGTAAATGTCAATTGGTTTTATTCCTTCATTTCATCACAAGTCCCACTTTGATATATTTGGCTTAATGTAATTTTAACTGGCAGTGTTGGGTGTAACTCGTTACGAAGTAATTTTACAAAATTACTTTTTTGATGTAACGAGTAATCTAATGCATTACTGTAGGTCTGTAACATTTAAGTACTCAATTATTTCATTATATTTTCAAAAAAGTAATCTGTTATTCAGACAATTTGTGTCCAATTTGGACCAAACTTCGCTGAGTGATGATGGTAGAATAATTATAAAGGTCTTGACTAAAACAACATGCACGAGGAATCACAAAGGAGTTTTCATTTTCTGCAGTGGAAAACTACTCTAACACTGTAATGTAACTGATTACTTTTTAATTACAGTAATTTTGTAATGTAATAGGTACTTTAAAAAGTAACGTCCCCCAACACTGTTAACTGGTGAGTTGCATAAAAATTCATCCTCATACAATCGCTTTTTGTACCAGCCTGTAAACATGTTTATTTTTTTTGTAAAGGGGCATTTTAACATGAGGTCTGTGGGATTGACTCACGTTTGGAGCAGCGGACATTTGAGGAACTGCACGTTTTGGCACACAAACTCTTGGCTAGGTAGTATACTGTATAGTTGAACCTGGTTAGAGTCACTGAGATCACATTTCCCCTCCATTCAATTGATGTGACATGATTTGATGTGAAGATTAACTGAAGCTTTTGCATCTGCATAATTTCTTTTCTGCACTTCTTCCCCATCACTGACTGACTGGAGAACTGAATGAATGAGCAGGTGTACAAATGTTCAACTCTGTGTTAACAGATAGGGGTTAATACTGTAGCTAAATCTGATTTAAAAAGAGTCATATCCAAGAAGTGCATTGTGTTAATATTTAAGCATTTTCAAGAAGTCATTATTTTAATTAAAATAAAACGAAAAAGCAACAAGTGCTCATTTTATGATTGCCTATCCATAGGGACTTTCTAGAGTAAAACTTCCTGTCTCTATCTGACAGGGTAATTTGATTTTTTTTTTTCATTTTGCCACCAATTGCCAGAGTTCAGCTCACTCAATTTTATTACAGTTGAGAATGGAAGTTCCTCACTAAGTGTTTGAGAGTGTGAGTGAGTATGTAAGGCAGCTGGAGGGATTTGGGAGTGAATGAATTAGGACAGAACCAGTGAATCATTGTCAGCTTTGCTCTGACCTCCCCTGGCGCCTGCTGGGAAAAAGTGTCAGCATATTCATTCTTTCTTGACTCACACTATCTGTTTCCATCTTTCAGGCCAGCACAAAAGAATGCGATAATGGGTGCACAGAAATTAAATGAGTAGAATGTTCCCATGGAAACTCAATTTTAATGGTGTTCTAATTGCAACCAATTATTTTGAGTGTGAGGATGGAAAAATTTTAGCGAAGCACCATTTAAAAAGCAAAAAAAAAAAAAAAGCAAAATGTATTTGAATAAATGCGCCCATTTACAGACATAATAAGTATTTCCAGTTTCATAAAAGGTGAGAGAACAAGACATATGGCACATGGGATGGTGGACTGATTCAACCTGTATGTCATCAATCTGGGACAGTTGGATACAATTGGTAATTATGTTTAATAAATTCCACTATCCAAAGCTATGATGGTGACAATAATAATAATAAACAGACAATAATTATTAACATTATAACAACCTCATGGGTAAAAAGGATTGGTATTATACACCAAACAATCACAAAGTGTCCCATTGTAAACTTAATAGTCTAACACTAATCAGACATGGATGTGCTAATGAACTGGGCTGGTAGAGTGCTGAAACACCTAGCCAGGAAGAGAATTGGACTGGGGTGTTAATGTTACACTACAGTAATTAAACCTTCACAGTCCAAAAACACATTCGCTGCATCATTTATAAAAACAATATTTTACTTGATATAGTATTCAGCCTTTTTGAACTTTTACACATTTTCTGGTGGTATGACCTGAAACTGAGCATGTATTATATATTATATTATATACACCTAAATACACCACAAAATTAGACTTTATTGAAGAGTCAGAAGTGGGAAGTTATTTACAAACCGGATTCCAAAAAAGTTGGGACACTTAACAAATTGTGAATAAAAACTGAATGCAATGATGTGGAG
>JAQQZT010000011.1:19401318-19432623 GCA_030068275.1 Clarias platycephalus | reverse complement strand
CAATAGCTCTGGTTCAGATTTTTCATGTTTGTTGTGTAAAGTACTCATGTGGAAATTACCATCACTATTGTATTTACGGCGACGAGTGAAAATGTCACTTTGGCGGCCATTTTATGAATGACTTTGAAATGCAACTGATTTATTTTGGCCGCTGTCATCTTTACACAGCGGTGAGCGTGACGATAATAACCATTCCGATTGGGTAACCACTGTATCAAGCGACTGCAGTCATGAGTCGTCAGAGTAGAGCTGTAAACCCGAGGCCAGGACCGTCTTCGTGGGAAAGTGGAACCGTCCCCAGTCAACACACACATCCCAAGCAGACCACACAGGGCATCCATGCGACGAGTTCTCCAACCAGAAGCGGGACACCCAGACAGGTCGAGAGGGTAGCGCGGATATGGATCAATGGCAGGTCAGGAGCGACATGTATATCTCGACAGAGAGACAGGGAGTGGAATAGAGAGAGAGAGAGGAGAAGAGAGAAAGAAGAGAAGAGAGCAGAAGAGAAGGAGAGATGGCTGTTAGGTATGGTCACTGTCACACAATGTATAAAGTGAATGTATATTTAGTGCAGAGTGCAAGCAGGGACTCTGGCAGGACTAACTATGACAGCTAAAAGGGAGAGCCAGAAGGAAACACAGACATGAGAGCTCCCTGAGATGTAATGCGACCAATCACGTCAACAAACCTGAGTGATCAATGAGAGTGGGTTGAATACTCTATGTCCATGAGTCTCCCAGATCTGCTCCTTTACCTAAGGCAAATCTATTTACTAAAATTCTTGGCTAAATAAATAGGTTTTTAGCCTAGACTAGACACTGAGACTTTGTCTGAGTCCCTAACATTATTTGGAAGACTATTCCATAACTTTGGGGCTTTGTAAGAAAAAGCTCTGCCCCCTGCTGTAGTTTTCATAATACATGGTACTGACAAGCAGCCTGCATCCTTTGATCGAAGTAGGTCGTGGCGGATCGTAAGACACTAACAGTTCACTCAGATACTGCAGCGTGAGACCATTAAATGCTTTATATGTCAAAAGTAGTATTTTAAAAAGTTTTCTGCATCATTTAGTGACAATATATTCCTTATCTTGGCAATATTTCTGAGAATGCTATCCTGGTAATATTATCTACATGTGCTTCAAATGAATGGCTGGAATCTATAATCACACCAAGGTCTTTTACTGTTGCACATGATGGACTGTTGCACTGTAAAGTTACAGTGTGATCAAAAAGCTTGCCTCTAACTGCTTGTGGTCCTATGACTAGAACTTCTGTCTTATCAGGATAAAGCAGAAGGAAGTTAATTAACGTCCAGTCTTTTACCTGTACTGTATGTCCTGCACACATTGCTCAACTTTAGTAAGGTGGTTTATCTTATCTGGTTTTGCTGAGACGTATAACTGTGTGTCATCAGCATAACAATGAAAACCAATATCATGCTTACGAATTATGTTGCAGTGGGCCTAAAACTGTACCCTGTGGAACACCAAACTCCACTAGAGAATATGCAGAATAATCACCATTTAAATCTACAAACTGATAACGGAGAAGAGGACCGTTCCCTTATCTCCTACTCCATTTTTGTCATGCTCACTCAATCCGCGACCGGCACTAGGACCCGGAAGTATAAGAGGAGTCAACATGACGCGGCATATCGCTCAGTCAATGAGTTCGCCCATGTCGTTCCACAAGCTACATCGGCATATCTGTGAGTACTCACTTTACTTGGTCAACTTCTCGATTGAGTGTGTGTCATTAGGACGGGGGTTAATTTGTGTTTTCCCTTGCTCTCTATCCGAGAGAGTCCTAACAATAACAATCGTGGTTATCCTGCCTATTCGTGTCAATTCCGCGTTTGGGTTTACCATCCACGCTACATAGGGCTAACTGCTAATCGCCACGTCTTCTGTTCAGCTCCGGTTAGTTCCTGACAGAATGACTGAGCCATCAGCGGTGAACCCAGCGGATCACGCGCACCTCTGCGATGTGGTGAACCAGCATGCCGGGCTAATTGATAAGCTAACCGGGGAGATCGTGACTCTTCGCCAGAGCGTCCAAGACGTCGCGGCCTTGCGTCGCGAGGTGACGGAGCTTCGGCAGGAGAACGCGGCCCTCCACGAGGATATCGCTAGCAAGGCTGATATTTTTCTTTCTCTACCTGACAAATGGGATGGCACGAATGGGAGATGCAGTGTCTTTCTAACGGCCTTAGATCTGGTGCTTGAGTTTAATGCCACCAAATACTCCACCGATCGAGTGCACATTGCTCTCTTTGTCTCATTGCTAACCGGGCAGGCAGCTGAGTGGGCCACGGCAGTCCTTCGTGCTGATTCCGTGTCGCCCATTCATATCATGAATTCACACGCCAACTCAAACTCACTTTCAAACATCCTGCGGGTGAGGTGGAGGCCGACACTAAATTGTATCACCTACAGCAGGGAGGGCTGTCTGTGAGCCGTTATATAGCAGATTTCCGCACTCTTGCGGTGCAGTCGTCTTGGGGAGACTCTGCGCTCCGAACTGCCTACTACGAGGGACTGGCTTCAAGGATTAAGGACAAGCTCGCCGGACGAGAACTACCCGCTACCCTGGAGGGACTGATACAGCTCGCCCTCCGTATAGACCAGTGCCTATTATCTCGCCCAAAGCCAGCCACGAGGACCCTGCCGCCACCACCCACACTTTCCTACACTGTTCCTCGTGTATGCGAATTTCTATCGTCGCTTTATCCGGGACTACAGTACAGTTGCAGCCCCTCTGACCACCCTGACTCGGCCATCACCTCATCCATTCGAACTCAGCCCCAATGCCATCTCCTCCTTCAGAGAGCTCTGCCGTCGCTTCACCACTGCTCCCATCCTTCTCCACCCAGACGCCAACAAACCGTTCGTTTTGGAGGTGGACGCTTCGGATGTGGGCGCCGGGGCGGTCCTCTCTCAGCGAGGTCCAGAACAGAAGCTACACCCTTGTAGCTTCTTCTCCCAAAAATTTGACCCCACTTAGCAGCGATACAGGGTAGGGGACCATGAACTGCAGGCCATAAAGTGGGCCTTGGAGGAATGGCGACACTGGCTCCAGGGTGCCAGCGAACCGTTCATTGTCTGGACCGTTAATCAGAACCTGATTACAATCCAGAACCTACAACCAGAACAGCTCAACCCAAGACAGGTGCAGTGGGCTCTGTTCTTTGAACAATATGACTTTCATCTATCCTACCGCCTGGGATCCAAAAACACCAAGGCTGACGCCCTTTCGAGATAACATGAGGAGGACGCCACCCGGGCGGCCCCCGCGCCTGTCCTCCCACCATCCCGAATTCTGGCACCGCTCCAATGGGACTTGGAGACGAGGGTTCGCCAGGCACAAGCCACGGAAACCTAACCGGCAGGTGTGCCACCAGACGACTCTGAGCTGATATTGGAACACGTAGTCCGACTGCATGGGTTCCCAAGGGACATCGTCTCGGACAGGGGAAGGCCTTCTGCCGTCTGATCAATTCCACCTGCAGTTTGTCCTCCGGATATCACCCACAGACAAATGGTCAGACGGAACGGACCAACCAACAACTGGAGCACTATCTAAGATGTTTCATTGCTGATCGCCAGCGCTCCTGGGCCCGCTACCTCATATGGGCAGAACTATCCCATAACCTCCACACCTCTTCTGCCACCAACTTAAGCCCATTTGAGGTAAGCCATGGTTTCCAACCTCCTATGTTCAACCACCAAGAACCGGAGGTTTATGTACCATCAGCCCAACAGTTGGTCCGTAGGTGTCGACGGCTGTGGGAACAAGCAAAATTCGTCATCCAAAAAGCCAGCAACAACTATAAGATCCAACATCGCCGTCGACACCCCCCAGGACGGTTGTACCATGCAGGTGACAAGGTATGGCTATCAACTAGAAATCTCGACTTACACACCGAATCACAAAAACTCTCACCCAGACTATCTGTAATTGGACAGCTGTCAAAGCTCAAGGTCAGGTTTCTTAATTAGCAGTTTAATAACTGCTAATTTAAAGGATTTTGAAACATCCTCACACTGCTGAGTGAAGAGTTAATTATTTTCAACATTTTAACATGTTATTGCTGGTACTATCTGCTTGAGAAAATAATTCACAGGTTGATGATTTTGAAGAAGAGATGCGTGAAATTAGTTCATTCTCTTTAAGGGGATTAAAGTATTCTAGGTTCTGATGTGATATTGTTAGTTTATCATCTATATCACTTGAATTGTCTGGTTTCAAAGCCTGAATTTTTTGCCTAATATTTACGATTTTGTTGAAAAAGTTCATGAAGTCCTCACTACTGTTTGTTGTTGTTTTGGATATGAGTTAAATATTTGAATGGCACAAGTGTTTTAAAGAAGGCTCTACGTCTGTGAAAAAGATCCTGCCGGATGTGGCTCAGAGCCCACTGCATTCATTCAGCAAGTGCCTGATGCCCTGGTGCCTGACATTTGGAAGAGATGCATCTGTCTGTGTGAATTGTGCACACAATCATTTATCAACACCGCTTGCACGTTACAGGAACTTCACTAGGAATTATAGCCACATCCCCGTACCGTACTGAACTCGCTCTAAGCAATTTACAGCTATTTCCAGCTCTAAGCATGGGTGTCCAAACTACGGCCTGCGGGTCAACTGCGGCCCGCGATCCGTTTTTAATTGGCCCGCAGCAAATTCCAAAAGTATACCAGAATATGGCCTGTACATGAAACCTGGTGGTATTACATTTCTTGGTTTTAACTCTAGGTGGAGCTACTGAGTTGATCAAGGCAGTTCCTCTACAAAACAAAATTAGGTAAAGAAAGATTTTGCCACAGCACACTAAAAATGACAACACCAAAGAAACATAAAACAGCAAGTGAGTGTAGAAAATTTCAGACACGGTGGGAAAATTAATACTTCCTTATGGAAGTCAATGGGAAGTGCGTGAGTATGAGCACTCTGCCACTCAAATTTCAAACTTTCTTAATTGACGTTGATGTTGAATATGGGGACCTGCTCTACCATTCAGAAGTGTGGGTTAAGGCTAAGTCGCGGCTCGATGCTTCGGTGATTTTATTCTCTGAGATCCAAGATCGATCATTGTTTTAAAGAAAAGGACCGACCTCTTCAGGAGCTGAGTAACCCTCTATGGTTGGTAGACCTGGTGTTTTTAGTTGATCTCACTGAACACCTCAAAACACTCAACAAAAACCTACAAGGCAAAGACGAACTCTTACCGCAGCTTCACGCACACATGAAAGCATTCTGTGTGAAGTTCCTACTGTTTGAGGCACAGTTGCGCACGTTCAATGTCACGCACTTCCCCACACTGTCCAAGCTGTTCACGACTCCCTTCATGATAAATGCAGAAGAAGTGGAAGAGAGTCTGCAATTAGCAAATAACTTATAGAAATGCAAAGTGATTATTCTCTGAAGAATCAACATCAGCTTCTCTTCTTGACTTCTACCAGAGCTTGGAACAAGCCAAGTTTCCTCTGATGAGAAACCACAAAAAAGGATGATGAGTCGTTGAGATGTTCGGCTCAACATACATACAGAATGTGAAAATTTTTTTTATCTGATGACGCTGAATAAAAGCAGATTAAGAACCAAAATTACCAACGACCATCTCTGTGACGTCCTTCAGATCTCAACCACAAAACTGATATATTATATTATATATTTAGCACTACCCAGAGTTGCGTTCAAGGTTTCCTCCTCAAGGTTGATGCCTCATGTCCAGTGAAAACAAAGAGCTTTTCCCAATTTGCAGTAATATAGTGGCAAAAACATGCAGACAGGTATATCATATTCTAATATATAAATTCTCATAACTGTGTAGCCAACAGTTTCTGTCTGTCTATTGGTCTGTCTATCTATCTATCTATCTATCTATCTATCTATCTATCTATCTATCTATCTATCTGACAGGAGGTCCTACCACGGTCGTAAAGAATAAATACAATGGTCACCATTGACCTCCATGGTCAATAGTTAGACCAGATATGTTCCTAGATGGACGGATGGATGGATGGATGGATGGATCTATCTATCTATCTATCTATCTATCTATCTATCTGTCCGTCCGTCCGTCCGTCCGTCCGTCCGTCCTAACACGGTTGTAAAAATGGATATAACAATGGTCACTGTTGGGTCTCTATGGTCCCTACTTGGGGAGGAGATTACTAGGTGGAATCCAGGAATATATACTTCAGTAAGTAAAGTACACTTAGTACTTAGAGTCTTTAGACTAACCTTTCATCAGCTGGGCAACAAAACAGTTTCTAATGCTGTAGGAAATTATATTTTATACATTTAAAGCTCATTTCTTCAAAAAGAAATTGTAAAGTATTTTTTTTTGTTTCATCACTAAGCTTATCAAAATCTAGTTTCATCTTATACATCTATCTGTAATTTTCCTTTCATCACTTAATTATCACTTCAAACATACCAATTTGTTTTCAATTAATATACTTGTATTATAATCAATTTATTTATTTATTAACATTTTTTTATGTGCATGTGGTGTTCAGAGCTTCAAGGTGCAACATGTTCGTTCCCCAAGGACTGCGCTGTTCGTCTATCTGTTCTGCTGCGTTCTCACATCTGATCAGACCCTTGTGACTCAGATAGGAGTCATTTATATTTGTGTGTGCGTGCGTGCGTTTGTGTGTGTGCGCGCGCGTGTGTCTGCCTCAAGCATTTGATGTTTATTTCTAGAGGTTATGAGAAAATCAAACTGAGAGATAGGCAGCTGACATTCCCTCATAACTCTGTCTGACCTTTTCTTTTTCAGACACACACACACACACACACACACACATACACATAGACTCCATCAGATGCATCAACAGCAGCAGGTGTTGTGCATCCCCTGAAAATGAAGAGGAAAATCAGATTCACATGAGCACACACGCGCACGCGTGCACATTCACACCCACAGGTAGTAGAGACAGCAAGACTATACTTTCTGTAATTTACACACACACACACACACACATAGAGAGAGAGAGAAAGAGAGAGAGAGAGAGAGCGTATAACCATTTGCAGATGCTGTATGACCTGGCATATTCTTTCTGACACATAGCCCCATAGGAAATCCCAGTTACCCCCACACAAACTCATTTTATAACCACACTAGCACATTTGTTCATCCTCTATGGTCTGCCATATTCTTTCAGATACGAAGCCTCCCACAGGAAAACGTGACACCCCCCCCCCCCCCCCCACACACACACACACACTACATGTTGTTCTTCTTGTTTACACAAGCTGTCCTGCCTGCCTATTGTTTTCGCAGTTCTTCAGAAGAAATAATGGGGATTGAACACTCCTCAAAACACCATAAAAGCACAAAATCCAATGGTTTAAAAGTTTTAGATTCACTTCTAGGAAAGGAAACAGTTTTAGCATGTTTTCATGTCAACTACTGTATGGTTATTATAATTATTCTGAAAAAAGGAAGAAGAAAAAACAGCAGCAACAAGAACAACAGTATAGTAACATGTGATATAATCTGGTACGTGTTGACATTTATTTCTGCCATACTGTATGATGCTTAATTTGCATTAAATCTCATGCTTTATTTGCTCACAATCTTACACCAAAATATTAAACCTTTCACTCCCCACTTTTTTTTTTCCAGTTCATACCTAAACTCATGAATGACTAGGATATTGTACTTCTTTTCCCCATGACCCATTACTCCGTGAATCAAACACTGGTCCCTACTGTATGTCTGCACAATATCCAGTGCTTACTGTACCACCTGAGCTCCGCAGACCGCAGATTACAGTTCTGACAAATTAATTTTTTTTTTCATATGCTGGACATTTCTACTGTATTCCTATTGTCATATTGAAATGGCAACCCTGTGGGTAAAAGGGCAAATAAATGTGGGAAGAAAATGAGGAAAAATACCAATTGATTATATTCAGGGTGTGAAAAAATCCTCACCACCAAGGAGAGATCACTCAGAATGCTAATGCCCGTAAGGCTTTTTCAGCAGTCCAAGTTCATGACATGAAAAATCCTCAAATCAATTCCAATTTGTCATCGGGACATCAGCGGTTCATGTTTTGTGGTGTGACTGTTCTTATAGAAGTAAGATGGAAAGAAAAAGGGATACAATATGGTATTATATACAATACAACAAATTATATTTTTTGTCTAGTTGCTGTATAATATGTGTAGCGTATGTGTGTGCATGAGGGACATAGTGTCAGAAGGTCAGAAGTCATATGTTCCTGATCTTATGATCACTAATCTATGGCGGCCTGGATCATATAAGTAAAAACAATTACTACGACATTGACGTTTGTTAAGAGATCATTTTTCTGCAAAGTGAATAATAGTAAACTACAGCATTTTACTTTACGTTTGGCACTTTGTGACAAAAATATATCAACCTGTCGATAAGTCAAAGCTTTGCTCCATCCATTATCTACACAGGATATCCTGTTCAGGGTCACAGAGAACAAGCACACAATCACACATTATGAGAAATTTAAAAACCATAATCATCCAAGATTGCGTGTCTTTGGACTGTGGGAGGGAACCAGAGCACCTGAAGGAAACCCACAGTCTCAGATGGTGGCAAGATGATTAATGTTGGACATACTGTACTGTATGACAGCATTTGCAGAAGAACTTCTGTCTTGGTGGATCTTCATGGCCTCCCTGATTCTTATTGAGCTGTCTGTTGCTTTTCTCACCAGAACTTTCACATCCTCTTTGTAAAAGTAGGGACCTGTGCATCACGAGTGTTCAGTAGTCACTGAGCTAGAATATTTTCCATCAGTATGTTCCCGAAACATGGTGCCTAGAGTCCTAGCCATTTCCCTGACATAATCAGCATTACTACTGCTATAGGTGTATAATAATCCACACTGATTCTCAATAGGTTTCTTGTCTTTGGGGTGAAAAAACTGTTTGTCTTAGAGTGTTGATGGGTTTAAAATATGCATTCTCACCATGTGAGTTGAATACTAATTGAAGCCTCTCTGAAACACCTGGGATAAAGGGCAGACAAACTGATGAAACCTTCACTTAAATAAACGTCTGTCAAACTAAAACTAAACTAAACCAAGTTCCCACTACATCTAGTAAATGTGTAACATGTAAACCTTGTAAAGAACTCAATAGAAATCAGTAACGGTGTAATATTCTCTCGGTGAACGGACATGTTCAAAAAAAGCCTGGTGAAGACGTGGTCAATGACAAAGTAACAAGTGCATGATGAGTGCTTGGAAAGAGTGTGATGCGATCTGATTGGACATAGTAATAACATGATTCGGTCTCATTGGATGTTGTGACCACGTGATCATGTGCGGTTTAGGAAATTAGTGACAACATGATAGATGCATTTAAATCCCTCACAGGGATGTGGCTAGGAAGTAGTATAAACTTCATACAGTAAATGCACATTTATTCATTTTGATCCTGTTCCTGATGCTTTCTTTGAAATTTTTAGGACATAGTGGGAACTTCATGGTGTTCATTAGAGTGTCCGAGCCTTCTTCACAATTTTATGAGGGAAATGTTTCAAAATAAATTTCTATATTGAGCGGGAAACATTGATAAAATGTAATCAAATTTTGATTTGCCTTCCTGTTAGGCAGTCACAAATTCCCTCATAGTGTCCAGTGCACAGTTTAGTTCTCCAAGTTCTTTTAATCCTGTGTATTTATTTATTTATTCATTTTACTCATGCCTTAACTCCTGTCATGATAATTGGTTAGTTTTATGGATTCAGATCAGTTTCATAATTCACAAATAATGATTCACGAATGGTTCTAAAAAGTGGCTCTCTTAGGTGAAAAAGTAAATTTTCATGTAGGATCATGTAACTTAATTTTTCATAAAATTTAATGCTTCTTATTTCCCGATCGATACTTAGTTTTTTGTAAATATGCATACACATATATTTATCAAGAAAAAGAAATATAGTACATTTGCTAAATACAAATCCATGCCCTTTCATGTAGTGTCTGTAACTTTTTTAAAATTAAAATCTTTGCATAATCTTAATTGCCACTCAGATGAAACTTGGGCAATTTAGATTTTCATGGAAAAATCTTCACTTTTAATTTTTTTCACTTTTTAAACCTAAAAAAGTGCATTATTCCAAAATGCAAGATTTTGCAACATGAATTTGCCATGGTTACAGATTTATTTGGGGAAAATGGAATGCATGGAATCTTTTAATTTAAACAACATTTTTACAGATCATATGCTTTTAGAAGTTTACAACAATTTCAGTATCAATACTCGAAGAAATATAAATAATTAGCATTTTAAATCATTATTGTTTGAATGCTAAAAAAAAATGGCCTTTTTTGTGGCACTTATCAAATCATCTACCTACAGTACAGTAACAGCTAAAGTTAACAACTTAAAATTTTTAGGGAAGCAAAATTGGTCACTTCCATGATGTATAAAACTCAGAAGTATCTTCTTTGGCACACACATGTTCTGTATTATATGTATAACAAAACAAACAAAAAAAATCAGCACCAATACTGTGTTTTGGCCAAAATGTATTTTGTGATTCAATTTGTTTACAGACTGATGAACCTGCATTTACTGTATAAACCTTTCATACTGTAAGTGTAAAACATTATTGTCAGCTTCAATCTTATCCTTGTGTTTACATCCATATGCTTGGCTGATATTGTAGGAGACGTCTGACAGGCCACAGAAAATGTGCTTTTGAAAAAAAACAAAAAATGCATTGTGAATCTAACCACGTCAGACGCAAAAGTCCACACACAAATGCAAGGCTGAGCGGTTTGTAAATGCAGATTCATCAGTCTGTAAATAAATGCAATCACAAAATACATTTGTGAATCGTGTTATATTTATTTGTGAATTATGAAACTGATCTGACTCCATATTAGTCCCCCTAATCTAATGTGTTCACCTGTTCTGTGCTCTCCCTTGATTTGCTTGCTTATTCATTTTTTGCCTGTCCTGTCATCCTTCTTGTTAGATCTTGCCGGTCCTGTTTGACATTTATGATTTCTGGTTTATTCTTGTTTATGATTGCGATTGTAGAGCTTGAGATCAAACTATGAGTATCATCCTTAAATTAACCACAATAAAGCCTTTGCTTCGTGCCCTGCCTCTTCATACGGCACAATAAAGCAACTTTCAAAATAAATTGGTTGTTAATTTTTTTCCTCTGAAACTTCTAGAAACACGTACTGTACAGTTCTTCTGCTTGACCTCCTTTTTTTTTTTCTACTAACAGTACTAATGCAGTAGTTTTATTAAAAAAAAGTTTTATTTTAAATTGTTCTGAAATAATGCGAGCAATTTTCTACATGTTTTAAAAGTAACCCAAGGACACACTAACCGAGTGCCTTTTTTATGTCCAATGCCTATAAATTTTTAATCAAAATAGGTAATATCAGTTGGAATGTTTTTGCTAAGAAGAGCTTCTCAAGGTGCTGCTTGAAAAAACTAAAAAAAAAAAAAAAAAAAGTCCTAATTATGTCTTAACCTTAATTAAGTAGTCCAGACAAGAAACAGGCATAATTACTGCTGCAAGGTCTCTAAAAGCAGCATGGACTGGGGAAGCAGTTCTCACCGAAAGATGTAATCTCCTGTTGACTTCTCTGACATGTGCATTCACAGCTCATAAGATCAGCTAATTAAAAAGTGTTCTGGTTGGGCAAAGAAGGAGGAGAAAGTGAAGGAGGGAAAATGAAAAAAAGAAAGAGGGGGGACAGAAAGATTAAAACAACATGGTAACTTGAAGAATTATGCAAACTCCTGGGTATATTTATGAGAGACTCATGGTGTTCTAGACTCTTTTACAATTTCTTTGTGTGTATGTGTTAGTGATTCCTTGGTGGGGTCAAAATGTTCTGACAAGCTTAGGAATAGCTGACAGGCTCAACTGCAGCTTATTTGTTTTATTTTTTTGGCATAAAAATCTAAAAATCTTTCCTTTTGGTTCCTGTAAATTCCTGTAAATGTAGGCGTACTGTTTCTTAGTTTAGTTAATAATTATTTCAGTGAAATATCCTTATAAGGATAGAAAGAAAAACCTTTGTGCGTGTGTAGGTGTTGTAAAATCCTTCCATTTTTAATCATCTTCACTGCAGACTTTTCCAGTCCAATGCTCTGTTTTCACTCTTTCTATTTTCGATGCTTTTCAGTCTGATGGCCTTTGTGATCATAACACAAGAGCAAAAAAATAAAGAGTGGGATGTGTGGCGTGTGTGGCAGACACATTTGTGATCATTTTATGCCCATCAGCAGGCAGTTTTGTGATTGTAAAACAGGGTTGGGCGAGGAAAGGATGAATACATTATGGAGAGTTTTGCTTGGGTGAAAGGCAATCAAATAAGCTTGTTTTATTCCACTTTTTAAAGTAGACTGTGCTCATACTACTTGAATGAGTGCATACAGTTAGATTTCACTTATAGATTTGTTTTGTCAGATGAGAATTCATGTCATTTACATTAATTCTGGATGCAGATTTATGCCAAATGCATTACATGGCACTAATATTTATATTAAATGTCACTAAAAGTCTAATTCTAAATGGCCTTAAAATGAACAGTTACCTGAGTTCATAGAAAACTGTAGGGACAATTTGCAACAGGTCATCCAGCTCATCAGATGCTGTTACAGCTCACTCATTCTCTATACCACTCTTCTTGTACAAAGTTGTAGGAGGCCTGGAGTCTATCCCAGGGGACTTGGGGCATGAGGCAGGATTTGGCGTAAACTTGGTGCCAGTCCATCGCAAGGCATCCAAGAATACACTCACACTCATACACTGTGGTCAATTTTTGTAATTGGCTAATTAACGTAATATGCATGTCTTTGGACTATGGGAGAAAACTGGAGTACCTGGAGGAAACCCAAGCACGAGGAGAACACAAGGAACTCCACACAAGGACTTAAGACAGGAATCATTATTGCAAACTAGTCAGCACTTATTAACTTCATAAAATTTTGCATTAATCAACCTGGGAAATGGTTGCTGGGCAATGGTGACTCGATGATTAAGGCTCTGATCAAAAAGTCTTGGGTTCAAGCGCCAACCTGGCCAAACTGTGACAGAAGCCCTTGTTACAATAAAGTAAGTCTATGTGCCAGGGATGGTATATGATGGCTGACACTGCTTCTTAACAAGCTGGGATATGTGTCAAACTTTAATCTAGCGTAATTAGTTACTGTAGCTTATAAATAATTACAATGCATTTATCAATAACTTTAAGTAGCAGGCTTAGTCTTAGTCATTTTACTTAAATTTGTGCCTGTATTGAACACTATATATATATATAGGGCGACCGGACCGGCAACTACATGTCCCGCTCCAAACTCACTAACGAGCTCGTCAAGGTCATCAACGACGGCCTGTTCTACTACGAGCAGGACCTGTGGGGCGACTCGTATGAGCCGGAGTATGCCACCATCAAGGTAATCATCATCATCATCATCATCATCTTCATCATGACGTTTAAAGCAGGCTGTAGAGCTCCGTCCCTCAATGTCTCAGTGACGTAGACATCCTCCTTCTGAATGTGTGTGTGTGTGTGTGTGTGTGTGTGTGTGTGTGTGTGTGTGTGTGTGTGTGTGTGTGTGTGTGTGTGTGTGAATGGATTGGAGCAGAGGTGGCTCAGTGTCCACTGCAGTCGTTCTCATAAACATTCTGTGAGTCGGTGCCTGATACTTGAAAATCAATTAATAACTTGTCACCAACTTGCGAAAGAGAGGCATCTGTCTGTAGGAACTGTAAACATGACCATTCACAAACACCACCTGCACATTACCAGAACTCATTACAGGAGTTATTGCCACATCCCCCATACAATCCTGACCTCGCTCCAAGCAATTTCCACACTGTGGGCCTGGGCTCCTGGGTTCCTGGGAGGCCAGTGTTTCAGAAGCAGACAGTCTGATAATGGCTGCGGTATACTGAGAAATTTTACTACTCTGATGGTACAGTATTTCACTTTAGTGCACAAACTCATAAGGATAATGAAAAACTTGTATCTACAGTAAGCACTTCTGCTGTAATCATAAAGAGTGTCCTGTCTCTATTCTCCTTATATACAGTAATGCGTTCAATTAAAAAGTATTTATTGTAAGTATTTTAAGTATTTATTGAAAATTCCACAGTCTAATATGCAGGAAGGATTTTTTTTCCTCGGTGAGTTTAAAAGAGCAATCTCTCTTTCTTTCTCGTTCTCTCTCATTCTCTATACTGCTTATTCTGTACAGGGTCAGAGAAAGTCTGCAGTCTATCCTAGGGGAATGAGCCAGGGAACACCTTGGATTTGGTGCCAACCCATCACAGGGCACACAAGCACACACACACACACACAATCACACACTCACTCACACACCATGGGGAATTTGGAATAGAACCCTCGACCCTGTGTGATACCCACTACACCACCATGCTGCCATCATGTCACAAAGACAGCAAGCTGTCTTTTTTATTTCAAAACTAAAACTGTTATGTAGTGGATAGAATTCATTCAAGCAAATATCAAGGATGACTTTCTCTTGAAAGAAATTAAAAATGTTCTTTTTTTTATAAAAGTGATGAAATGAGACCAAAGAACAGCTGTCATAATAAAGGTTTTTGCATGTAGTACTGTATATAATTGAAAAGACATACTGTATGTTTATTAGTGGAGTCACGTTTCTACTTTGAATCGCATAGTATTTCAAGAATTATTCTTTGTTCTTTCAATATTTTGATTCGAGTCTTTCGAGTGTTTACTCTCGTGTTTGATCATTAAATAAAGTAATGATCTGATTAAGAAAAAGTAAAAGTCGAAATGCGTTATAATTTTCTGCTCTCTTCCACTGTATCTCACACTATTTGCATAGTCTAGTCATCTTTGTAACTTCCTAAATTATTTGAACTGGTATTTCAATTTGCATCTTCGCCGCCTCTCCTCTTCTACCTTCTGATTATCTCCTCTCTTTCTCATTCTTGCACGTCTTTTTCCCCTCTAACTCTGCGCACCTGCCTCCCTCCGCTCTTTTCCTCAGTTTCCCCCTGTTATAATGGAAATTTTCCTATTTCTGCTATTCTCTCAGGCAGAACAGGTGATTGAAAGGTTAGCGCCTCAGCTTTATCTGTACATTACTGCCCTGATTAACTCCTGCTTTCTGCTCAGGATGCTTACTCTATCTCATTTGAGCTTCTCATACCTGTAAAACTTATTTTATTATTATTATTTTTCAAAATAATTAAGATAATTCATGTACAGTACAATTCCTATGCTATCTCAGTCCACCTCCATATGTAAAAAGGACTCATAAAGCTGTATAAAATAGAGAAACTCTATACAAGATAAATCAGGTCTGAAAAGCAAAGATAATTTTACAAGATAGAAAGAAACCAACCACCCTCCAGCTGCTTAAAAATTTCACCACAGCACAAAATCACTTCATCTATTCTCAATACCTTTTTAAATACTTTCCTATGACGGGCATTCAAGTCAGACCAAAACTTGTGATGAAATTTCTCATGAATGAAGGTATAAAACCAATCAAGATTTACAGAAGACTTCAAGCACTGCATGTTGATGAGGCTCAGCCACAGTAAAACATGTGAATAGTGCAAATGTTTTAGAGAAGGCCGTACGTTAGTGAATTACGACCCTGGCCCAGGAGCTCAATGCTGTCGTTCATGTGAACAATCAGCGCGTGGAACACCTCATATCCAAAACAACTCATATCCTTTTACAACATGCAGAAGAGACGGATCTTTCTGTGGGAACTGTAAACATTTCTACATGTTTGGGCCATTAAAGGAGTTCCTGGGAGGCCAGTGTTTCAGACATGAAGCAGGCATCCGTGGCTCAGGCGTACTAAGAAAAAATTCTACCTTGATGGTATCCAAGCACTAGTGAAAACTTTAAAACTCTTACTCTTACTTTAAACCTACTGTGTGCTTTAAGAACATGCAAACTGATGAAATATTTATTAGTATGCATTTTTATAAGATTTGTAAAGTAACTTTTTAAATTAATTTAGCCAATCCTAGTATAGGTAAAAAGAATGAAGAAAGAGAATAAATAAATTGATAAATAGACATCATAAAACAATGAAAGAATAAAGATAAAAACTCATTTATGAAAACATGATTGGGAAAACCTTTCACATGGTCAATTTTCAGTATCCAGTACAGGGTCGCGGGGGGCCTATCCCGAGAAATTTTGGGCACATGGTGGGGTGCACCCTGGATGGGGTGCCCGTTCATCGCAGGGCACACACACACTATGGTCAATTTGGGAATGCCAATTAGCCTAATCTGCATCTGCACTTGCAATTTGTCTTTGGTGTGTATGAAGGAAACTGGAGAACATGCTAGTGATGGGTCATTCATGAGTCATTCGTTCTTTTTTTGAGCAAGTCTTTAACGTGACTCAGAAGTACGAGTAGTCTCGGAGAGTGATTCGTTCATTTTCTACTGGGCGTGCAGGCGCAAAGCATCGCAAAACCTCCATAGGTTATGTACAGGAAACAGAAATGAGTAGTTACCTTTGAGTCTTTTGGTTCGAATTGTTCGTTCTTTTGTCACGTGACCCCCGTTAGACACTATGCAGTGCAGTACACAGGAAACAGAATTGTTCTTCTCAATGAGTCCTTCTACTCCTAGTTGTTCATTCTTTTGTCACGTGACTCCCATAGACGTTATGTAGTGCAAAAGATTCAAAAGAACAAACGACTCAGAACAGAAGATATGAGAGGTGAGCTGCTCATTCTGTTTATCATAATATGACCTTAGCTGCATTGTAATATTTTCATTCCTGGACCTATAGCCAAAATGTGTGTATGTAGACAAGTTGGGGGTCTGTTTATTGAAAATGTAACATTTTATTTTATTTTTGATCAAAAGAATAAAATGAACTAAATGCCTTAATAAATGCAAACAGTAGGAAGGAAGGAAACTGGAGTACCCAGAGGAAACCCAGAGAACATGCAAACACCAAGCACTCAGACCTGAGGTGAATCGAACCCTCGACTCTGAAGGTTTAAGGTGCTATACACTATGCCACCATCATGCTATTAAAAAGTTCTCACAGATTTTTCTAAACCGAAATATGTCTCGTTTCGTATGTTTCTCAAAAACTATTGTCGCTCAAATCCTGCCTGATATATCCCATTGCACTGCTATTTTAAATTATAAAATTATTGAGCACTGATTGTATTTTTTTTTTTTTAAAGAATTTTCTCATACTTAAAAAGTAGCTCTGTTAGCCCATATTAAAGCCAGCACAAGCTTTGACGAGATGAGAAAAGCACCTGATCTACATCGCCGCTGTTTACAGTATATTGTCGTCATTAAATCCGAATGAGATTAGAGTCCTATATACAGTACAGTACTCTGCCGCTGGCAGAGGCTTTTGTCTAGAGGATCATTAATCTGTCAACGCGCTAGCAAATCATCCTAATAAACACCAAGCCAGTGAACAATACACTAAGCTAATCATGGCAAATGACTCTGTGAACAAGAAAGCTGCTCCGCTGCATAGAAATGGGATTTGTTTCTGTAATATCATGCTAATGACACGTCAAAAAAGCAGGTTACTCGCCTTAATGATTTGATCATTTCATGAAAATGTATTAGAAATATATAAAGGAAAGATTTGAAGTGTTCATTAAGCAGGATGCTAATTATGAGCTTTTTAGCGCCGGTAGGAGTGAAGGGTTTAAGTAGATGATCTATGAATATGCATATAAATGAACATACACTTACTGCTAAATCAGCTGCAAAATATGTCCCATGTTATCATGATGAAAATACAGTAATAACGAAATACTGTTTCATAGAGGACTGATTAAAGCAAAGTTTTTAAAGCATGTGTTTTTTTGCTAAAAAAGTAAGATCCTATTTTCAGTTGAAAAAGTATTACTTTTGGAAATGTAGCTATCATATTCTCCAGCTAACAAAATTACCGTTCCACAATAATGATACTGATACTTATAAAACTGTCATCCTACAGATGGGAAACTCGGCCCGAGGCTGCTATGTATAATGATTCCGACCTGCATTTTTAAAAAGGAAAGGAGTACTTAAGACCCTAATCCTTCACCTTATCTTCACCCACACAGTACACACTGAGATAGCAGGTGGGGTCGGGATAAACATGCACAAGGAAAGAAAGAAGCGGAAATAGGTATTTTCGTCGGCCTTATTTGCCTCATATCATTTTGCACGTATTGGTATTTCAGTTCGAAAATGCCTAAAAGGATATTATTTACTTTGAAAAGGGCACTGTGCATGCCAGGACCGTATCGTAGTACTCCGTAGTACAGAGTATGATGATAGGTTATGCAGGTTGAATTGTGTTTCATGACTGGCACATGCACACAAAGAAAATAAGCTACTGCATATGTATCTGTGGAGTAAATGTCAGGATAATAGCATGGTGCTATCTCCTGTCTCGGAATCTGCGTGTGTGTTGGTGTGTGTGTGTGAGGGAGAGAGTGAGAGAGCAGTGACAGACTGTAAATCCACTGTGCTGCTGTAGAGATCTACACTAGTCTGTCATGTTATTCCTCGGAGCCAGTGAAAAACTGGCAGGCTTTGCCATGCTGATAAATTTGTATCTGTGTGTGTGTGCGTGCGTGCGTGCGTGCGTGCGTGCGTGTGTGAGTGTGAGAGCAAGTGAGACAGAGTTCTTTTTTTTTATGTATCTGCAAAATAGTGCCAAATATTGCTTTCAAAGCCCAACCTTGAATGTTCTTTCTAACAAATACATTTAAAAATAGACCCCTAAAATCCCTTTTCATGCTTAGAGATTTTTCTGTTTAAATAAGCGACAGAGCACATGGGTCAGTAACTAAACTTACCTATTTATTTACTAAAAATAGTATTTTATGCTCTTTTATTGGTTACATAAAAAGAAAAAAAAAATCTAAATCCATCCATCAATCATCTGAACCATTTACCCTGTGCAGGGTCTCAGAAGTCCTGGATGGCCGGGTACACCTTGAATGGAGTGCCAAACAATCACATGGCACAAACCACATGCACACACACACACTCTCACAGTCTCACACTCAATCATCCACCCTGGTCAATTTGGAAATGACAAAAAAGTGTACAGTGCATGATGCCTTTAGACTGTGGGAGGAAACTAAAGTACCCAGAGGCACACGGCACAGGACCAGAAGTGAGATTCTAATGCCAACCCTTGAGGTACAGTATTGTATGAGGTGACATTGCTAACCACTAAGCAACGAACCACCTTTAATCTTTTATTTCTAAAATGATAAAATATCAAATAAACCAATATTATCGCATTAAAGCTCTCTCTCCCCTTTTGTCACAATACATTTTAGTGTCATATTGATGTGTATGATTACTGATGTTCTCTTTTGTTCCATTTAATCATTTTTTTCTACTGTGTCTTTATCACTTTGTCTCAATCGCTTTTTTTGTTTGTCTTCCTATCTTTTCTCTTTCTCCCTTATCAGAAAATGAAACCTGAAATCATGAAGGCATTTGGAGATGTTCTCTTTTGTCCTGTTTAATACATCACAAATCTTTAATTATACTACGAAAAGACAGAGGATGCTTAAAACCGGAGAAGACAGATGAGTCATGACTAGAATAAGAAACTAGGACATCAGGCAATGAGAAGAGAAATAGGTTACTTGCGATACACGGAATCAGAAGCCTAGTCAGTGTATGACTATAGCCAATACATGAGTAAGCAACGTACATCCTGTAGAAAACTACCGGGGGAAAAAAGAAATATGTGAGAAATATCACATGCTTCCTCCAGAGGTTCGTGAAGCCAGCCAATGGTGCCTTTTCAAATTGCTGATCATGTAATAACTGTGTATGTAACACACTTGTCCCATTAATGGGACAATGCATTAATGGGACAAAAAATTATAAACCACCGTCTCCCTGAAATTGAAATCATGGCCAAATTTTGTTCTGTTAGGCTCCTGATCATGGATGGCTGTGTGGGCGATGTTGAGATTTGATCTCTGGATGATAGGGTGAATGGTTTTCTCTGTAACCCTCAGGAGCCAATGGGTGTCAACTAAACAATGACATAAACGAGTCAATATTGAGTAATTCTTCCTCTTTAATTCCAATAATATGGAAGAATTTTTGTTCTTTTCAAAAGCTGCTAAAAGCTAGTTGTTTGCTTACATTGGAAAATATAATGGCCTTTTGATGGCATCAAGTTTATACTTGATGTGACTATTGATTTACTGGTTTAGAGCTCATGGAGAAAACACTATCTGAGAAGGTTTTTCTTCTGAAACAAATATTGCATCTTTGTTCGAAATTAAAAAAAAAAACACAGCATTGTGGAAAAGTCTTGAGCCACCCCTCATTTCTTCATATTTTGCATCCAAAGATACAGACTTTCATGTATTTTATTGTAGTCTTGAGAAATAGTTCTCCAGGGTTCCTGTAGCAATTTTTTTGGGCTCCCAGTCCCTGTAACTGACCAGTTTCAGAAAAATGTTTTGAAAAAATAGATGAGAGGGGAAATGAGGTTGCTGCTAAGGTGTTACATAAACAACCAATTTTTAAAAAATTGATCTTCAGGCACTTTTCAGCCTGTCATAGTAAAACATTTGTTCCCTTTTCTTTAATTTAAATCTACATCATTTAAGTTGACAAGAAGAAATAAGGTGTGGCTTTTGTACATTACTGTACTTTTATAACAGCATGCAGACGAAATGTTTAAATCTAAAAAGTACATATTAAGCTCTAAATGTTCTTTCAACAAATTACATGCTTAATTCCTTTCAACAGATAACGATTCATATATACTTCATATATGCTCACAGGTCATCTTTATGACGTTTATGCACTCAAATACAGCAACACATTGTACACTGTAAAACTTGTGTTTAATCTTTGCTGAGATAAGCTGCAATCCTGAATTAGCTTCACATTCTTCACTTGCTTTGCATCATAAACAATTTTGCATATATTTGATTTATTTGTTAGGCATGAGTTTGTGTACAATAAGGATCATAAATCTGAACCATCTACTCTTTATTTCAGTTACCTTAATATACAGTATTACCTTAATAGTGTTAGCTGTTAAGAAATTTAACACTGTGCCTGAATTTTGTGTGCGTTATGCTGTATATGTATTTGTGCACATATTGTATATACTCCACATAAACATGAAACTTCTCATCATTTATTTCCATGCTTGTGGATGATTTAAACTGCAAAACAAGGCCTTTTTAAAAAATTTTGAAATGATATAAATATATACTGTACATATGGATTTTATTTGTGCATTATTGTGAGTGCATCAAAATATAACAGCTATATAATGTTTTAAATTAGCCTGCACTCTTTTTAACCTTATCATTAGTTCTCGAATGTGTTTGAAATAGCATGGGAAAGAGGGACAGGGGAAAAAAATCAAAGCTAAACCACATGGGAGTTTTATGTGAAATATATCTCCATACAAAGTGTAAGTAAATGTGCGGGCAGGGTGTGTGGGTGTCTTTATTTACTTCTTGAATTAGAACTACATCACTAAATATGTCACACAGCCAATTTTCGGTGTAAGATTAATATTTATTTTCTGTTTTAGTGGAAACTGCAGCTCATAGATTTAGCTGCCAACTTTTGTTTATTTCTAGTCTTGGCAAAGAAGAGAGTTTATGAGGGTTGGTTTGCAAGCTTTGTGAAGACAAACATTTAAGATTTATTTCCTCATAACTGAAAAAAAAAAAGCTTCATGTTTAGGCATGTACAGTATAGACTGATTAGCTATAACATTACAATACAAAATATTAAGCCCAGTAATGTGTGGGTTTCCCCTTGTGCTGTGGTGGCAGCTCTGGTTCCTCGGGCCATGACTCCACAAGACATCTGGGGCTGGGCTGTGGTGTTGGGCACCAGGACGTTGGCAGTGGGTACTTTAAATGCTGTGATTTGTTTGTCTGGCTCATCCAATGGGTGCTCGATCAGATTGGGATCTGGGGCATTTGGTCTGCACTCTAGGACTCTTTGCCTTCTGGGCCTGTGTGTGACGAGCTGTGGTGTTCTGGTGGCCAGCATAAATTATTATTATTAGTTTTTTAATTTTTAATTTTTAGAAATTTCCCAAATAGCACATCACTGAAGGGGCAATATGTTGGGCCAATGTTGTCATCAGTAAGTGGCCCAATGTCATTTTGTCCAGTGACCCATTGGTGGGGCCAAAGATGGGTTGGCCTAACGTTGGCACAACATTGGTTCAGTAGATAATTACAAGGTTTGCGCAAAAGTGGTTCAGTAGATAAAGGTGAGGTTGGAAATTGGAAATTAAATTAGACTCTTTTCATCATCTGCAGTAATAAGAAAACACATTTATGTCTCCAGAAATTTGCAAATGTGATAAAATGATTACAAACTAAAAAAATATATGTAACTATTATGATGATAAACTACAAAATAAACACATAGTACAACCACTTTTTCTCTCAGCAAGGTGAATGAAAATAAATGCATACAAACACTCACACACCCATCTTCTATACCGCTTTATCTTTTATTCAGGGTCGCAGGGACCTGGAGCCTATCCCAGGAGACTTAGGGAACGAGGCAGGGTACAGCTGTTTCTTATCCTCATCATCTTCATCATCATCAACATCACAGCATCTTTGGAGAACTGTAGACTCTAGTCTGTGTAAATACATCAATAATTTGAGCATTGTACATTAAAAATGTTCTTCGAAATATTCCTTTTCAACCATCAAAATAATGAGAACAACAAACATTTTCCACATTTGGCTCAACTCAGTTCAACAACAGTTTTACAGCACACATATTTTTCTCCAGATGAAACAAAGTAAACACAGCTATTCAAACAGTATAGAACCTAGCAAAATTGTTAAATGATATGTTTCTCATGCCGACTACCTTAGTAAATATATTCGATAACCACATAAACGTACAAAAATGCAATGTATGCACTAAAGCAAAACAATATGTAGTGTATATTAGCCCTTAAACGTTTCTGACACTCACTATGGCAATAATCCCTATGGTTCTAATCTCGCTATGGCTCCTTGTGCTACTGTATTCACTGGCAACAGGTCGGTTAGCCTAGCATAATAGTGCATAGCTACCTGTAAACATCATTCTGACGACATTACAGCAAAACTACTTTTCATGTTACTACCACAGATTCTCAACACTGTTATGTCTTACTCAAGGGTATTTACATCTCATTTGGAGGAATATTAACCCACCTGTAGTTAGGAGCAAAGAGGCACAAAACTTTAGCTTAGTGTGTAGCTTGGCTGAGGGTTTAAATCAGCAGCGCCTGCCCTCTGTGGGGTTTTAGTTTTCTCCCAGAGATAAGCGCCATCTAATGACATGTTTGACAGTGTTCATAGTTGAGCACAAAGCACAATGAATTTAACATAGATACAATATGTGATAATAGGACATACACTTTCAGTAATATTGTTAAACATTTTTTGGCAGCATACAGTGTTTGTGTTCAACACACGCTAGCGTGCATGAGCAATAATAGGCAAGTTGTTGTTTCTCTGTCTCGTTCTCTCAATGCATTGCATTGTCTCACAAATTATTTAGTCATCGTGGATCACTAAATATTCATAGTTCTATAGGCAATATTTAGGAAACAGAATTATACTCACAAATAGCTAGCGATTCTCAAAAAAAGCAATGTCTGTCCTTGTACACGTTGTTCACACATGGAAAGTTGTGATACTTCCTGATACACTCATACACTCACAGCACCAGTAGAGTAGAACACAGGCAACATTGTTGGACTTACGTTGGGCCAATAGCGGTATTCACTGAGTTACATATATAGTTCTTTCAATGTTATTTATGTACTAGATATATAAAGCAATATAATTTAATTTCCAATTTCCAACCTTGCCATTATCTACTGAACCAACATTGGGCTCACCTTGTGATTATCTACGAAACCAACATTGGGTCAACCTATCTTTGGCCCCACCAATGGGCCACTGTTGGGACAACGGACAAAATGACATTGGACAAACCACAGATGCCAACATTGGCACAACGTATGCACTGCCGTTGGCCCAACGTTGCCTCTACATCGGAGCACTGACAAAAGGTTACCAAAATTTTGCTGACGTTGGGCCAACAAAGTAGTGCTATCTGGGTTGTTTTGCATTCGCTTTTCTGTGGGATCAGACTGGGTTGGCTGACCTTTGGTACCCACAGGCATAAATTAGCCTTTTCTGTCTATGATCCTGTCACCAGTTTACTGTACTTAATTGATAAACAATGTTAATGTGTTAGTGTTATGGTTTATCGGGGGACAGTGTATACAGTCAGGTATGTAAGTATTTGCTTATTGTCAGGGTTAACCTCTAGAGGGCGCCTTGCGCCCAAAGACCTTTTAGTTTGTGGACTTCCCAGGGTGATGGGACCTCTCACCTGAACCGAGGTTGCTAATTCGTGTGACTTTAAGTAAATATGGTTTTGAGTTAGTCCTTGGTCTTGCATCTGTTTTGTTTGGTATTGGTAAATGTTCTGTTTGGTTTTCTGCTGTTTTGAGCTATAGATTCATGTTTTGTTCATCCTGTTTAGTTTGTTCATGTTTAAAATTTTGTACTACTTTGTTTCTGTTTTCTTCATATTATTAAAATACTTTAAATTCTTAACCTCTGCGATTATGCCTCACCTACAACCACAACAACGTGACACTTATGATACAATTTTCATGATTTTGCCTCTGAAATCAAAATAGATTTCAAGCAATGAAGACTTTCATCTTAATTTCAATATTGTTGATATTATTGTAATATTATTATTAATTTTTCCGGAAGTGTGTTCGTAAAACACTCGTAAATCAAAGGAAATTGAATTTCCCCATAAAGAATGAAAACTCAGATTATTCGTTCCACAACCCCAAAAAATAAATACATAAAAATAATTAATACAAAATAGAAAAATTAAACAAATTAACCTGCACTTTACTTTTGAAAAAAGTAAAAATAAGTCCCGACAGAGTGTTTGTGTGCGCACGCGCTGTGTATGTGTGTGTTTGTGCACGCAAATGCTGTGTGTGTGTGTGTGTGTGTGTGTGTGTGTGTGTGTGTGTGTGTGTGTGTGTTCGCGCGCGCGACACCCGCTCCCTCTTCTCGTCTTACACAGAAACTCTTCCTCCTCTCTTATTTGAGAGGGGGGAGGAACTACTGTGCGGGACGAATTTTATACACACACACTGTAACAGGCGGTTGCCTGGTTACGGGCTCCCGACCAGCAGGGGCGCTGTTGCGGCGACTTCTATAATTTTAATAAAAGAAGAAGAGAGGCTAGGCCTAGGTAACAGCAGCCATTTTCTCAGCCAGAGCTTGAAAGTTTAAAGCTAATGCTAACGCTAAAAGCAATACAGTATATGTTATGTAAATGCGAGTGCGGGATATCTGTATCCATAACGCATGAGGGTTTTCGTTTTGTGTTTTGTTTCTTTATGGTCGTGTGTTTCCCAGGAGCTGGTGTGTGTCGGCTGTTCCTCGGGGTTAAACACGCCAGCGGCAGTGTGCACGCGGGACCGAATCTTCGGAACGGGATGTTCTCTGGTTTTATTTTGTATATATGGACTTATGCTAAAAAGGAAAAGACTCTATGTGCAGAAAAGAACATTGATTGGATGAATGTGGCATGAGTGGCCGGCGTATGAATGGTGTTATGTACAGCACAATATTAAATGTTTATACACCCTGAACATATAAAACCGCATCTCTGATGGTCCTTACTCACCCTGATTTCTGTTAATGACTAGTTATTGTTTTAATAATAGTAGCGAGTTAGTTACAGTGGCACCCAACGTGGTATAAATCAGAGTTTATACATTGTGTGTAATTAATATTCATGCATTTTTATTGTTGCTGTTAGCTGTTACCTTGTTAGCTGTTACCTAGTCTGCCTTCTCTTACACCATTTTACCCTCTGCAGCACACTCACTCAAGGGTTTGGTTTAATGTTCTGTTTATTGAATAAGTAAATTGGGGCAAGTGATGGCCGAGTCCGATGCACGAGCTGAGGAAGAGTCGGTAGCCCATCCAAGAGCTAATTAACACTCTTAGCCGCCTTTATCTAGACACTGAGGATGATGAAGATTCCGGGGTGGAAGACGAGGGCCCGCACGGCGACGATGGGGTAGAACTACCACTCCCCGACGAGCAGCTGCCTCCTCCTCCTCCTCCCGTGGACAATGAAGATGACCAAAGTCTCATCTCCATGGTACTGGCAACCCATCTTGGCCAACTGGAGATGGCTATGCAGACACTGGAAAACAGGCTCACCCAACGAATGGATGAGCTGGCTGATCAGATGGAGGAGCTGCAATGCCATCGCCACTCAGACATTTTAGTGAACCAGCACAAGCTGGAGAGGGTCCAAGAAGACCCTGTGTCTGTGCCAGACTGTAAAGAAGCAGTGTGAGGAGCAATTGAACGACGTTGGCCATTCCATGGTGGAATGCATGAAAAGGCTCACAATTAAAGGCTATGATGGGTGTACAACCGGTTGCTACCTCCACCCCTTTCCCTCGGCCCGGATCCAGTTCCCATCCTCTCTTTCCCAGTGGCTGCTCGCACACTACTACCTTCAAGGCCCCTGTGAAGTTGGATTTCCCTAGGTTTGGCGGTATGGAAGGAGTGGACCCCATCAGTTTTGTGGAAAGGTGCGAGGAGTACTTAGCCTTACACCCACTCTCTGATGGGGAAATACTAGCTACACTTCCCTCTGTACTCACCCACACCGCAAACGACTGGTGGACAGCGGGAAAAAAAAATACAATGTCAGGGGCTGGAGGTCATTTAAAGCTGTGCTGCTGAAGGCTTTCCTCACTGAGGACCATGAGGTCGAGGCTGAGAAGCGTCTGAGAGAGCGAGTCCAGCACCCTTTCAGTATCGTGCTCTCTGCCTAAGATGGAAACCGGGGATGACTGAGAAAGAAATAGTATAAGCGATGCTGAGGAACTGTAACCCCCGCATAGCCAGCCTGCTGCGAAGCACGGTTGTCACCATAAGTGAGCTGGTGCGAATCGGAACATTGGTGGAGAGAGATTTTAATGCCACCAAAGCATTTCGACAAAGCCAGAATCCTGTGCCGACACCTAAACAGATGAAGGAGAGTAAAAAACCCACCAGCCTCAGTATTGATCAGGCGAGCCCCTCTCTGTTGATGGTCCAGTTCACCATAAATCAGGTTCCCTGCACAGCCGTCGTCGATACAGGCAGCACCTTCTCTCTCATAACCGAGACTCTATGGAAAAGGATAAGGAAACCAATTGAAAAGTGGCAATCAGCAGAAGGGCAGACATTTTCATTGGCCAATGGACTAGTCCAGGCTGCAATAGGAAAACTGCCTGCCCAATGCTCCTTACAGGGAGTGATGGCCGAAGTTTTCCTTTTCATAATGAGAGACCGTGATCTGACATTCCCCTGTGTGCTGGGGCTAGACTTTTTAACGGAGGCTGGCATACAGATTAATTTTAGCCAACGCTCGTACACTATCCCGGGAAGAGATGGTGAATATTTCCCGCTCTATGCAGCCACTCACGGCCAGGTCTCCCTCTATGTAGCTAATCCATTACCCCAATTGTCAGATGCCTCCGAATCCGCCATCTCCAGTCTGGTTAGCAACGCCTCCCTGGCAGAAGAACATAAGGGTCAGTTGCAGGAGCTGTTGTTATAGTGGCCGACCGTGTGTACAGACCGAATTGGCCATAGACGATAACCCACCAAATGTACACCATCGACGAAAGACTGGTCAGGAAAAAGGCTTACCCTATACCCATCCATAAACAGCAGGTAGTAGAGGAGGAGGTCGCCAAGATGCTGGAAGCGGGTATCATAAGACTATCTACCTCGCCATGGGCTTCCCCGGTGGTACTCGTAGGGAAAAAAGACGGAGGGACACATTTTTGTGTAGACTTTAGAGCTCTCAACTATGCCCCAGGTCCATGAAATCTTGGAAGTGCTCTACGGGGCTACAGTGTTCAGCTCGTTAGATCTGCGTAGTGGCTACTGGCAGGTGGAGATGGATCCAGACAGCATTCCTAAAACGGCGTTTGTCACCAAGAACAATCAATATGAGTTCCTCCGTCTTCCCTTTGGACTGAAGAATGCAGGAGAAACTTTTCAAAGACTTATGACCTCTATTTTGGCAGACGCCGTAGGAAAGTATTGCTTTGTCTATATAGATGATATTGTTGTCTATTCAAAGGATACCATTTCTCACCTTAACCACCTCCGACAAATATTCACATTCCTTGAAGCTGCCGGTCTCACCCTAAACCTTAAAAAGTTCAACCTCTGTCCTCCCTCTCCTTTCTGGGGCACATTATATCACCTGACGGCATAAAAACGGAGGAAGCCAAAGTGGCGGCGATTCAGTCGTACCACGTTCCATGCAACCTAAAGGAGCTACAGCGCTTCCTAGGGCTTTAACCGCTCCCGACTTCAGGCGCCCCTTCAAGGTGCAGACTGACGCCAGCAACATCGGCCTGGGGGCAGTACTCACCCAGGATCACGAGGATGGAGAACATGTGATCGCATTCGCCTCTCGGCTGCTGCATGGGGCTGAAACCAGATATTCAGCTTCAGAGAAAGAGTGTCTGGCTGTAGTGTGGGCAGTGGAGAAATGGCATCAGTACCTAGAAGGGAAAGCATTCACCATCATTACCGATCACGCCGCTTTGACATAGGTTTTCAACCAGTCAAACCCCTCCTCACGCCTAACCCGATGGGTGCTTAGACTACAAGCATTCGAGTTCATATTTCAATACCGAAAGGGGCAACGCACCACCGTACCTGATTCCCTGTCACGACGGTGGGAGGGTGAAGCCATGAACGCCCATCTGGCCATGCACAGAGGCAATGATTGGCAGTGGGGTCTGCCCTGTGACTGGGAGAAGCTGGAGAAGGCTCAAAAGGCGGATGAGACGCTTCAAACACTGTGGAAAGAGGCAAGGTTAAATCCTAACGTGAAAAAGATCCATTATTGCTTGATAAACCAGTTCCTGTATCGTCAGATCCTCAAGCAGGATGGGTGCAGTCTCCTTCAGCTGGTTGTCCCAACGTCTTTGCGGCCTCAATACCTGCAGTACGCCTACAACAACCCTCTCAGTGGTCATCTGGGGCGGATGAAGACGTTGAGGAGACTTCCGGAGGTCGCCTACTGGCCGGAGATACGGCGTGACGTTTGGGAGTATTGTATGTTTCAGAAATACAAACCCCGTATTAGTAAACTGGCAGGCTTACTACGAAGCACACCTGTGGTGGAACCTGGGTTCATGTTGGGAGTCGATCTTATGGGTCCATTTCCCCGCTCATCCCGACTCAACGAACATCTACTAGTGGTCGTGGATTACTGCAGCAAATGGTTCGAGATGTTTCCGTTAAGGACATAGCCAACATCTTAACTAGAGAGATTTTCAACCGGTGGGGCACCCCAGCTTACCTGGTTTCTGATAGGGGTCCGCAGTTTACTTCTCAACACCATCTGTCGGCACTGGGGTGTCACCCAGAAGCTCACCACCGCATACCATCCCCAGACCAACATCACTGAACGGACTAACCGGACATTAAAATTCATGATCGCAGCATTCGTCAAAGAAAACCACAAGCAGTGGGACCAATGGCTTCCAGAGTTCCGGTTTGCTATCAACACGGCCTGGCAGGAAAGCACTGGTTATACCCCAGTGGAAATAGCACTGGGACGCAAGCTAAAGGGACCACTGGAGCGAATGCTGCATCGAACCATCCCACCTGATCATCCTGCCTATTCCACAGTGGAGCGCCAGGAAGCCCTGTTCCAGGTCGTCCGGAGCAACGTAGCCCAGGCCCAGGAGCGCCAAGGAAAGTATTACAACCTCAGACAACGAGCCAACACATACAGTGAGGGCGACCTTGTGTGGGTCCGTGCTTTCCCTCAGTCTTGGACAGATGACTCTCCTATGGCCAAGCTAGCTCCAAAATGGAAGGGGCCTGCAAAAATTACAAAGGTCCTTAACAGGGTTAACTACCGGGTGGAACTGGTTAATCAAGCAGGACCATTCACAGTCCAATTTAATTTAATTTAAAGCCCTTTTACGGCGAAGTCACGCCTTCTTCAGAGGGGGAAGGGGTGTAACAGGCGGTTGCCTAGTTACGGGCTCCCGGCCAGCAGGGGCGCTGTGGGAACCATTTGTATTAAATGGATATACAATATATTATATATTTATTATATATTTGTATTGAATGGGCCTAGGTAACAGCAGCCATTACACAGCCTGTGCTAACGTCATAGAGCTAAGCAGAGTATAAACCCGAATGCGGGATAGGAATGTCTAATCGCATGTGAGTATGTTGGTTTTATTTGTATATTTGTTTGTGTAAAGCCTGCCGAGGCATTTTACGAAGCGGATGTGGCTTATGTTTATGCCTTGCACTTACGGGTATCCCTCCTGCTGTGGCTACGCTGGAGGGTTTTTTGTTTTCTGTTGTTTATGTTTCTCTCTCCTGCTCTCCACTGCCTGGATTCTTCACCCGACGCCTTCTACCTCGGCGTGCGCCGCGCCGCCATTAACGGGACTTTTAAATAGACTTTGTCCAGGAAAGAGCTTAAGGACTCGTAGCGCCTGCGAAGCCAATAGACTCTGTATGTGTGTGTATATGTGTTGGAAGATAGGAGGAGTGAATGGTGTGACTTTAGCCAAATAAATGTGATCACATATGTTTATGATATCAATATTATTATAGAGTAAGGTGGTCCTTACTCTACCCTTGATTCTGCTAATGGCTAGTTATTGTTTTAATAATAGTAACGAGTTTGTTACAACACACACTAAAGGAAACACTGGCAATAAATTTACAAAAAACATCTCTGACGCTCAGATCACTTGACGCGTGACGTCAAAACAAGAAGAGTTTGTTTTACTCGGTACTCGTAAACCAAGACTTGCTAATTTTTTCAAGTCAAATTTTATTAAAAATTTTTGCTTGTCTTGCGGAACACTCGCAACCAAATTTAATTTCCCCATAAGAAATAATGGAAACTCAAATTATTCGTTCTACAGCTCAAAAAAATAAATACATAAAAATAATTAATATAAAATATAAAGTAAAAATAAAACAAATTAACCTGCACTTTACATTTAAAAAAAATGTAGATAAATCCCAACAGATAAGTTTTTCCATTTGTGCATGCAGGCGCTGTGTGTGTGTGTGTGTGTGTGTGTGTGTGCACACGCACATTACACACAGTCTATGGCATCCTTCTGTCTCAAGAGACAATGGAGTCTGCACCGTAGAGATATTTCTTCTTAATCACTATTCATTGTCA
>JAQQZT010000011.1:19388078-19401218 GCA_030068275.1 Clarias platycephalus | reverse complement strand
CTAATAGTTAGGCCAAACTCTGAGCATGCCATAGCGAATCGAGTGGTGAGTCGCTGAAGAGCAGCCTCCGTGTGAGCTGTCACAGTCATTACACACACACACATTAACGGAGAGACTGTTTTATCGAGAAAATTAGCAAGGAACATCGCTAATCACACTCGCGTGAGCGCATACTAACGGAATCACTGCTATAAAGTAAAACAAACAAACCAAAAAAAACAAAACAAATGGACCCACACTTTACCTTTGAAAAAAATCGCGACAGAGCAGTGTTTCTGTGTAAGGCAGAGTGTGTGTGCGTCTGTATGTGTGTGTGAAGCCGAGAGGAGGAGCGGGTGGGAGGGGGGCTGTAAAGGCGAGAGAGTGTGTGTGTGTGTGTGTGAGACACACACTTTCGCCTTTACAGCCCCTCTCCCACCCACTCCTCCTCTCGGCTTCCCACACAAACACACACGCACACTCTCTGCCTTACACAGAAACTCTGCAATCACTAAGACCCAGCAGGGGAGACGATTACCTACAATTCCGCAGCGCAAGAGAGAGAAAAAACGTTGGCTCAGTTGTGATCATGTGACGCTCGGCATCAAAACAAGAAGCGCATGCGTGATACATGATACTCGGTGCTCGTAAACCATGACAATGCTAGTTTTTCAAGGAAAATTTTTTTTTAAATCTTTGCTCTTCTTGCGGAACACACGAAAACCGTGTTACTCGCAATCCGAGGTTCAACTGTATTTTTGAAACAGTTATCATTTTGCATATTCACTTAAAGTCTTTTTTTCATTTTTTTATCTGCTTTTGTTTATCTTACCTATTTCACTCTATTTCTCCAGTCTTTTATTCTCTTTCTTCTCACTTAGACTCAGTGGACAAAGATGGCAATCCTGCCCAGGGTTTATGCTGCCTCGCAGTTGATTAATTGACTTAATTACAGCACACTTTCCACACACACCCTGGTTAATTAAAAAAAAAATGATGAAAAAGAGATTGTGTATGCTGTAAATGACTTTGTCACTCCTGTGTGGGTAAACACACGTTCACAGACAATTTCTCTCTCTCTCTTAGACTTACACCAAACAAAATCATCCGAGGACTTGGGGACAAAGTGCGTGCGTGTGCGTGCGTGTGTGTGTGTGTTTTTACGGTCACCCACTTCTCAATTCTGACAATTCACCATATGAAAAAAGAAAACAAGGTCAAGGAGAAGAAACGCAAGTTCATATCTTTCACACAAACCACACACACACACACACACACACACACACAGGTTTTTTTTTCTACAATGAACTTTTGAATTGGTATTTTTTTCGTCCCCTAACTTAGTCATTGCCGATTGCCACCCATCTTCCAAGCTGGAAGATAACATTTTTATGTTACACTAAATGAACTGGCAGACATTGTTGTTTGTGCCTCTGTTGAGTGACTTTAACATTATCAGCCTGAAGTGACTCAAATTCTATTTTTATCCTACCGTGACACAGATCTCTCGTTTAGGGCTGTCTGAATGCACAAATCTGATTTTTATCAGATTGGATCTGAGTCACTTTTGTACGTGTTCCTAGATCTGATACACATCTGGCACAGATGTTTGTCCCATGCACTGTTTTGCCTCTGCACGTGCATAGAGCACTTGAGGGCATAGAGCACTTGCTGATGTCAGCCATTGTCGGTAATGGAGGGATTTTATAGTACTGTTAAAAATAGCTGCTAAAAACAGCAAAAGTCTAGCTTTCTTCCTTCTTCAGGACATCAACAAATACAGCCAACTAACTGCTTGCCATTCTCCAGAGCAAAATCCCAAGCATATATTTTTTTGCTAAAATTGCATTCATTGTTTGAAATTCTGTTGTCTTTGTTCAATATTTTATCTTGAAATGGATCCCTGGATCCCAATGGATTTGTCTCAAACAGAGGAAGAGTGTTAATAGGGGAAAAAAAATACCTAGTGAATATAGGGCTATAGGAACATACAGTACTGTACGTACAGTATGTTCTCATATGATGCTTTATATGTCACAAAAACAAAAGTATATGAGGGCCACTTCCTGGTGTGAATATAAAGTTACTCTTTGGAAGCTAGAGAAGAATACCAAATGTGACTTTGCCTCATTTGTTTCCATGAGTCTTTAATAAACAGACAAAACCATCCTGGAGAAAACTAAACTCATAAGATGTAAACCAGACGAAATAAGGTCATGAGACTCAACTTGGGAATGCAGGATATTCAATATTGCTTATTAACGCTGCACGAACAGTCTCTTTCTCTGAGCTCATTGCATATAAACACCATCATAAATATGCCTTTCCTTAATTTTTCCAGAGTTGCCTCTCTTAATTCGTCATTAAATCTGTGAAGCATTGACTAAAGCCCTCGATCCCTTTCATGCTCCAGACACTGAATGTGTGCTTCATTAATCTTGACTTGGAGAGGGGTAAATAAATGCTCAGAGTTTCTCTGCACACCCTGCTTATGTGAGTACAGACTCTGAATAAAGACACAAAGGACGAGGATTGACACTTATGGTGATTACCATTTACCACCTTCATCAAATTTCTCTATATCTATCCTTCCTCGCTCATATTATCCCCTGCTTCTCAATTTCTCTCTCTTCTTTTACTCGGTCTCCTTCCCTTTTTGCAGTATTTAGGAAGTGAGCTCCATAGAGGATTACTGTCAGATCAATTCACTGTCTGTGGCTACTTCAGTGGAGCTAATGTGTGTTTGTATGTGGCCAGCTTTACTTTCATCAGCTATTTTCTCAGCCAAGCCACCAAACCACACTCTTTTTTTTTTATTTGCAGAAGTTTAAATGAACACAGATTATGTAATCTACATATACATATAGTATAGTATAGTATACTGTAGTATAGTATACTGTAGTATAGTAACAGGCAATTTTTTTTTAAATCAAATTAGTCAAACTGTTCCTCTGTTGATTTAATCAATGGTGGAGGGAAATGTAAAAATGTTTCATCTTTAAATATCTGCTACTTTAATATTTAATTTGATTCTATTTTTATTTCGGGGTAAACAATTGTACTACCTGGAGCAAATCCACAAAGCATGAGGAGAGCATAAAACTCCTTACACAAAGACCAAGGGAGACTTTTAAACAATTTTACACTATTATGACAATATATAAAAGTATTTGGCCAAAGCTGTTAATTATTGAATTGAGGTGTTTCAATCAGGCCCCAGTGAAGGGCAGTCTTAAACGCTTCAGCGTACTAAGACAATTTGGACAGAACTTTTTTGTGGAAGAACTTGACTGGCCCACACAGAGCCCTGATCTCAACTCCATCGAGCACCTTTGTTATGAACTGGAACAGAGATTGCAAGTCAGGCCTTCTCGTCCAACATCAGTGCCAGACCTCGTAAATGCTCGACAGAATGAATGGGCACGAACTCCCACAGAAACTTTCCAAAATCTTGTGGACAGACTTTCAAGAAGAGTGGAAGCTGTTATAGATGCAAAAGAGGGACCATCCCAAGCATATTTTTGCTTAATTCGCATCTACTGTACTGTTTGAAATGAATGAGCAGTCACATGAACATGACTTGTTTTAACCCAGATGTCATATGTCTATCTTTAGTCATATATATATATATATAATATGACTTGTAATGTGAATGTAGCCTACAAATTCTTCTTCTTCTCCATCCCCTAATCATGTCACTTCCTAGCAGAGCCACCTCTCACTACATTTACATTCTCACTCTCACTTTCTCCCTTAATAGCAACCTTGTGAGTTTTCTTTCCTGCGCAGAATTTTTCTTTGAGAGTGAGAGACGCAAAGAAGATGTGTGTGTGCTTGCTTGTGTTTCTCAGATTATTTATAAAGTTCTGCTTTCCTTAGGGACCCAATCATCCTCCCAACCATATGCTCAGTACAGATCCCATTTACAGCCACAAACTAATGCAACTGGACATCATTAAATACAGTATTAAAGTCAATTATTAGCACACTAGTGCTCTGACTTCCTATTTGCTTACTACTTAATTAATTAGTTTGTAAGTTCAGGTGGCCTGACAGCTAGAAAATGACATCACAGTTGAGCATAAGATGCAGTAATGGTGGTTCCCTTCACGCGAAAGGGTTCAGAATTACAAGAACTTCAAAAGAAGCCAAAGAAATCATTAAAAAAGCTAGCTTATAACACTTTTCATCTCATTGTTAGTATGGTTAGCAAGGTTTTACGGGGTTTTTGACTATAACAATGCTTACTGTACAACAGTTCGAAACACATACAGTACACTGCACATAAGGATTAGAATTAGTTTCCCCCTCATGTCTCAGTAAATTAAAGTCAACTAAAAGAAAGCAAACAGAACTGCTGGTGAGGGTTATTACTGTGCTGTGTGTTAGCAAGCAGTGTAACTGTAAGTGGGGTGGTGCTTTCACCTTATGTTCACACTACAGAGTGGTAAAAAAAAACAACTCCTTTTCAATATACTGCAATCGGACAAAGCACACCTACAAGCAACAACAGTAGCTGTTGCGACACACTCACAAGAGACAAACTATAAGTGATGTGAGCAACTTTTCTCCCGCTAGTGTCACCATAGGGATCGTCAGCATTGTTTTCCAATTAAGTCTGTGATTCAGTCTGTTCTCTCCACCAGCCGAACAACAAAAATGTCCGTCAGCCACCAATTCTTCCGACCCACAGCACTACCCTGCTGTTGTGATGGATGACACAGGTAAGTAAAATACACACATCAACAGAATTTTCATCTGGACACATGTTCTAATATGAGGGGTGTTCAAGTCAACCTGGGATTTTGGATTGTGCAGAATAACAACACAGTTATGAGAATAAAAAGTCCCTTTATTTCTCAATATAATCCCTTGCTACATTAATGCACTTATCCAAGCATTTCACTAGTGCTTGGATAACATCAAGTTAGAAAGATTTCTAAGTACACTGTAGCAATGATCGGACTGCCTGCTTCTAGGAACTCCTTTAATGGCCAAACTGCGGAAATGGCTTGGTGTGAGGTCAGGACTATATGGGGATATACCAATAACTCCTGTAACGCAGCAAGTGGTGTTTATGAATGATTGTGTGTACAGACAGTTCACACAGACAGATGCATTTCTTCTGTAAGTTGGTGACAAGTTATCCGTTGATTTTTTAAGGATCAGGCATCTGACTCACAGAATATATAGTCATCTGGGCCGGTATCGTCATTGACATACTTATGGCCCTTCTTCAAATGTTTTACTGCAGCTAAGTAAGTCTCATCGCCATACTGTGCTTAAAGCCTTCTGTAAATGTCAATCGGCTTTACACCTTCAATCATGAGAAATGTCAACAAAAGGTCCTGATTTAACTTGAACATGGTCGATACCACATTGAAAATAGCACATGGAAATAATGCTAAATCTTGAATATTAAATATCAAATCTCTTGTTGATTTCTAAGTCATTATTATTATTATTTTTATCTAAATTATGTATTTCACACTGTAAAATATTCATTTTTGACTTGCAGAACTTTCCTTCTGGACTTAAAAAAAAATGAAAAGAAAAATAAGAAATAAAAAAAGGTAATTAGAGAGAACTATCTGAAGAGCAATCAGGTCAGCTTATGTTCTCTTTTTTACAAATTTCCATGTCAGTAAATAACACTAAGGTTAAGTTGGTGGGCTAACTTGCATTGCATCTCTCTCTAGTCTATCTGTCTGGCTAAACTAGCTTAGCAGTGCATCTCATGAACAGGCAACAGTGTTATAAAATTGAATCTTGGATAACATACAGTAAGTGTGTGGCATCTGCATGTGTGTTCATATGCAAAGTTATGAAATGAACCTCATGCTTTACAGCAGCAACCTCTGTGGGAAGCAGTCTAGACAATATACTGTATGGGTGTGATGTCAGTTCTCATTGGAGCATCTGATTCCCCTCTATAATTTACAGGTAAATGGTAAATTTACAGTGTAGTGCGAGTCAGATGTGACTGTGTGGCGTGATAAATGGTTCATATGGCTCAGTGGTTATGTTCGTTTGGTGCTCAGGACCATTTCCTTTTTAGATGACCTCAGTCTTTTCATACGGTTGTCACTTCGTTGTGCTTATGGTTTAAATCAACTGCTTCAAATGACGTGAAAGAATGTAGTAGTGTTAGGAGAGCATTATAGTCTTCGTTCACACCAAGCATTATAATCTTGGTTCACACATTGGCTCATGATAATTTCCTGGCATCCTCAGGCATACTGTATGGGATTAGCATGTGGTAATGAATCATCACTGTCTTCATCAACACTATAATCAATTGCATTACTTTATCCTGATGAAAATAATTGTATTCATTGAATCATGTAGTTATTTTACTCATACCATTTATAGGTACGGTAGAAGCATGTTGAAAATGAAACTTGTTCAAGATGAGACCATTGAAGGCAGATCACAGGTGTTAATTTAAGATTGTGTTTGTGTGTGTGCATTGCATAATATGCACCAATTACTTTTAAGCATTTAAGTATCTCTAACACACACGAATAGGATTTTAATTAAGTGGAGTGTTGGATGAGAGATTCTGTTGTAAAAGGAATCTGGTAATCTGGAATGAGAGTCTGTGTAAAATAAAGGGCCTCTAGGGGTGGGCTGTGGTGTCAGGCACCAGGAAGTTAGATGTCGCTCCTTGGAGCGCTGTGGGTTGTGGGATGTATTGGCTTTTCTGAGGAATTGGACCAGTCAGCCTGGCCTTGGTCCCTGTGGGAGTGGGTGAGCTTTGGGTGCCAACAATCATGTCACCAGTTTGCTGGTCCATATTTGGTAATTAATATTAGTGTGTTAATGATTTGGCTCATCAGTGTATATTCAGGTGTGGTCCTCACAAAAATTGCAAGAAACGTTCCTTTTTAGCAATTTTTTATTTTATTATTTTTATTTATTTGATTATAAAAGATTTTTTTTGTTAACCAACTTTGAAATAAGAATTGTAGCTACTCAAAAGGTTTCAAAATTAATTAGTGCAAACTTAGTTAATGCAAAATTAATTATCATGTTAGGTAAACATGCAAACAAAAAAAATAATCTTGATTATTAAAATTAGGTTGACCATAAGTTAAATAAAACAAACATTATGCACGAACAAATAATACAGGAATCACATCTAGTAACTAGGGCTAAAGATAACACTAATGCTAACTATACAAGACACCGTCTCTGACCAAACATACTGAACAGACGCAAGACAAAAAAAAACATCTAAAATAAAGGCTAAATAAAGCCAGGTCAATCAACTAAACAAGGTGCAGGTGTTCACAATAACTTGGGTGGTGTGCAGTGTATGCTAGGTAATACAGTTCTGAGGTAAGCAACATAAAAGTCTCGAAACACAAAGTCACAAAACAGGTCAAACACAAAAACAAGCGACATATTTTTTTTTATTTGATTTGACATACTCTAGAGTAAAGAGTCACTAAGCTGTGCTGTTTTAACAATTTTGCATGGTTATGTGTTTATAATGTGCTTATTTTAATCAATGCACATTGGAAATTAGATTAACTTTATCATTATCAATTCCAAATTTTCTAACAGGTTGAGCTTTAACAGTGACAATACTGCAGTACTTAGTTACAATGATTAACCAGCAAATGATTGGAAGTTGAATAATAAGGGACCTGGAAAAAGATCAGGGCTGACATGATGATATCTAAGACTGTGGCTGCAGTCCTATTTACCCTGTAATCATGTCGACTGTGATATGACAAAGCAAAGTTTCGGAGGAGTCCACAGAGCATATTTGATGTGACCCAGATGTTGGCCACAAATGACATTTTCTTGTGGCCCACACGGAATGTGGAATGATGGTGCAGATACATTTTGTGGAACTCACTCAGCTCACTGCCAATGAAACAAAAGTACAGCTATTCCTCAATTTCCAGGAGCAATCTCAATTTGAAGAAGATTTATATATTAATGTCAATTTCCAAAATGCTGGAATGAGCTAGTCTTATGTTTTTGAGTACTGCCTAGCTACATTTTCATTGACTGTCTGAATGGTGAATAAATAAGACATATAAACCTGCACCTGTATTTGTCTACCTCAACGACAGTTACTTTACTAATCATTTAAAACTATTTTTTTTTAAAAAGAGAAAACTGTAAACTACCTATTTACAGTAAAAACAAACATATAAAATAATATACAACATGGCCAAAAAACAAAAAGTTACTGAATTTCTGAAGTTGAATTTCGCCTCCTGAGACCTAGACTCTGCTGTTATGTATGTTTCTCCTCACTGTATCTGTTTATCAGCACCTGATAAATATTAACTTAAACCAATGTCTTCAAGCAGGAGGAAGTTTTGCAGAAGAATATTCACACAATATTTAGTTCCGACTGAGCAATCTGATTGAATAAGCAGCATTCCACTAGTGGTGATAATAGAGCATAACAACACTGGGGGGGTTAACAATATGTATCACTCTTCTTCACAAGTGCTCTAACAGTCATTAAGTACACTAATTATCAGTTGCATGCATAGGTAAAGGGTACAAGTAGGTTAGCATGGTCCACAGTACCGAAAAACGGGGAGAACAAAACCTGCTGATAATAAATGGCATTTGTAGAACTGTTGTATAAAAGCAATATCACACTTGAGGCCGTGAGGTTGTACTGTATATCAGCATGGCTGTGATATCTTTGGCACCATTCGGCTGCCATTTTATATTGTCGCGGCCTTTTTGCCTTTTGTTGCTCCTCGCTCACTCTATAGGCTCACTAAGTAGGTAGCCTCCCCTTCTGCAGTTGTGCGAAGGGGTGGGGCCACTGGAAACGGGCATAGGTGGGGAAAATCATCACTAAAGGATCCCCACTAGTGCTTTTCCACACACTATAAAAACAAGGCAGGGGCTGTAGCTCGAGGTCCTGGAGGCCTTTAGAGCAGAGCTACGTGGCGGACGCTACAGACGGAAGAGTGGCATGCGAGTGGGGTGATGAATCGCGCCCCAGGGACTTCAAAGGCTGCAGAACTGAAAGCTGTTGGTTGATCACCATGTCGAGGATAGTCGCGAAAAAGACTGCGCAAGTTCCCGTGGCACTCACATGCTTGCGGAAAGCCAGTCTTCGCGATCCTGATGCCGAAAAGGGAAAAAGACCACTGTGCATCTACACTAAGACCCCCGTTCCCAGCCGGGAAAGCTGCCGGACGTCAGAAGGGATGCCCGCCTAAGGCCGCACCCAAAGGCGAGTTGGCTGGTTGGACAAGTCAGTGGGAAGAGTTGCTCCAGGAGCATGCAGGAGCCACTGCCCGCCTCCAGGCCCACTCTGCCTGCCACCACTGTCTTGCTCGCCAGTCTTGGGCCTGCATGCCAGCTGGGCACTTCCTCTAGACTCTACTTTCCCTCAACTTTTTACTTTTTCAACTTTTTACCCAAATATATTACAAATATGCATTTTTCTTGAGGTATTGATAGAATAATAAAACCTGGACCATGCAAAACTTCAGAAAAAAATCAATGACTGTGATTGGAGATCACTTAAACATTTGGTGAAAACACATCGTAAATAAAAAACAGTAGAAATCACATCTCTGTTTAATAGTCTGAGGAATGTGCTGGAGAAGACTTCACGCAGAGTCAGTTTACTGCCACTAAACTGAAAGTACAGCCATTTGTCAATTACAGGGAGCAACCACAATCTACAGATAAGATTTATATATTATTTATTCCAATTTGCTAAATGATTTACCCTAAAGCATGTCTTTTGTTTGGACTGCTTCCTAGCAACAGTTTGTTTGATTGTTTACAGTAAATGGTTTCAATAAAACGTATAAATGTGTACTTATATCTGCCTACCCTGACTTTATGTAGTGGTTCGAGTCTTCCATCATAAAAAAAAAAAAAAAAAAAATCTTGTCTAAAGATGAATTAAAATAAAAAGGATAATTTGTTATTATGTTGTCAAAACAATTCCATGTGCTCAATAATCAAAGCTAATGGATATCGAACAAAATATTAGAGTATGTGACTTTTTTCTTCATACTATATTATATTAATCCATGTAAAGCTCGCAATTTACCTGCTAGAGATGGTTAGGTCTGAAAAATATTGATTCAAAGATCCTGGCCGAAGCAATTAGGAACAGTATGAGTGTGCTCTCTGAGCTGAATGATCGAAACAGAACAGACATTTGTGATAAAAGGTTGATAAAATGTGTGGAATAATTAGCATATAATGAGAGATTTCCCAATGAACAGACAGTGATATGTCTATGAAATAGTGAGCTTAGATCATAAAGGAAGCTTTCAATCTTATTTGAATAGAGTATCATAATGGATGTAATGAAACATTATGCATTTATTAAAATGATTAAATGAATGTTAATAGGGCCCGTATGGAACACTTTGATTTACACAGAGAAGTAAAACCAGGAGGTGTGGAATAAAATGCCTTTTTTCTTAAAGACCAAGTGGAAATGTCAGGAGCTTCTTCATTTACATTAACATGTAGACAAAGCTTAATTACAGCGAGGGCTAAATTAAATCAATTTGTGAATGCAGTAAGTGGGTGCATAAATGTCAGGCAAACGGGTAATAAACTTATAAATGGCTATTGTTATGCTGTAAGATTAAGGATAAAATTATAATATTACATTTAATAATGATTAATGATAAATACAAAGAGGTTAGAGAGAAAAGAAAATGAAGCTAAATGTCAACCGAATGGAATGTAGAAACTGAAGAACAGAATGGGTTTTATGTCAAGTTGAAAACATGCTTTAGTAAAAAAGGTGCTTTATCTAAAACAAACATTGTTAAATTAGTACAAAAGGGTTATTATAGCCATTTGCAAAAATATAATTCAACAGATAGAAGCAAAATGAGATAATTCCATTTACGCAGCCTTGAGAATGAAGCAGGAAGTGTTGCAAACTGATAGAGGATATTTTGTATATAAATATGTTGTCAAAATAAATTTTGTTACTGTATATGAGCATGAATTTTGCAATTAAAAAAACAATGAATGCTGTGGGTGATGAAGTAATATCACTTTAGCTATAAAGCAGGGCTGCTGGTGTCACTCACTCCATCACTCAGCCCATCAAAGGAGACATGGGGCACAAGGCAATGTACACCATGGATGGCATGCCAATCCATTGCAGTGCTTTGATCTGGGGTTGCTTCTGTTGGTCAGGTCTAGACTCAGCAATGTTATGTGCCCAAAAAAATGAAATCAGCTAACTGTCTGAATATATTGCATGACCAGGTTTGTCCATCAGCACATTTTTTTCTTTATTGATGGCAAGGGCATATTTCAAGATGGCACTGCCAAGATTTATTGGGCTCAGATTGTAAAAGAGTGGTTCAAGGAGCATAATAAGACATGATTTTGACCTATGGATTGGCCACTAGGTTGACTCATCAATACAAGATCTTGGACAGAAAATGAATGCGACTCTTGATGGTAATTAATGTTTTGACATTGCAAGGGTATAACATAAGATGGCATGGACAAGATCAGAAAATGAATATAACAGCTTCACACACAGTGTGTGCACCTGTACACAAATCATTTATGTACACTTTGTTGTAATGTTATTTCTCTGCTTAACTGTCTTTTGAAAATATAATTGCATGGGCACCACAACTCCCAATTTCAGCAAAACTAGTGCCAGTGATGGCCAGAGCAAGAGAAGAAAAAAAGAGAGCTATTGATTAGGAGGTGAAACTGCAAACCAACTTTTACCACAGTTCTTACATCATCCCATATAGCTTTATTAAGTAGATATTGTAACATGGTGTTCTCACAACTTCTAAATCACTCAATGTCCTATTTCACAGAATGCATTGCAGGCATCAAGTGATTACATGCCTGTAGTTCTTTACTACTGGAGTAACTGCAATGGAAATTTGTAAAAATGGAAAAAAGTATAAATAACTGTTTTTGCTTCAGCATTCACTGAACACATTTGTGTTCCTCACAGCAGCCGAACTTGAATACACTTATGACGTGAGACAAAGAAGCGCTGTGATTGGATGTGTCAACTTTTGACTGAAAATAGGTCTGCCATGTATCATGATTTATATCATGGAAATTTAAAGCTTGTAAACTAAGTACATATAGTATATTTAGTTGTTCAAAGTAATGTTAATTTAATGCAGCCAGCACACCCACTCATCTTGCCGCTCCTCGCTCAACTGGCAAAACAAAAGCGGAGTGCATGCTCAGCACCACGGCCAGCTCAGTTGCGTGAGCTCTGGGGGTGAGGTTGTGAAACTTCTCACAGATGGCAGTGCATTACAGCAGCCACAACGCCACTATAAAGGGCAGCTGACGAATCAGTTGGGTGAGTAAGGTGTCTCAAATGTCAAACTCAGTGTTCTTTTCTCTCTCTCTCTCTCTCTCTCTCTCTCTCTCTCGCTACCCTACAGATTCTGACTTTAGAAGCCACAGAGTCTCAGCGCGGATCCCCATTGACCGGCTGCCGCAAAACTACAACGGCCTCAGGCTCCTCACCTACTGCCTTGGCCTGCTGCCATCTCTAAATAATGGTACAGTAATGACATTATTGCACCTGCTGAGGTTTACCACCACTACCTAAGACCTGCACCCAACCTTCTCACACTCACACAGTTCTCTCATGCATTTCTTTTGCTCTTCCTTCCCTGGAGCTGGTCTCATGGGTCTGGGTTCTGCTGGCTGCAAACACACACTCAATAATTAAACATTCTGTTATAGACAACCTTGTGTGTTGTAGAGAACTAATTTGCCAAAATTTGTAAAAGTCGGAAAATGCTGTTTTCCTGTCAAACTGTTCATAATAAATTTTGAATGATTAAGATTACAACTGAACTCATCCATGGTCCTTTGGTCTTTTGATTTAATTCCACTCATTCTCCGATATTAACATAAACATTTTTATTGTATGAATATCTAACAGAGAAATGTATCTTCTTTAAAAAATGTTGCTATTCATAAAACAGACATTTACAAGAAAATGTCTGCGCCGAGTGGCGCAGTAGGTAAAAGCGCTCACCCTATCATCCGGAGATCGCTGGTTCGAACCCCGGATGATGCTGTTTTCCTCTCACAGCCGGAGGACTCGAGTGAGCTAAATTGGCCGAGCTCTCTCAGCGGGGAGGGATGAGAGGTATTAGTGCTCCCACATTAATTGCACGGCTCTAC
>JAQQZT010000011.1:19373673-19384455 GCA_030068275.1 Clarias platycephalus | reverse complement strand
GTGTGTGTGTGTGTGTGTGTGTGTGTGTGTGTGTGTGTGTGTGTGCGTGTGTGTGCGTGTGTGTGCATGTGTGTGTGCATGTGTGTGTGTGTGTGTGTGAATCTGTGACAGATAGGGTCATGTTCTAGAATTTGAAGAATGCTAATCTCTTGTGAATGGGCTCCACCCATGACTCCGGTATTGATTTCATAATTGGGAGAGAAAACAATATAAGTAAAACTTAATAGATGCAGTAGAAAATGCAGACTCATCATGTCAGTGCTGTTCTGTATATGTGAGTGAGAAAGAGAGAGACAGATAGAGCATCTATCTAGGGAGACAGTTGGCATCACTGTTTTTTTTTTGTTTAGTTTTTTTCGCTGTGATTGCATTTTGGTAACCTTGAAGTCAGCCAACTGCTTCCAATATTCTCTCTCTCTCTCTCTCTCTCTCTCTCTCTCTCACCCTCCTTCACATTATCTTAGCATCATTACCAAGCAAATACTAGAGCCTATCCCAGAAGACCCATAGGGCACGAGGCAGAGTACACCCTGGACAGGCTGCCAATCCATCACAGGGAAGGCACACACGCTCATATTCAAATCTGCAATCTGCGGAGCACCCGGAGGAAACCCACCAAGCACATGGAGAACATGCAAGCTCCATGCACCATATCTCCATATCAAACTCGAACCCTGGAGGTGCAAGGTGTCAGTCCTAATGCCTGAACCGCTATGCTGTCCCTATAAACCCCCATTGCTCTTTTTTACTCTTTCTTCTAAATGATTGCAGAGCATTGTTAGATCTTAGTGATGTCAGGGAACAAAAAAAAAAAAAAACTCCAATAATGTTCCTAAGCTGATGTAAGGCATCCTGGCAAATCTGTAATAGTAATTTATATTCTGATGATAGGTCTTCCATAATTATGAATTATGAAAGTGTTAGGGTTTTCTGGCATGTTCCTGTGACTGTGTGAACTTTACCAGGCTTCACTTTCTTTGTTCCCCCTCTTCCTCCTCATTTCTCATATGGCAGTACTTTCTATGGTTCATTTCCCCTCTCTTTTGTCTGCCTGTTTTTTTTTTTTTTAAAGAACATGCAAATGGCTCATGATAAAGCAACAGAGGGACGTGACTAGTAAGTACCTAGGGAACTTTAAAAAAAACCTTCTTAAACTTCAATACTCCTTTATGTGCATGCGTGCGTGCATTTCTCTTCTGACCAGCACGCGTGTCTGAGTCGACCGGTAACCTTATCAAAGCTAGGCAGACTCATCAAGCGAATCATCCTTCGACTTCGAAAAAAGTTTAGGGGAAGAAATACTCACACCAGAAGTTTTTTTTTTTTTTTTTTTTTGTAGCTGGCTAGCTACAAAATTTTGCTATTTATCTGCAATTTATCTGACTAATTACCAGTAGCCTCAGTGCTCTGTAATGACCTGGAAAACCAAGACCATGAAGATCAGAGCAGAAGGAACAACTTGTTTTTGCTGAACACTGTTATCTGGCAAATTCAGTCTTCTATCCAGCCAATTTTAGCATGCTAACTAAAAGACAAACTCTGCCAAGGTAGCTTGCAAACTTGAATCACATATGTCTATTAATTGATACATTTGACTAAAACATATTATGGCTATATTCTTTTCTTTTTTTTATTATTTCACCTACTGTGTACATTGTATATGTACTATATGGACAAAAGTTCTTGGCCAAACCTGCAATGGCATTGTATCTAAATTCATAAACTTCAATATGGAGTTGGTCCCCCATTTTGCACTCTTCTTAGAAGGCTGTTCACAAGATTTTGGAGTGTTTCTGTGCCCATTCATTCTGTAGAGCATTTATAAGGTCAGGCATTGATGTTGGATGAGACGTCCTGGCTCACAATCTCCGTTCCAGTTCATCACAAAGGTGCTCGATGGAGTTGAGGTCAGGGCTCTGTGTTCAGGCCAGTCAAGTTCTTCCACACCAAGCTCATTTAACCATATCTTTATAGTCCTTGCTTTGTGCACGGGGCACAGTCATTTTGGAATAGAAAAGGGCCTTCTCCAAAATGTTGACATAAAGTTGGAAGCATAGCATTGTCCAAGATGTCTTCGTATGCTGAAGCATTAAGATTAAACTTCAATGGGGATAAGCGGCCTGATTTTAAACACCTGAATTCAATAAGTAACAGGTTTGGCCCAATACTTTTGTCCATATAGTGTAGATTAATTCGTGTGGCCTAGATTTGGTATGGATATATCATAAACCCTAGGCATTTATACTTCTGCTTAGCACACACTTTAGTGAACTTAATTTTTTATCCATTAAATCACCATTTTCATTTCTGACAGCTGCATTTGATTATTTGAGGGTTTTTTTTTTTTCTTACTTCAATAAGTCAAGGGGGGAAAATTGAGGATTTGCTTGCCTCACTGCTTCTGGAGGAGTCAGACAGGAAAGGATTAATTCATAATCACTGACGCAGACAATATGGTGGATAAACTCAGGTAAGAAAGTTTGCGGCGCTAGTGTTATAAGAGCTTTTTTTGAGCTGTTTTGACATTCCTGTCGGCGAAAATCTCTAAAGTACTGCGATGTATATTTATGCCTCAACAACAGCTTCATATTAAGGTACTTAGTCTTTACACTACCATGGCGTTCACAAGTGGATTTTTAAACACTGTTCAATTACCGATAAGCTTTATGACTTTGTGTCAGACTCTTGGTTTGATAAGCTTCTTTCTGGCTGTTTCTCATTAAACACAACTCTCAGTCTTGACAAATGAATAATAAATGTTATAAACTTGCCAACAAGACTACTTAAGCATATTATTTATAGCTCTATAAATAGATAGTCTTATTTTGATCATGGTGGTTCTGAGTGTATGAATATAGTATATGTTCAATTTGCAGACCAGTAGTTAAAAATATTTGCTGTAGCATATACTGTAAGATCGAAATGGCCAAATTGACATTCCTACTTCTCAGACTTTAACATAGTCACTGACAACACAACATAATGTCCTCTTTCACATTAAAAAGTGGCCCATTGAGCTATGTTCTTCTTTTGGACATCTAGAGACAAGCTTATTATTACTATGTCTCATGCTAATGGAACAGTCTATTATGGGCAAATTATGATATTATGATTGTTGACTGTTATAGACAAAAATATCTGGAGACCATGACCAACCAAGCAGACGACTGTCATCACCTAATTATATACAATATGTGAATGGTTTTGTTGTTGTCAATGTTGAGCTGCTATTCTGTCAGCTATCTGTCAACTTGTCCCTTTGGTCCCTTAACTTTATTTGGATGATCTTTATGGATGCTCAATACATTTTAGGTTTCTATAGACAAACTTTAAAATTGTTAAAGAAAGCAATGTCCATATATTTTAGAGAAAACAAAGTTTTAAAAAATGCACCTGGTTAATCAAGCAATATCAGATGGGAGGGAGTGCTGTTGTACTGAATATCAGCGCAGCTGTAATGCGGTTGTAGACACATGGGTGCAGCCAGACTGCTGAAGATATCAGAGCTGACCTTTGAGTGTGATATTGCTTTAATAGAGCAGTTCTACAAAAATCATTTATTATGAACAGGATATGATTTGTTTGTTTATGTCGTCAGTTATTTTGCTCAACCCACACATACCCTTCAGCGGCAGGCACATTTAGCAACCATACGTTATTGTAATTAATACAGGTGAACGTAGCTTTTACCGGTAATATTTACTGGTGCTATGTAGTCAAAAGGTAAGGAAAAGAGTAAAGCATGGAGGTGGTGGAATGTCCTGCTCCGGGCTGAATCCCAAATAGCATAACACGGACAGCTACTGTAGTGCACAGTTTATAGTGTTCAATCCCTTGTTCCACACACCAAGTAGTGCCCTTGATCAGGGGTTGTGTTAGAAGCTTGCACAAACACAAATGCTTTTGGGGCAATTCGGAATGACCTAGAAAGAATGACTAAGGAGATAAAGTCTTGTTTAAGATGACATAATGTTATCAGGTGTTTCCATGCCAGGTTTTGTGTGTTTGTTTTGGCAGGCACAATTAAGCTGCTCTCCCTTATTCCAGTACAGCAAACTGGACTAGCCTATATTCACCCATGTAATTAATTTACAGCTGTGATGTGTGAGTGATGTGTATAGTTAAACGCCCTAGTGCTGTTGTGCTCTATTATTACCACTTGTGAAATGCCTCTTGTTTTAATCAGATTACTGTACTTGGTCAGAACTATGTGTTTTTTTGCTAATAATTAACAGTGATAAATAGGAAGGGGCTCCAAAAGATTTGAATATATAGAATGGCATTTTTTTGACAGGTAAAAGGAAAACAAACAGGATTCTTCATCTGTCAGCAACATCTGTCATATTGAAATAATAAAACATTTGGTGACATCATTATTTAAAAACATCCAGAGTTTTAAGATTTCAGGTGAGCATCTGGTATTCTATATATGATATATTTTACATGATTTAAAAAAATAAATAAATTATATATATATATATTCTATCTATCTACTCAAAAGTCTTTTTTTCTACATGCTAGTATATTGATGCTATTGCATTTCTTTAACTGTAAAATTAAACAAGGCTTTTTTTTTTTACTTTATAAAACACACCTCTTTTCTACTGTGGAAAATGAGCTTCTTACAGATGTTGCTCACGAACCTGACGCTAATTATGCGCTTCCAAGTGGAAATCACTTTAAGACAATGGAAGTCAGAAAACACCTCAAATGTGAATCTGAGCAGACATGCGTGCCTACCGAGGAGTGACATATCATTTGAGCAATGAGCAGAACAAAGTCTCTACCATTCTCATGGGGGTGTCATAATTTCCCGAAAGACACACAGTGGCACCAATAAAGGAGGACAAGATAACACTTCTAGATACTTGGGAAATAAAGGATGAAATCCTGTCTTGTCTGTTTACTAGCTTCATTGCAATGTTGTTGTATTTTATTTATTTATTTTTCAGTTTTGTCTGTCTTAATGGTCGATAGTGGTAACTGTAATTTAGCTATATTCAATTTCAATTTTATTTATATGGTACTTTTAATATAACATTGTCACATAGCACAGAAATCTGATTAAATTTAGAAATTTATGCCTCATAGGAAAGCCAGAGGCAATAGTGGGAAGTAAAAGCTCCTTGAGGCACCAAGAGGAAGAATGGAACACTAAGAAAAACCAGGCACAGAAAGAAACCTATCCTTATCTGGATGACACTAGATTTTGAAATTATGAATGTACTTCAGTAACTGTATGCCATGTACTAAATAGACAAAAGTGCTAATTATGTTAACAGGAATTTTACCTAATATTATTCTTTATATTCAAAACTAGAATAAGTACCTATCACTGACAGGAAAAGACTTTGTAGTAATAGTTAAAAGGTTAACGCTAAAAATAAGCTGATCAGCTTTAGAGTAACCACTGATATTATTATTTCAGGCTGTATCCCTGAAGACATGTACAGTACATGTCCGCCTGTCCTTCTATATGTAGGAACTCTATTGGTGCAGGTGTAGCACTGTCGCCTTGCATTTCCAGGTTTTGGGTTCGATTCCCGACCAGACTCGAGTCCCGTCTCTGTGTGCATGGAGTTTGCATGTTCTCCCCGTGCTTGGTGGGTTTCCTCCGGGTACTCCGGTTTCCTCCCACAGTCCAACGACCAGCAGATTAGTATTTGGTATTCTAATTGGTATTCCCAAATTGGCAGTAGTGTGTGAATGAGTATGTAAGTGTGTGTACAGTAGGTCTTTATGCCCTGTGATTGATTGTCACCCTGTCCTGGGTGTACCCCGCCTTGTGCCCTGAGTCTCCTGGGATAGACTCCAGGCACCCGCGACCCTGAATACAAGATGAAGTAGTATAGAGGATGAGTGAGTGAGTGGTGCAGATATTAGTTTACATTGAGCGAGTAGCTTATTATAAAGTAGATTATTAAATCCAGCACATAACTGTTCAGAACATGCAACATTTTGATTTCATTTGTGGTGCAGGTTAAACGTCAGGCAACAATCTAAGTACTGCAGTCAATTTAAGACACACCCACAGTTTGACGAATAAGAAGTACGTTGTCAAAACTTGCAGTTTATAACTTCCCTTCTATTCAATATTTTGATTTCATTTATGGCTCAGGTTTAACTTCAGACAAATATCAAAGTTTAATTCAATTCCAGGCCGGTTTTACATTATGCATTGACAAACAGACATACAGACAGATATAAACAGACATACATAAGAGACATTTCTTAGTGGTTAACGCTGTCGCTTTGCAGCTCCAGGGTCTCGGTTTGATTCCTGGCCAGGTTCGATTTCCGCCTCTGTGTGCATTAAATTTGCATGTTCTCCCAGTGCTTGGTGGTTTCCTCCCACAAGACATGCAGATTGGGCTAATTGGTATTCCCAAATTGGCAGTAGTGTGTGAATGAGTGTGTAAGTGTGTGTACAGTAGGTGTTTATGCCCCGTGATTGATTGTCATCCTGTCCAGGGTGTACCCCGCCTTGTGCCCTAAGTCTCCTGGGATAGGCTCCAGGCCACCCACGACCCTGTATACAGAATTAAGTGGTATAGGCGATGAGTGAGTGAGTGAGTGAGACAGGTTTCAGGTCCTCCAATGTATAAAACATAAAGATATAACTGAAAGACCGAGATCTGACCAATGTACAGACAAAACCTTTTATTTATATATATATAGATAGATATCTGTGAATGCCTTATACAAAGCCTAGGCACATAGAACTCTTTTTTCTATTCTTTGTATGCTTCATAAAAAGCAAAAACAAACTAACTCATTGTTAGACAATCTAACAAATAAATGCACTAGTACTGTAGCTCAAGCCTGCATAATTTGCTCTGAATTGCTCAAATACTCAGTTTTGGTAGCAATCAGTACTTTCAGAACTTAGCAGTGTTTGAGCAGCATGAGGCAGTGTCAGCAGTCTTGGCCTCTCTCAACACCCATGTAGCTCTCTTAAAAAGTGGACATGAAGTAGTCAGCCCAGTGCCTCAAGTTCTTGCTCCTTTCAATCAAGACACTATTGAGCCGTCCTCAGAAGTGTGTTTCTGCATCTAAAATAAGTCCAGTAGTGCAAATGCTTAATCAGAAATCAAAAAGAAGAGCGAAAAAGTTTCAGACTGCATTAAATAAGGTGGTGTCTAGTAACTAGTAACTCTAGTAACTCTACTCTGTGCCAGATTCAGTGGTCTGCCTTTGAAAGTTTGGAAAATGCACCCACAGCAGGGAGAACACAGCATGAGCTCTGAACATTCATTTGTTCAACATCTTAGGCGCCACGCAGCCTCTGGGATTTATTTGACAGCGTAGTGAGTATGTCTACCCAGGGTCAGAGTGTCACTGCTGATACCACTATTGAGGGCCATATCTCTCAGCTCCATATCTGCCCAGAGGACAGGACGCTCTGGCTTTCCGTATCAGACATTATGTCATCTTCCCTCATTTGGTCCAGTTAACAAAATCATATCTCTCAATTTCAGCAATCTCAGGGCCTTGTTACTAAGTATTCTCCAACGCTGGAGAGATTTGGGGCAAAAAAATCTCAGTTCAAGCACAGATCATGTTTCTTCATAAAACAAATTATTCAGTTATAACAAGGTTGATGACTCCAAGGACCAGTTACTCTAAGCACTCAATCACAAATCATATCTTGTATAATTAAAAAATAAGACCACACTGACAAAACATATTAAATACAAGTGAAATGTCAAAGGAGACACAACACAATTATAAAAGCAATTGATTTTATTTGTCTGTTTGTTTGTTTGTTTTTGCTTTTATGCTTCATTTAGATTAGTTTTGGCTAATCCAACCGATTAACTGCGTTTTCCCAAATTTTACAAGGCTGTACCAGTAAAACCATCAAGCTGTTACTCCAACTTAACCATGCTTCACCACTTTACCAAATTAGTCCACCAGCTCATAACCAGTTTAACCATCCTGTACTATCAGTAATCGCCAGCACTTTTTTTTTTAGTTTAATTTGACATATAGTATAAATCAATGAATGTATTATTTTAATGTTTTTAATCATTTTACCATTCTTTCCTTGTTTGTCTTTGTCTCTCTAAAATTTCTTTCAGTCTTCATTCTCTATGTGGCAATACTTTCACTCTGGTTTCCCCTTGATTGTGTGCACATGTGGACCATTCGGCTGCTCCATGCTCGATGAAACAGGGGCACGTGGACATCTCATGAACCCCTCATATAGCTTACATCGTGGTCAGTGGACCATCTTTTGCTCTGTGTTTACACTGCAAATTGGTCAGAGACCTATATGCTTCCTTCGCTCTGTAGATAAGGCACCGAAAATTTGACAGGTGTGTCAATTATTTAATTTCAGAAATCTGAGATTTATTATTCTGTAGATAATATACACATTGTCGGGAATTTATGCAGAGATACAATAATTTAAGTGTTTGTATATATTTTAAGCACCTTTGAGTTGATTACTAAATACATTTCAGCAAACATCACCTTAGTGAGATAATTTGTCCATCATGTTCTCTACTCTATGCTAGAGATTATTAGTATCTGTTATTAGCCTAGTTATATACTGTACATTTCTAAACAAAACATTGATTTTAAAAGTTAAATATTATATCGCATGTGTCAAAATAATCGCAATGTCTTTTTTTTTCCGATGCAGCTCTATATCGTATTATTAATTGTTCTCTTGTTCTGACTGTCACAAAGCATAACACTGAAGACCATGAGGGACACAAGGAAACAAGACACTTTAGATGAGGAACACGCATGGCTTCTTCAGGGTTGTCTGTGCCAGTGTGCGTTTGTGCAACACACACCGTCAGGTTTATTTAGCTCTAGATTCATGTTCCCTGGTTAGTGCTGATCTTCCTGAGCTTCATGATCTTAGTCCTTAAGCTACTATGTTTTTTTTCATTGCTTAAGGTATGCAGTATAAACGCACTTAAGGTCTGACCTCATCACGTTTCTGACAGTGTGGAAACGATTTGATAAAAGAGGTCAGAGAAAATGAACACGATGGTTTCGACAGCCTGGGAATATACGTACTGTATATTAACATATGCAAACACTTTCTACAACCGTGGTGAACTAGCTGTATGGCTGCAATTGCAGAAGACCACACTGAAGATCTTGTTAGATCACAACAGGGTATCTGGTATCCTCGTGAATTTACTGCTGGTTGTTGATCCGAAGATGTTGCATTTTTATGGACGTAATGACTAACCCCATTTTCTGATTTATTCTGCTTAGGTATATGGTTACGGCACATCATTTACCCCTACAACTCTTTTGTTTTTGTATTAGTAGTGTACTACTTTGCCACATTAGCTCCCGCATCACCTCAGGTGGCAAAATGTATCCCCAAGATAGCACTTCCTTGCTGTAATCTGTCTAGCAAAGCATTGGCCTTTGTGCCTCTCAGACACTATTGAAGACATTTCATTCAAGCTGGTTAACCCAGCAGAATACTGATTTAGAGCACTGTGGACGGAATCGTCTCTGATTAACTGTCTTGGGGAACAGAGAACTTTCAGCTTAGAATTTAGTAGGTTTAAAGAAAAATTGATTAGCAGAAAATAGGTTTTGGAGAAAAACCTGTCTGTTTTATTTTACTGCCCCAAAGATCAGATAGCTATATTTTAATTAAAATTTTAATCTAAATACGAATCGTTTAACTGCAAAATGAGAGAAATCACACACCAAAATAATAATAATAATCCTCCCACAGTCCAGATACATGCAGATTAGGATATTTGGCGTTACAAAATTGCCTGTTGTGTGTGAATTTGAGTGTTGACCGGAGGTCATAAAAATGGGAATAAATACAATGGTCACCATTGGCCTCCTTGGTCCCCTTGTTGAACTACAGACGTTCCTGGATGGATGGATGGATGGATGGATGGATGGATGGATGGATGGAATAATAATAATAATAATAATAATAATAAATTTGTGCATGGCATCTTTGAATCATAAGGGAGCTATAAAGCACAAATGGCAAAATAACATGTCAAAGTTGTTTTGACTGTACCAGAGTTAAATTTGTATGACACCTCCGACCACCTACAGTTTTGTCACAGTGGATAATCAGCCTGCATTTGTTTTTGTGCCACTGTAAATATGCAATTTGGCATCACAATAGCTTAGTGGTTAGCAATGTCACCTTGCACCTCCAGGTCCTGGGTTCAGTTCTAGCGATTAGTCTGTGTGCATGGAGTTTGCATGTTTTCCCTGTGCTTGATGGATTTCCTCCGGGTTCTCCACTTTCCTCCCGTAGTCCAAAAACATCAGATTAGGCCAATTGGCGTTCCCAAATTTATTCGTATTTTGGAATAAATACGATGGTCACTATTTCTCCTCCACGGTCCCTAGTTGGACTACTAGAACTAGAAGTTCTTAGATGGAAGGATGGAAATATGCAATTTAATATAAATAATACATCGGTTTCTGTATTAAGGTATGTGTATGCCCCATATAGTAACATCTGTTCCAGCACCATCTGATATTCGATATCCCATAGCATTATAAAATAGCTTAGAACTCCTTGTTGGAGAACAGAATGTAATGGATACAGCATTCTCACATGTAGCTAAGCCAGGTCTAGTGGTGGGTCAAAGTGATAATTCCTAGTTATTTTCAGTAGAAATAAACAAATGAATAACACTATGGTCATAAAAGGATGGACATGGTCAGTCAATTGGAGCCCAAAGTTCATTCTTTCATTCATTTTCTGTACCGCTTTATCCTTATATACAGGGTCGCGGGGGCCTGGAGCCTATCCCAGGAAACTTAGGG
>JAQQZT010000011.1:19299748-19317538 GCA_030068275.1 Clarias platycephalus | reverse complement strand
GACCTGGAGCCTATCCCAGGAGGCTTAGGGCACAAGGCAGGGTACACCCTGGACAGGGTGCCAATCCATCGCAGGGCGCACACATACTGTACACACACTCACACACTCATTATTTAGCAAATGTCTTTATTTTTATAGGAAAAAAATATATAAATGTGTATGCATATTTACAAAAAACAAAGCATGGCTGGAAAGATAAGAAGCATTAAGTAAGAAAAATGGTGTTAAATGATCCTATCTGAAAATTCACTTTTTCACCTACTGTAGGTGAGACAGTTTTTAGCACCAATACAGTACCATGTTTGGGCAGTTTCCATTTAATGCTATTTGGGATTCAACCCTAGAACAGTTAGTTAGCTATTACTTAAAAAGTATTAGTTAGCTTCTTATAAAGTTAAAAACACAGCATATTCCATAGTCTCATTTTCAACAGAAGCACTAAATGGGGTAACGCTAACATTGGCAAATGCCACCAAATCCAGGAGAAGTCACTTATTTGTAAGCCATCTGAGGTAATCTTTTTATGATAACTCAAACTTCAGCAAATTAATATACTTATCCATTGTCACATGTTTATTTCTCTTTTGAAGTCCACCACAACATACTGACCAAACTGATTAATTGATTATGAACATAATCAGCAGAACAGAAGCTATCAATTACTGAGTTACTCTTTTATTGGCGTGACAAAGCATCACGTGATCTGGTAGGTAATCTGTTAATTATCAGGTAAGATTTCTGTGATGGTGGTTTTTTTTTGGACTCTGAAATACACCTCAAAATTATCAACAAAAATACACATTAGTCTAATGTTTGTGACTTACGTCATGGTAGTCACGTGACTGCAAAAGGCCTATAGAGACATATGGAATGTTCTAGTCTATTTCCAGAGTGGAAAACCAATGAAAGCAACTGAATATACAGTTTATTTTTACATTTAAGATGCTTCATAATAAGAATAAGTTGTGTGTTTAATTTGTTTGTGTAGAATGTGCGGGTGTGGTGTAGCATGGGAGTAAACTGAGAGCATGAGTGTGTAACTGTGAGGAGAGTGAAGCTGAGCAAATGTTGTGAGCAAGTTGGGAAGCTGAGACATGATTTTTTTTGCACCCTTTATATTATTCATTATCACCCATGCCAAAAAAACAACTCACAAGCACTCTTACCATGTGTCTGCTGTGGTCCCTAAAAGTAAAGCTGTCAATGAAAAGGGTATAAAAAAAAACAAAAATTAAAAAGGGTTAATAAGGTTGTTGTTTAATGATTCTTAGCTTCCTAAAAGATTTCTACTTTGTAGAATTTTTCATAACAGGTACAGATGACTGAATAAGCTTTAATGGTTCAGTAACTTTCATCTTAATTTGATCTTTCGGATCTTACCCACCTATGTGTTTGGGAGTGAGATGCAGATAGACAAAATGAAAAAGAAGGTCAGCTTGTTTCTTTTACGTACTAATGCGTGAGATTATATTAACTCCAAATCAATGGCTTAAATTAAAATAAAATTAGAAAAGTATATATAGTATCTGCAGATAAATTTGAAAATAGCAGGGGTTTTTTTCTTCTGAGAATTGGCTCGTGGAGGGATTTTGTTTAAAAAAAAAAAAGATGTGATAAACAGGTGGTGCAATAGATATCTCACCAAAAACAGGTGGTTTACACAGTCACACATGCATGCACAGAGAGAGAGAGGGAGGGGGTAGAAAGAGAGAGAGGGGGATTTTACATCTTTTAGGTTTAAAAATGTGGCGAAATCTCAAATCAAGCGTAAGATTGAAGTTTACACTCACACTTTGAAGTGGTGCATTGAAAGCTCCAGATGCTGTGTGTGTACGTGCCCACGCATGTGTGTGCATGTTTAATTTTTTATTTATCATTTTAAGACAGAATTCATCATGGTCCCACCCAAAACTTTGCTGATCAATTTTGTGAATGTTAAATAAAACATATTAGAAGGTCACTGATCTAATCAGAGTCATTGATTAAGGATCTCTAGTTATTCAATTTATTTCAATTCAATTGTATTTGTGTATTATTATTATTTGTCAGTCACTAAGCAGCTTTACATATTTAATAGGAAATTATGGAAATGTGTATGAAATGTGAGAAAATATGCATGAATTAAAATTATTGATTCTGATGAATGAAAAACTCCCTAAGTTGAAAATAGGAAGAAACCTTGAGAGGAACCAGACTCAACAGGGAACCCATCTTCATTTGGATGATAATGGAAAGCAGGGTTTATTGAGTAGTCATACTGTGTGTTAGGCAGCTAAAAGTTGAATATAACAGTTGAGTCCAGTTCATTATTTGAGGCTCAGGTAGAATGTAGGACATTTCAGTCCTGAACTATTGAGTGATTGCAGTCATAAGTCCTCAGAGAACAGCAGTCTGCATCGGTCGAGGCCAGGACCGTCTTCATGGTGTAGTGGAGCTGTCCCCAGTCACCACATGCATCCCAAGCAGACCACATGGGCCTTCATGCAACAAGATCTCCAACCAGAAGGTCAGCACCAGGATGAGTCAGAGAAGACCAGAGGGCAGTAGGAGTCTGGATCACTGGCAACTCAGGAGCAGCATGTGTAGCTCAACAGAGAAAAAGGGAGCGAGAGAAGAGAAGATGAGGTAACTGTTAGGTATGGTCACAGTCACATAATGTTTAAGGTGAATGTATATTTAGTGCAGTGTGCAAGCAGGGACTCCGGCAGGACTAACTATGACAGCATAGCTAAAAGGGAGAGCCAGAAGGAAACACAGAAATGAGGGCTTCCTGAGATGTAAAGCAAATAGTCACTCTAAAGCAATAGTCAACAAACTTGAGTGATCAATGAAAGTGGGGGAGACAGCATCTAAACATACCAGTTCTCCATAATACTCTATGTACTGTAGTCCCCCAGTTCTGCTCCTTTACCTAAGGCAAATCTATTCACAAAAATGCTTGGCTAAATAAATAGGTTTTTAGCCTAGACTTAAACACTGTGTCTGAGTCCCGAACATTAACTTTGGGGCTTTTTAAGAAAACTGTCTTGCCCCTGACGAAATAGTCGTAGCAGATCATAAGACACTAGCAGTTCACTCAAGTACTGTGGCCTGAGACCATTTGATATTTTAAAATCAATGCGAAATTTCACTCGGAGTCAATGCAGTCTGGATAAGATATGTGCTCATATCTTCTGGTTCTAGTGAGGACTCTCGTTGCTGCATTCTATATATACTGAGGCTTGTTTATGCACCTACTGTAGATGAACAACCAGACAATAGGGCATTACAATAGTCCAACCTAGAGGTGTTAAATGCATGAACTAATTTTTCTGCATTGTTTATTGACAATATGTTCCTTATCCTAGCAATATTTCTGAAAGGAAAGAATGCTATCCTGGTAATATTACAGTATCTACATGAGCTTCAAATGAAAAATTGGAATCTATAATCACACCAAGGTCTTTTACTCTTGTACTTGATGGAACAGAAAGGCCACCCAGATTTACTGTGTGATCAAAAAACTTACTTCTAGCTGAATGTGGTCCTAGTAACAGAACTTCTGTTGATGTTGTGTCTTCTGTTATGCTTTTTTGTTAAGTTTTTCTACATTTCCATGTCTACAGTTGCTAATATAGAGATTAAGAAATGCTGATAATTCTGCGTTTCATGTATTGTTGTGATTAGGTATAAATATACAATATAAACTGATCAACTGTAACATTTAAAAATGTTAACCTTAAAACAACCAAGATTTTTGGTTTCCCTTGTGTTATCAAAAACATCTCTGTCCGCTTTGGCCATGGACTTCATGGGACCTCTGGGGGTGTATTGTGGTGTCTGGCAGCAAGACATTTGGAGCACATCCTTTGGGTGTAGGCCTCCGTGGTCCAGATTTGTTTGTTTGGGGACCAGGTTTGCAGCCTTGGGCTCTTTGCCTGCTGGGCCCTGTGTGTATTGGACTGTGGTGCACTCTCTGTTGTGGTGCTTTTCTATTGTAATCAGCATTGACTTTTTTGGTGATTTATGCTGGATTGGCTTTTCCATGTGGTCAGACCAGACGGGCTGGAATTGTGTGGACACAAACATAGATGAGCCTTGGATGCCCATGAATCTGTCACCAATTTACTGTATATAACTGATAATCAGTGCTACTGAATTAATTTCCTAGGGTGTTAGTTATGACACCAAAAAAAAGTTGCACACACTAATTTTTCAGTGGACTGCATTTTGCTTTGACTACAGCCGTGGCACATTTATTGGTATTGATTTCTCTCCAAGATCTTGTATCGATGATTGGAGAGTCAAACTGCTATGTAAAGCTTTATCCAGCACATCCTAAAGATCCTTGATAGGGTCTGGACTCTGTTTTGGCTAATATACTGTATGTATGAAAATGATGTCTTATGCTCTCTGAACAACTCTTTTAAAATTTGAGCCCAGGATTCATTGGTCATTGGTCATTTTCCATCTTTGAATATGCCCATCAGGGAAGAAAATATCTATTGATGGAAAAACCTGGTCAATCAATATATTCATGACTTTGCTGAACCAATACCTGACCAACTGAAGATCAATACCCCAGACCATGACAGGTGCATCACTTCAGTGACCTTCAATAACAACTTGCGTTCATAAGCTCTAGAGTGAATTAGTTGGCCTAGATTCTCCTGAACCCAAAAATGTTAATCATGTCCTTGCATGCGATTCAGTTGTCTCTGATGTGGCATCTTGGAGAATATAATGTACTACAGTACATTTGAGATGCACAAGTAAATCTTAACAACTGCTGATTTGCCTTCAAGAGTTAATTTCCATTAGTTTGATTTCCGTCTTGTTTACCCTTGATTCTTTGTTTAAAAAAAACTTCAACTACTGATGATAATGAACTAATTAATAGTGGTCAGTTTCTAATATGTAAATCTATAATCTGCAAATTTTAACTGAAGTAAATCTTATGTTTATGCCAAAGGAAACATGCAATTCCATGCAAAGGTCAAGCTTACCATGGGAAAAAATTTAGCCATAAAATGTAAAGAAAAGTCAAAAGTCAAAAACAACTTATCAATTATTGAAAATGTAATCACTACTTAATTAGTTTGATCATATTTACTATTTTAAGCATTTTGTTTATATAGTTTTTAGAGGACTGATTGAGGGGGGAAAAAACACCAGTTTATTCTAAATAATTAATTCTAAAAATGACTAAATTTTAAAATCTACAGGTGCATCTCAATAAATTAGAATATTATCGAAAAGTTGATTTATTTCCGTAATTCAATTCAATTTCAAATGTTTATTTCTTTTAATTTTGATGATTATGGCTTATAGCTAATGAAAACCCAAAAATTATCATCTCAGAAAAGTAGAATATTGTGAAAAACTCATGGTGTCGCATTCTAATCAGCTAACTCAAAACACCTGCAAAGGTTTCCTAAGGACTTTAAATGGTCCCTGAGTCTGGTTCAGTAGGCCACAAAAGATCATTGCTAAAGAAGCTGGCTGTTTACAGAGTGCTATATCCAAGCACATTAATGGAATGATGAATGGAAGGAAAAAGTGTGGTAGAAAAAGGTGCACAAGCAACAGGGATAATAGCAGCTTTAAATTGATTGTGAATCTAAGTCAATCAAGAATTTGGGGAAATTCAATATGAGTGGACAGCAGCTGGAGTCAGTGCTTCAAGAGCCACCACACACAGGACAAAGGCTACAACTGTCGCTACAACTGTCGCATTCCTTGTGTCAAGCCACTCTTGAACCAGAGACAACATCAGAGGCTAAGGACAAAAAAGGATTGAACTGTTGCTCAGAGGGCCAAAGTCCTCCTTTCAGATGAAGGTAAATTTCATTTGGAAATCGAGGTACCTGTGTCTGGAGGAAGAGAGGAGAGGCACAGAATCCAAGTTGCTTGAAGGTCCAGTGTAAAGTTTGCAGTCAGTGGTGTCTTTGCCCTGTCATCTGCTGGTGTTGGTCCACCGAGTTTTATCAGGTCCAAGGTCAGCATAGCCGTCTACCAGGAAGTTTTAGAGCACTCTATGCTTCCCTCTGCTGACCTGCCCACACTGTCAAAATTATTAATGTGTGGTTAAATACCATGGTATCCCTGTGCTTGATGGACCAGCAAACTCACCAGAGCTAAACCCCATAGACAATCTATGGGGTACCGTGATAAGGAAGATGCGATACACCAGACCCGACAACGCAGAAGAGCTGAAGGCCACTATCAGAGCAACCTAGGCTTCGATAACATGTCAGCAGTGCCACGCCGCATTGCTGCAGAAATCCATGCAAAATGAGCCGGACCAAGTATTGAGAGCTGTACATGTTCATACTTTTTAGTAGTCCAACATTTCTGTATTAAAAATCTTTTCTAAGTAATATTCTAATTTTCTGAGATACTGAATTTTGGGTTTTTGTTAGCTGTAAGCCATAATCATCAAAATTTAAGGAAATATATCAGTCTGTGTGTAATGAATCTGTATAATATGAGTTTAACTTTTTGAATTGAATTATGGAAATAATAATCAATAATAAATAATAATCAATATATAATTATATATAGTAATTAGCTATAATGAAATATTTTAAATATTTTAAATCAAATATTTAGTAATTACGGAATTTAAAATTACAGGATGCTCCTGTACATTTTGTGCTCATTTAAGTCTTTCATGATGCAAGTATAATGCTTTCTGTAGTTTCTTTCTTTAAAATTCAGTGTTTTTTTGAAAAGTTTGTCTATTTAATGTCACATTTAAAAGACTAATAAAATTCTAGATATTTTAAGGATGTAAATAATATACATTCTGATAATTTGGTTGTTTTTAGCTGCAGAGATTACTTAAATTATGCAAATCAGTTCACTGATACTAAGCTTGTGCATGGTCTGAGGCTTCTTGTTTACCAATATGATTCCAAATGTCACATTCATAACACTGGAACTGCACAAATATTACCCAGTGGCACTGCTGTGGAACTTGGACAAATGAGAGACAGCAATTGCATCAGTGCAACAAACTCTCCATTCAATGTGGTGCATTGAACCAAATGTATGGGAAAGAGTGCACCTCTGAAAGTTCTAGAAGGCTGTCGTTTAGAATCATTTTTGCAAAACGCCTTTGGGTACATTTGAGAATGTCAAATGCGGTGCAGTAGCAATTTGTTGGACCAGTAGGCAACTTGAAAGTGTGTTGCAGTAACTATGTACAAATTGCCCACTTGCATCGAGCACCAAGCTGTGACGAGACATTAGTATTCTGCTGACAATAAAGACATTGTTAGTAAGACCAATGTCCACTGCTGTCTTTATGTGGTGTTCAGGGGTATTCTACAAAGAATGATATGCAGGTATGTTAAACGATCAAACATTGAGTAATTGAACAAGTACTGTGATCCCTTGCCGCACATTATGCTGTAGTTTCTGTGATGTAGCCCAAAGTGAGTTTCGTTATAAATGTACAGTATGTGCTGTACTGTATTTTGCACTGTATTGTGCCAAAAATACACGTAAATTATAAGAATGACATACCTACTGTATCATAAGTTTGATGTTTTTACAGTTCCATTTGTGTTATAATGTTGTGGAAGTTATAATTATACAGATTCCTGTTAGATCTACATCACAGTCATATACTATAAACCATTCTGTTCCTCACCAGTGAGTTAAAAAGAACTACCTTAAAAAAGCACTAAACTCCTTAAAAAAATGTATCCCCTGTCCTGAAGACATTCCATGTCAGAAAGTCTTCTACAATTTAATGTGCTTGTACAAAGTCTGTTACAAAGTACAGACACTCCTCATAAAGTGTTAGATTGAAGAATTCAGTAGCACTGTGTTACATTAATTAAAGTGCTACTGTCTGTATTGGTGTGCGAGGGATAATGGAAGTGACTTCATGTTTTGAAAGCTCCATAAATAATGGTTTGAAAAGCAATATTTCAACCCATTCACTATGCAAGTAAAAGCATGTTTAACAGTTTAATTTCTGAAGTAATGATGGTTCAGTCATTTTTTATGGATGCCTGAGTAAGGTAAAAATCTATTTTGCATCTAACATTGAGTTTTTCATACAAATCCTTATTTTATACCACAGGCTCAGTGAGACACATCTTCATGATGCTTTTGATATGAAGGAAGTGTCTTTGCTACGTTGCTGTTGATCCAGTTATCAGGGATATACAGTATGCATTATTTTGAAAGGAAGGATAATAGAATAGTTTTACATTGTACAATACATACTGTGTGTATTTTCTACATTCTAAAACAATACTGGAGATTTCAAAATGATGAAATAACACATATGGCATTAGGTAATTAAGTAACAACAACAATCAATTGCATCAATTGTTATTTAAAGGTCAGCTTTTCAGCTTTTCTGGAACAGTACTTTCAAGAATGGTATTGTCAAGTGCATTTGCTGACGCAGCAAACACCACGATGAAACTGGCTCTCAAGAAAACCATCGTAGGAAAGCAAGACCAAAACTTACTTCTGCTCCAGAGAAGATAATTTAGTTACATGCCTCAGAAGTCACCAATTAACAACACCTCAGATTAGAGTCATTATGAAGACTGTACAGAGCAAACAAATCTAGCGTACAGGTAGCAGACACATCTCAATATCACCTGTTTAAAGGAGATTTTGAATATTTTGGATGCCTTCAGCATTGGTTTACATTTGTATATATACAGGGCAGGTGGCTTAGTGGTTAGCTCTGTCACCTTGCACCTCCAGGTCCCAGGTTCAATGGGCGCATTGGGTCTGTGTTTGCATGTTCTCTCTGTGCTTGGTGGTTTCCCCCCTGGGTTCTCCAGTTTCCTCCCACTACATTAAGTGTTTTAATGATTTAAAAAAAAAACTTTATTCCTACACTAATGTACTTATCCTAGCGTTTCACTGGTGCCATCTTGGATATCATCAATTTAGAAAGTTTTCTCATTGAGTACAGTACTGTAAGTAATCATTCACGGATGAATGATGAATGTACGACATTCTTTAAAACATTTGCACCATACAAATATTTTACTGCAGTTGAGAGTCTCATCACCATATTGTACTTGAAGTCTTCTATAAATGTCAATCGATTTTATGCCTTAAATCACGAGAAATTTCATCACAGTTTACGTACTGTATATGCATTCCTTTTTCTGACAGATAATTGAGTTCAGGCATGCAACCTTGAACAGAGAGTTTTTCCTTCATCTGTTTTCTGATCATCTATGTGTGGAATGAGTGCTCTGACCATGGATTGAATGCAGTGGTGTGCGTGTGTGTGCGTGTGTGTGCGTGTGTGTGCGCGTGTGTGCGCGTGTGTGCGCGTGTGTGTGTGTGTGTGTGTGTGTGTGTGTGTTGCTTTTGTCAGTGGCAGGAAAAGTTGCTCTGCCCTTTATATTGATGCTACAATTCTCAGTGGTCACAGGGCTGCTTGGCCTTTGTGTGGTCTTTTTTTAAAACTGGCACTTTCCAGCCAACCCAGACCACACACTGTGCATAAGGAAATACTGCAGGTGTCTTAAGCTAAAAGCATAATTATTAAATGAAAATGTTACCGTGAAATTATACAGGCACTATTTTTTTTTATCTGTACTGTGTTAATCTAGAATACTGTAACTTTTATAAGCAGTTCTGTTTTTCATGTTTTCCAGTTCACAAGTGAACAAAATGAAGAAAATATTTTTCCCTTGTCCACAATATTTGGGGGGTGATTGGGATCCTGTGCTACAATTAGTTTTCAACCAGATGAAAAAAAGTTTGTTTAAAAGAGCTTAAACTGAGCTGCTATAGTATATACTGGATGACTTCGCTACTGGATGTTAATCCCTCTAAACTCCTACTATGGCATGATAAAAAAAAGCATAGGTCTATTTTGACATTATTATTGTCCTGCACCGCCAACCATCTATGTTGACGATTTAATACTAGACTGAAAAAGATTTTTCAATTCTAAAAGGAATTACACATGTATGTTTGGCTTGGTTATGTTGCATGTTGGAAAAATTGTAGAATCTTGTAATCAATTTATAATGTTTACACCTTTTCGACTGGCCAGTTAAAATTTCATAACATTTTACATTCAATCTTTAGACAGCAAAAGACTTCATGACACTGCGTTTGTCATACAGCTTTTCTACAAAGTTCCCATATTTTCTTTGGAAGAATATTTTCAACATACCCTAACCCCCCCCCTCCTACTTTCTCTCTTTGACCACACATTGACTCTCTTTCATTTGTGGAGGATTTATTTCAGAAGCCCAATGGCCTTGGACTGCACTCCTGTTATTGTAATCATTGTAAAACCCATTGGTGGCCTTGAGTGCTTTTTAATGGACTCCTAAGTGGCTGAACCTACAGTGCCAATGAATCGCAGTGGTTATACACTCGTTTGTTTAGGGCACTAAATGCTAGCTCATGTTCTATGTCCACATTTCAGCCATTGGAGAGAAAAGATGAAAGAAAACACCAATTAAGCCAAAGCTGGACTGTCAGTGTGAATGGATCCTAATGCTTTTAGAGTCCATGACAACAGATGCAGCATTATTATGTTCTAAGAAAGCAGTTATCTCAGATATAACAGGGCAGAGACAGGACTAAAATGTAAACAGCTGAATATGGGGGAAAATGAAACATGAGCACTTGAAGGACTAAAAAAGTGCAAGTTATACTGTACATGTGAACCTGGGAACTACTCTTGCACTGAAAGGGGGGAATTTGTGACATATTGTAAATACAGCATGTATTATCAGGACATGTTCTTCATAGATGGAATACCTGTGGTTTATGCTGATGTTATTTTATACTGATATTGTAGACATTAAAAAATTATTTTGCAATTTAATTTAAAATCGAAACTTGCATATCATAGACTTGTTACACATGAAGTCAACTATTTCAAATCTTTTTTTTCCCCGATTTTTATGGCTCAATCTCAAAATATTAGAATATTTCACGTTTGAGTAAATTACTAGTCATACCATGTATCTCCCAGTCTAGTTCAGTACACACATGAGAAAGACTAGGAAAAAGTATACAAGAAACAGGGATGAGTTTCAAAGTAGTGGAGTGAGGCTGGAATTAATGTATCAAGAGCCACAACTGTTGGAGACAATGTCAGAATTCAGCATCTTACCTGGACTAATGCTTAGCGGTCCAAAGTCCTCTTTTCAGGTGTAAGTAAATTTCTGTATTTTATTTGGAAATCAAGGTTCCATAGTCTGGAGGAAGAGTGGAGATGAACAGAATCTCGGATGCTTTAAGTCCAATGTGAAGTTTCCACAGTTGTGATGATTTGGGGTGCCATGTCATTTGCCGGTGTTGCTCCACTGTATTTTATCATGTTCACAGTCAGTGGTGCCATTTACCAGATGGCTCCAGGAGTGGATGTCCCAGTATATTCACCCCAACATCATGCAATACTCGTAGAAATACAAAAAAAACTAAGCAGGTTTGATATGTATGACGGCACAATTAGAAGAAGACTAAACAAATACTGTTTTTTTGGAAGGGTTGTTGCCAGGAGAGAGCTGTGCATAAGTGAATGTCCAAAACCCTAATGAACTGGAGCAATGTTGTAAAGAAGATTGGACCAAAATTCTTTCACAACGATGTGAGAGACTGATAGTCATACAGGAAATGATTCCTACAAGTTTTTGAGGTGGATCTACATGCTTTTGAATCATGGCAGGTACTTAGTATTGCCCATGTTTTTTTTTTTTTTTTTTACTATATACTGTAATACATTTTAAAATAGTAAAATATCTTTAATTCATTAAGTTAATTTACTTTTGTGATTTAATTCAATATTTTCTAGATTTGTTGAAAAGTGGAAAAAAAAAACATCTGTGCAAAGTGTAACATATGTGTGTTTATTTATGGGTAGGTATGGTTAAAATTGCATGTTTTTTAATTTCCACTTTTTGTCCTTTCAAGCAGCCAATCTCTGCATGATGTTTTGTGCTTTTTATCTGGTTACTGGGTCTCTCTGCATGGACACAGAAAAGATATGAATTAAAAAGTTCAGTAACAAGCCACAGGTGGAGATTATTAGGCATTACCTGCTGGTTGGCTTGCTGTTCCCTGCCCATACTATCGCTCTAACATGGCCTTGCTGCCACACACCCCCATCACCCAAGTCAGGCCAGGAAGTCAGCTGCAGGCGAAAAAGGTCTGCCACAGCCATCTGCGCCCCAGGTCTGTGGACCACCCCAAAATTATATGTCTGAAGTGCCAGATACCAACAAATCATCTGTGCGTTGGCATCTTTCATGCCAGAGAGCCACTAAAAGAGACATGGTTTGAGGAAAAAAAAGTCAGCCGAATACAACAAAGGACTCACACACAAAATTCCTTTCACTTGGGTTAAAGTCTGCCTATTTACTAGACTGGATCTGACACCACCTTTTTAGTTAGACCAGTCAGTGGGCTACTGACTTCCAATAAATTATATATAAATCTCTTATGACAGCCAGCCAGCCTGAGGAACAGCCTTCCCCACTTTTTGGTCTCTTGGGCAGGCCTCAATCACTGCAATCTTGTCACACCTGTCTGAGACCTAAATGGAAACCCATCCCATGTTCTTTTTTGAGTTTACCATGAGCTTTACTAATTTCAGCAGCCTCTGGACAGTCCAAAGTAAGTGTCATGAATTGGTTTGTTCTGAATTAAACCAAACAATTGTAAAACAAAGGGTGGGAAAGTGTAAACATTGGGTTAAACTTGATGACCATTGACTACTCTCATTTCTTCAAGGGCATACTTGAGGGTATGAAGTCACATTCCCAGGTCCAGAGGTAAATCTCCAAATCGAATTATCATCAAGGGTGTATGGGCAGAACCCCTAGATACTACTAAGCTGCTTGGCATGGAGATGGGCCAGACAATAGCTGCCTGAGATGTGCTGCCCACTGTGATTTGGACCAGATCAACATTGTGCAGCCCCATCTTGGCCAGTGTGATGCGGTGTATGGGTGTGCTGACTGCCATATTTCCTGTGGAAGCACTTCTGACCAGTCCTCCACTTGTGTTTTAAACACTGCTTGGAAGCACTCTGCCTCCTACATGTAGAGTTGTAAGAGATCTCGAGAGACTAAAGAACCTAATGAACTTGGTGGAGTCTGGACTATAACAATTAATGGAAATTGTATGTCATCTGACAATTTTAATTTTAATTTGTTAAGCAGCTTATAATGAATATAGCTATTTGACTTAAATGGTTACTGCACATGTTTTATGTACATACCAACAAAATGTATAAATTAATTCAAGGTTTTTCAACTAATATGACATATCTATGTTAAGAAAACACTTTTTTTTTTTTATGTGGACTTTACCACTGCATGGATTTACACAAGTAAACACAGTATATTTGGCATGTCTTTATGTTCATAGTGAACATAAAAACAAAACACAAAAAAGACAGGAAGTAAACTATGAATTGTGATCCCCACTAAGCTGACATAGGCACACAAGAAGCACAACATGATCAGAGACAACATAACCCTGTAAGTCGGAACCTAAATACATGATCCAATCAATGACAAGCATAAAACCAGTGATGTGATCAGTGGCATGTGAAGTGCAGTGGCTGATAAAAGACGCAGTTTATACATTAATCAAAACATTCTCCACCACAAAAGTAAGCACCATCACACTGCAGATGCAACCTAAGAACCATGCTTGGTATCATGGAGGCCATTCATAACAAAACTTTTCCTAAAAAGACACTGCTCCTGAAACAAAAGTTACAAGTGAACTGGGATAGTCATTTCACAATCTGACTGAATTGACTCTTATAGCCTGTAATAATAGGGAGCAAGACCTACACTAGTGCATCATGGCTGGTGCATGGCATGAGAGCTGGCCTGGAACTGAATCCAGGAGTCAGGATGTTGCTGTAAATGCCAAGCTGGAACTTGGTGTGGGACTTGGCAAGGGAGTATACATGGCTAGAACATGGCATGGATGCCAGAATGGAACATGGAATGTGTGCCAGTATAGAACATCATATGTGTGCTGGGCTGAAATTTGGCATGGGCTCAGGTCAGGAGAGCCAGACTAAAACAGGGCTTTGGCTTATACTGTAGCTGGAGAAGCCACCTCTTCATTCTTCGGTGAGATACTGACTGAAACAGGGCATGGAGTCAAGGCTGGGTAGGATGCCCCATCAGCTTTTGAGACAGGCATGACTGGGGTAGAGCCAGTCATAGCTGGGATAGAGCCATGCATAGACGAGAATACTGTAAGTAAAATGGAGCAGGGCATGGCTCTGACTGATCAGTGCATGGCTGGCCTAGTAGCTGTGCCGCTGAGGTTGCTATTTTGACCTCCTCAAAATGCTGAACTTGAAGTAGGGCTGTGGGGCTGCCAAGCTGACCTCCACAGACCACTTTGTTAGAAATAGGCCTGTAACTGGGGCTGTGGATACCTTGTCTTAATGAACTTAATGAACACTATGCTATATACAGTGGAACCTTGGATTACGAGCATAACTTGTTCCGGAAGCAGGATCGTATTCCAAAACACTCGTAAACCAAAATTGAGTTTTTCCATAAGAAATAATGGAAACTCAAATTATTCGTTCCACAGCCCCCTATTTTGATTTTTCACTTCTATTACTTAATTATAATTAAATAGATAGTACTTCACTATTTCACTACTCTTTAAATAAACAGGAGCTTGTTCCTTTAAAACCTGCATTATTTTAAAATACCTGAGCTACTGTCACGTTTATTATCCAAGTCTACACCAGGACCTTGGATAACTGAATGATTAGGATAAAGAATTTTTATATCTGTAGTTCCTTGGTAACAAAGTAATTTGTGTATGTGTGTTATTAAATAAGAAAAAAAAGAAGCGTGATTAAGGAAGGCCCATTTAAAGCCACTGTTACATAGCAAATGATAACAGCAGCTAATTTGTCTTGTGGTTGTTGGACAACATTTACACAGGAATTCCTGGAAATCTTTGGTACAAACCAGCCTTGCAGTGTCTCCTTCTACATCACACAAAGGCTGGGCAATCCCACTTCAGAGCAGTTAACCTAAATCCACATACTGTAACAAAACCTGTTATCACATCTACTGAAATGAACCCCAGCCAGAAATCACACCTTGAACTCAGCACGAAAGCTCTGGGTGCTTAGAATGTAACACGAATGTATTTAGTAACACTAAAAAGAAATATATTTGCAAAGCAACCATGTTCGTGCCCAAGCACCTTTTCCATCGCTACCCAGGAGCACCATACTCCTGTATGTACACCATACACTGTGTCCCATTTCAAAGGACTTTTAAGTGGGTTGTCCTGGTCCTCCGGAGTGACTAACTAGGCTTTGGGGACTTTTGGGAGGGTTATGTCAGGAATAACCCCTAGAGTTCACCTTGCACTCGAAGACTTTGGTTTGTGTGCGACTTCGTTTCCCAGAATGCACTTTAGTCGTGAGCCTAGTTCGCTCATTAGCAGAGGGTGTATAAATAGACCTTGACTTGCGGTTATCTTGTGTCAAATATTGTGTTGTTCTCAGTCAGTTAATTCAGTTCACATTATAAGCGTTTACATACTGTATAAGCATCATATGCAAACAGTTGCTCCTTCCTACTGTACATTTGTTGCATGTACCTGTTGCACTGTTGTACCTGTTGCACTGAAAAAAATAAACACATGTGCATATGTCACTTTTAATTGTAGCAAAAACACATATAGTGGAACCTTGGATTACGAACATAATTCGTTTCAGAAGCGGGCTTGTATTCCAAAATACTCGTAAACCAAATAAAATTTTCCCATAAGAAATAATGAAAACTCAAATTATTCGTTCCACAGCCCAAAAAAATTAATACATAAAAATAATTAATACAAAATATAAAGTAAAAATAAAACAAATTAACCTGTACTTTACGTGTAAAAAAAGTAAAAATAAATCCCGACAGATAAGTGTTTCCGTTTATGCGCGCAGGAGCTGTGTGTGTGTGTGTTGGACTGTTTTATCGGAAAAATTAGCAAGGAACATCGTTAATGACACTCGCGTGAGCACATACTAACAGAATCACTGCTGTACAGTAAAAAAACAAACAAACAAACAAATGAACCTGCACACTTAACCTTTGAAAAGAATCACGACAGAGCAGAGTTTCTGTGTAGGGCAGAGAGTGTGTGTCTGTATTTTTATGGGAAGCCGAGAGGAGGAAGGGGTGGGAGGGGGGCTGTAAAGGGCGAGAGAGTGTGTATGAAGGAGCACGGTGTCAAATTACACGCGCGCACACACATAACGACTAACTATAGAGAGGGAGAGAAAAAACTGGATCTTTAACCTCTAATGAGACTTGCTTTTGCTTGATATAACGTGTGTTATAAGAAACAGTACACGCGCGCTGTGCACACATGCTTACAAACACAAAATAAAATATTTTTACGCGCACACACATGCTCACAGTGTTATAGTAAACAGTACACGCACGCACGGATGTTGATTATACCAGTAAGAGACGAGCACTAAGACCCAGCAGGGGAGACGATTACCCACAATTCCCCAGCGCAAGAGAGAGAAAAACCGTTGGCTCAGTTGTGATCATGTGACGCTCGGCGTCAAAACAAGAAGCGCATGCGTGATGCATGATACTCGGTAGTTGTAAACCAAGACTTGCTCGTTTTTCAAGTCAAAATTTATGAAAAATCTTTGCTCGTCTTGCGGAAAACTCGCAAACCGTGTTACTCGCAATCCGAGGTTCCACTGTATTCACATATTTAAATACTACATACTGTCCCTGCGTTCATCAGGGTAATGTTAACGACACTTAAATAAGTATATAAGTATATATAACTTTTATAACATGTTTTTTGTTTTTACTTTTATAACAAGCAATATGACATGCAAGGGATTGTGTTGACATACATGCCACCACAGCTATAATGCAGTCCTGGGCACGAAGACACAACCTGACAGTCATGTTGATAACCAGCACAACCTCGAGTGTGATATTGATTTTATCACCAGTTCCACAAACAGCATTGATTATCAAATGATTATGATTTATTTGTTTATTTAACCAGTTAATTTTCTCCCCCAACACATATTATTCCACATGTTATATACTGTAACTAACCAACCACAACTGGCGGAGATGGCGACAGAGTACAGAGAATGTTGTGTATATATTTATAGGTACTGTATAACTGCTGAATGTGATAATCCCTTCGAATGTGATATTCGCACGTGTAAATATTTAACATTTATACGGTCAATGTTTTCTGTTCGTCCTAATGTCATTGGACAGTGGTCGCTCAGTGTGTTAAGGCTTTCTTACACCTTTTCCAGCAAAGTGAACCAGGTGCAAGTTTATGTCGATCCGTTTCAATAGTAAACCTGCTAAGAACAAGTTTTGTTTCTCCATGGGCTAGAGAGACATGTCACTGTATACGCTCATTTACACTTCTTTTTTCTCAACAATGCTAGCAACAATCTCGGCAAGAAAAGGCTTGTGGCAACAACAACAATGGTGAACTACAACATGACTTTGCAAGCAGTTCTCCTGGCTTTGGGATCAAACAATTATTTCTATAATGCATTAGTGCTGCCCATTGCATTTTGAGTCCATTGTCTTCATCTTTTGTGGTAGAAACAACGCTTAACAACCTGTGCCTAAAACTACTTCTCTGAAAACAAAGAGCTGGTTCGAAATTGGTCACCAGCTCTAACTTAGCTCTGGAATTGCCGTGTTGGAAAAGGGGTTATTGATTGGCAGAGGTGGAAAGTAATGAATTACATTTACTCGCATTACTGTAATTGAGTATATTTTTTGTGTACTTCTACTTTTT
>JAQQZT010000011.1:19287076-19299648 GCA_030068275.1 Clarias platycephalus | reverse complement strand
TACTTCAGTAAAAGTTCACTAAAGTAACAGTACTTTTACTTAAGTACAAAATTTTATTACTCTTTCCACCTCTGTTGATTGGAAGGTCGGTGGTTAAAGCCCTAGCTCCAAATGGGCTGCTTTTGGGCCCTTAAGCAAGCCCCCTGATTTGTCTGGAAAAGTGATGCATAAAGAATTAAACTTTTTCACACAGACTTATCCTATATACACAAAATGAAACTATTCTATGACAGTAAACCAGAGCATGCTTTAGATGAAGAGAATGCTGACACTGCACAAAGTAAGGAACAGCTATAAAGCAGCGCAAGATAGTGGAATCATACTGCACATGCAAATTGGGGTGAGTTGTTGCATGTAATAATATTGTTCTGGGATTTTCACAGCAATCAGTCCCTATGTGTGATGCAAGAAGTATGAGCTTAGAGACAGCTCTAGGAGAAGTGTAGGGCATATGTGCAGACGTTTTTACAGCTAAATACAGGTGTATAAGGGTACAAGATGTATTTAAACGTATAAAGGGTACATACAGTACAGTACAAAGGGTACCCCCCCCCCCAATACCTATGTTTGTAGGACAATATAGCGGCCCTCGTGCAAGAGTTCTATGAAAATCGCGCAATCCGTTTGGCTAATGTTCTACATACATAATTGACTGCCATTTGGTTGTGGATCATTTTCATGGAACAACATGTGCAATGTTTTTGTATTCCTTATTTATTAGACATCAAATATCATTAATAGTCCTTTATTTGACTTTATTTTATTTGAAATCTATATGCTATACATAGTATGAATGAGAAGATCCCAGTTGCGTTTTTGAAATACAATAAAAAGACGAAAATATATAGACTTGTCTGTATTTTAAATAATGTATTCTAATATAAGAATGTGTCTTAAATAATAATGTGTTATTAAAGAGTGTTAAATATAATGTTACAGTTTTCGTTAAAGTTAAATATAAACCGTGATATTTGATGGTAGGTTTTGAAATAATAATGCTTCTTGGTAGTGGACTTGGTTTTGGACGCAGCTGTAGATTATCATTCTTGTACAGACTGCAGACACCATGCTGGGATTTCAGACTTGTCTGTATGTGTAGTGTTTTGCACTGATGTACCACTCTGTATTGTGGGGTTCCTTTTTTTTCGACCCTGTGGAGTGAACAAGGGATCAAACAGAGCAGCACTAAGCTTTTTTCTGTCTTCTCTCCTATGGGAAGAAAGAAGAACAAGTTCAATCAGAGACTTTGAGCCATTTGACAAAAAAGTAGTATCTCTGCTTTTCTGACAGACTATTTTTTGCTCCTTCTCTTACTTCTTTATCTTTCTACAAAAATTTTGTCTTGCTTGCTCTAATTGTGTATTTCTCTCATGAGCTATGTTAATAATGGAGTACATACACAGGGTAAAACCAGGATTCGTGATGAAATCTCAAATGAACAAAGGCATAAAACCATTCGTGCAAACGTTTTAAAGGAGGCTATACATCCATGGAGCCCACTGCAGTTGTTCCCATGAACATTCATAAAGTGGAATGCCTGATCCTTGAAAATCGACGCTTAACTTGTTGGCAACTTTACACGCAATCATTCACAAGCAAAAAATCCTTCAGGCAGTTCTGACCTCGATTCAAGTCATTTCCACATGTTCTGTCCATTTAAGGAGTTCCTTGGAGTCCAGCATTTTAGTGATGATGACGTGAAATAGGCAGTCCAGTTGTGGCTTTGCTGAATTGAGAAAACTTTTCATATTGATGGAATCTGAGCACTAGTGATAAAGGCACTACATCTGTTATTGTGCACAATTAAAAGTCCCAGTTTCACTTGAACACCCATTTAATGAATATAAAGCATAAAACTAGTCTTAATGCAGCAATAATAGATTTGTCTTAATTATAATTTTTTTATTATTATTTAAAAAATGTGGTGGCTCAGTGGTATAGTGTTTAGCACCATGGCCTCTCATTTCCAGGGCTCGGGTCCCATTTTGGGGTCTGTATGCATGGGGAGTTTGCATGTTCTGCCCATGCTTGGTGAGTTTCCTCGGGGTAATCCGGTTTCCTCCCACCGTCCAAGGACATGCCTCTTAGGATAATTGCTGTTTTCAAATTAGCCCGTGGTCTGTGTCTGCTACCATTAATTTTGTACTTGAGAGGGGGGGTCAACTAGATGTCAACTTTTTTTTTTTTCTTTTTTTTTTTAAAGCACAGGCATAAACTGTTAGTTACATGCATGGCACTGTGGCTCAATAGTCCCAGACATAATCATGAACTTATGTTAATATGTTAATAGGTTTTGCTTAATTGCTACTAGTGTGTGTCCCTTCCAGGGTGTGTTTGCCACCTCAAGCTCAACATTCTTGAACTGGCACTGGATCCACCTGACCAGGATAAAGCAGTTACTGACACTGAAGACAGTTTAGTTTAAAGCACTGTAAACAGAGTCTGGTGCAGCTCTCAAGCATTTGAGTTAGCCTTTTAATTCTCTCTCGCTCTCTGTCTCTCTCTTTCTTGCTTTGTCTTTTAATGTCCTCTCTAGTGAGGTTTAACATTCATGTCTGGTGCTACATTTCCCTCCAGGATGTTTTAACAAAAATGTAATAACAAAATAGATTTTTGGCTTCGATGTCTGTGTAAGTGTGTGTGTATAGTGTGTGTGTGCGCACAGTGTGTATATTTCAATTTCACCCTTCTTTTCCTTGAACATGTTCACCTATCTTGTTTTTCACTCTGCATTCTCTCTGGAGATCAGCCTCTCCTTACTTCCTTAATAGAAGATGACTGGAGTACCATTAAAGGCCTGTCTGCTTTAACTGTGTCACTCTGCATAATTTTAGAGCATCCCTCTTTACCACAATAGAGACAGTGAATATACATGTATATTTTGGGTGGCAATACAGTTATACCATATTCTGGGGTGTTTAAAATTAGCAATAGTTTCCCTTTAATTACTATGTTATTTAATTTTTAAAAATGCAGTGTAAATGACAATGTTTATAAGAGGGTTTAAGAAGGTCATGAGAATCCTGGAAAAATCTCGGAACATAGAAATCACAGTTTCCAGACCCGGAAAGGTCAAGACAATTGGTGTATCAGAAAGATTAGGAAAAGTGTTTTAATATTGACTAAAGCTCAAGTGTGCATGTGTGGTTATGTGCGCCTGCGTGTAACACTGAGCGAGTGCATGTAACACATGCACACTTGAGCTTTAGTCAATATTAAAACACTTTTGCTAATCTTCCTGAAAAGTTGTGGTTAAGCTTCTATCCAATAATTGGTGTAATCTAAAAATATCTACAAATATCGATGCACTTCTACAAGCAAGGCAAGTTTGCTGAATATTAAACTTTTGCTAGACCACACAGTAAATCATGCTCTGTAAGTATATCATTTAACCACACCCTCACTGCAGGCAATTTGGAAACACTAATCAGCCTACAACTTGTCTTTGGACTGTCGCAGGAAACAAGGGTCCCAAAGGAAGGCCACAAAGTACAGGGAGAACATGCAAACTCTATTCACACATTTGAAACCTACTGTACACTCCACTCTGCTCCAAGATTATAAAGATGCCCAATCTAGGAAAAAGTTCTAAATTTGACAGGTGGTTGTTGATCCATTCGGCAAACCACTGGAATAGGCCTAGTCGAGAAATGTTGTAAATCTGCTGTGGCCACAATATCATTGTCTTAATAACTTTTTTCGTGGTCAAATCCTTATATCCTAATCTGTTTTTTTTTTTAATCTGAAACAAGCAATGTTTTGAAGTTCTTGTTTTGAAGAACCTCTAATTAAAATAATAATGTAAATAATCTTCTCAGTGAAATTGTTGCATTATTAGACCCCTTTCTGTCTTTTATTGTTTTAAAGAAAGCAACGTGTCCATCTTTTAAACGTTCCCTTTTGTAATCTCTGTTCAATTCTGCTGAAAGGTGAGGGGTTTCCGCGGCGGCAGACTGAGAAAATAAGCACTTGCATCCGAAAATCACAGTTCCGTTGGATGAATCACGTTGTAGAAACTCGGTGTGAGAAAACGCAGGTCATTTTGTTTACACTAGCGGTTGTGTTTCAAGAAGGAGAAAATACAGAAATATGTTCCAGTTCAATTTCAGTCAAGTCACGTAGCGTCTAAACGAAATTGCTGTGAGATGAAACGGCAAATGCACCGAACACTTGAGCACTGCCAGAAAAGATTTTGGTTGAGTTTGCACACATTGCTTAATCACAATGAGTCATTTGAGCCACTTAATTTGACTCTATTACTTCTACAACCTTAGCTAAGTTACTAGTACATATTATAAATGTTTTAGAATAAAATGATATCTCTATAAACCTTCTTTGTATAATTTCTTAATTTTAGGTGTATTATTAGTAATGAAACCCTGGATCATTTGCAGCTCCTGATTTATTTTCCAAGATAAACAATAAAATCGTGCAGAACATGAAAACTACTGACTCATTAAGTGATCCAATTTGACTAATTTTCATTTTCATTTTAGTAAGCCAATTTACTGTAACTAATTTCAGACTCATCTCATTTCTGCTGCTGATTCATGAACATTTTGAACAGGCAAAGTGATTCATTTATGTTGACTCATCATAGCATTTATCCATTTCGACTCCTTGCTAGAGAGGAACATGGAGAAGGATGCGTATAAGAGCAGAGGTTTATTTACAAACACGCAACAATTCCAAAACGGTATTCCAAAAGGCAAGGTCAAAAACAGGCGAGTCCAGGCGATGTACAAACAACAATGGTAAGGGTCAGGGCAAAACCCAGACCCCTTATACAAACGTGGTCAAAAGCTGAACATGGTTTGGTACGAGCCTTGAGTTCAATCAGAACTCGGGGAACCTGACTGCGTGCATGAATGTTGCGTGTTGTAACTCCTGGCGGCCATGTTTTAGTCTGTATTGGATGCTGGGAATTCAGGACCTGTTCCCTTGAATCTCTCACATTTCTATGGTCTGTTGTGTGGTCAGAACCTAAAATTTGTCACTCTGGTAACTTTGACAGTTTTACAAATTTCCTCGTAATTCATGAATAATTTAGGAACATCTGTAGATGAAAAGCTTGAGTTTATTTATTCCATATAATTTAATTGAAAGACTTCGGGTTGAAAATTCAAATTCCTCGTTCCATTTGAGAGTAGCCTAATCGGTCATTTGTACTATTTTCTAGCTCGCTCTTGTAATTGTCCTACGTTGGAGTAGCTTTAATTCCTTAAAAAAAACCTGTTTGAGAAAACAACTAATTTTCACATTCAGACCTTTTATCCTCCTCCAGCCAAGTTACCTGGGATTCATAAACAAGTATTCTTAATATAAAATAAGTAATCTTCCCTCCACAAACTATTGTAGCATCTATTTTTTTTCCCCTCCAGCAATAATTGAGCATTCCACTTATCGCTCCAATCAGTCTTTTCAACTTTTCACCCTGACATGCTGTAATTATTGCAGCAGCGCAAGTATTATTCCGAGTATGAGCATCAAACAGGGTGCAGAGACACTGTGCTGTTATTTTCACCTATTAAAAGGAGCAGACGCTGAGATGAGCAAAAGAATCACTGACACTTCATTCATCTCAGGCGTTGCATAATTAGTTCAGCCTCATTTTTTGGAGGTTTGATGCGACGCAGCAGGGAGTTCATTTTTACACCCGTCTGCCAGATGTTTACACAGCCAATTGATTTGAAACGTGTTACTTGTCTTCGCTAAATGTTGCTACCTAGTTTCACACTGCAGGGAATGCAAATTAGTAGGGGGAGGAGGGGTTGTTTGTATGTATATACACTATTCGACCAAAAGTATCTGGCCAAACCTGTTAATTTTCTGAATTTAGTCAGGCCCCTTATCCCATTTGAAGGGCAATCTTAATGCTTCAGCATACCAAGACATCTTGGACAATACTATGGTTCCAACTTTTTGGCAACAGTTTGGGGAGGGCCCTTTTCTATTCCAACATGAATGTGCCCCAGTGGAGTCGAGCACCTTTGGGATGACCTGGAATGGAGATTGCGAGCCTGTTCTTCTCGTCCAACCTTATAAATGCTCCGCAGAATGAAAAGCATTAACATAAAAAGCACCTAGGTTTGGGTTCTCTTTGGCCCCTCATGACATGACTCTACAGAGCATCCGGTGGTATGCTGTGGTGTCTAGTGCCAGGATGTTAGCAGCGGATCTTTTGGGTGCTGTGGGCGCCAGGTACAGTAAGGCCTCCGAGCATTGGACCGTTTTGTTTGGTGTGTCCCATGTGTGCTCGATCATATTTATCATACCAAAGTGTATTAATATTTATCATATTACAGTTATGTTGGAATTTGGATGCAGGGTTGGATGTGCTGGGGACCCATGTGCTATGGTGCACTGGCCGTTCTGGTGCCTTTCTCTCATGGCCAGCATTGACATTTCTTCTGCAATTTGTGCTGCACTGGGTTTTCTGTGGCATCAGACCGGGCAAGCTGGTCTTGGGTCCCAAAAGGCATGGAGGAGCCTTGTGTTACCCATGATCCTGGCACCAGTTTACCAGTAGTTGGTTAATGTGATAATGCTATGTGGTGTTAATGTTATGGTTATGGCTGATCAGTGTGTATAAATTTGTATAAATGTGTGGTAATTAGAGTTACTTTGTACTCACACTAATGCTGCAATGTATTTTCCAGTAAGGATTTGCAAAAAAAAAGCACATCATGGGTTGTAAATGACTTAACAGAACAACACCTAGAGACTTCTTGCTGTTTTGAACACTGTGTAGATGTGAAGAAACAGAGTTTGGTTAATTGGATGCAAAGAAGCGTGCAAGTCCTGTTGTAATGTTAATGTTTTGTCTTTGCAGAGTGCATTTTTTAATTATCTAGTAAACAAATTTAGCCCTAAAGCTCATAATGTACAAAGACAATAAGATTCCACTGCGTTTCCCAAAAGGATGCATTTAATATATCTGAGAGTAAAGCAAGTAAAACGTGACATGACCTATGCATGTTTGATTCAGTTCACAGCTTGTGTTGTCTCAAATACATCGTAACATATACGAGATGCAAGCTCGTGTGGTGCAAACGTGCTGATTTTATGGCTTCATGTCAGCTCCCTTCTGGTTTGTGTCAGCTTTTTTGTGTCTGTGGCTATACCAATTGTTTATGGAGTGTAAAGTTTTTATCTCAGTGGGTTGCATGCATTAAGGGACACTAAGCAGCCATGACAAGATGCTGTTTCCTAGTTTATGGCCGCAGTCATACTGAGAGAGAGAAAAGGAGATGCCATGAGTGATTTGTTCCTTTTCTTACATGGATTAGTGGTGTGTGTGTGTGTGTGTGTGTGTGTGTGTGTGTGTGTGTGTGTGTGTGTGTGTGTGTGTGTGTGTAAACCACAGTGAGCAAAAAAAGGTATTTTAACAGCCATGTCCACTATAATGATGACTCCACCAACATAACTGAAAACAAGTGAAAAAGAGAATGGATTTGCATGAAAGGAACATTCTCAGACAGAGTATGCATGTAGAGCGGATATAAAAATGCTTACGCACTCTATTACAATTGAAGCTTTTTGTGATAAAAAAAAAAAAAGCTCAATTAAGTCATATCTTTTTCCACTTTTAATATGATAAACCAACAATTAGATTTAAAAACAAACAAAGAAACAACAAAGAAAAAAAAAGGAAAAAAACCTGCATAAGTGCGCACTTCCTCTAACTTAGACTTTGTTAAAGCATTTTTTCATGTCAAATGCTATTTTTTGTCATATGGCACTTTTATATGGGGGGGGGCGGTTATCTTGTTTTTGCAATTTGAAACCACCTTTGCATAAAAAAATTACAAGATTAACAACATTATTGTTGTTATTTAGCTGGAAGGAGAAATTTGATGAAATCCATCTTCGGTTCTCTAACAGAGCCCTGCATTCTTTGTGCCGAAACATATTACCGTGAGCACTGTGTTCTTTGGATGATAAGTTGTTCTGTTTTTGTACCATTTTAGAATTTATGCACAAAGAGTTTTACTTTGGTCTCATTAGACCATAGCACATTTCCACCCATGATTTGGGGTGATTTGGACAGGCTTGAATGTTATTCATTGAGAGAAAAGACTTCTGTCTAGCCAATAAATAATGAAAATGAGATATTGTTGCCGTATGCACGGAATGACGTACAGTATGCAAGGATTGTACTTGCCAGATAATTCTGCAGCTTTAGGTCTTTTTGCAGCCTCCCCTGCAGGAACTCTAATGTTATATGACATTTTACTACAGCTAGTTCCAGCGGAGTACTCTGATTGGACGAGTGATTATAATAGACGGTAACAGCACTGGGCCATTTATCTATATCTATCACTCCATATAAGTGGTGGTCTAACAATCAATAATTACACTATATGTTGGTCGCAAGCATTGGTGCAAGTAGGTCAGTACTGTACGATCTACAGTACTGAAAAGAGGGGAGAACCTCTGCCTGCCAAAACCCACATTCAAAACCAGTCATGGAAGCACTTACAGCAAGAAACCATCTCTTAAACAACACTTTTTCTCCTTAGGAATTATTTCTAAGTTTCTTCGAATTGCCCCTGCCACTGTATTTTGTTCGATGCTAATCGGCTTATAACACAAGGCTGCATCTAAGATCGCTCTCTAACCCCTGAGCAAGGGCACTACTTGGTGTGTGGAACAAGGGATTGTACATCCTACGTAGTACTCTAGCTTTCCATTTAATGCTTTTGGGGATTCTACCCTAAAACCCCCAAAGTTAGTTGATATTCTAAAGTGAAATAAGTGGAAATCTAAAGTAAATCTCATGAATTTCTCAAGACTGCCCACCACCTCCATGGTTTTTCTTCACCAGTGAACTGCCAGTCAACAGCTCAACACTGTTTCCTTCAGTTGGTGGGGCAATGTAACTGATTTTTAAAAAAAAGTAATTAAATAAAACTAAATAAATCAGAATCTGTTGAAAATAAATGTGTTTTGTGGAACTGTTGTATAAAAGCAATATCACACTTCACTGAGTATCAACACGGCTGTGATGTATCTGTAGGCACGAGGGCGCAGCCTAAGTGCTAAAGATATCAGTATATTCAGTACATCAGCATGACCTTGAGTGTGAAACTGGTATTAATTAATCGATACCTTTGTACCAATTAGAATAGAACTGAAAAAGCACTGTGATTGAAGGTTAATTCAATAATAAGAATTTGCTCTCTGTCTGGCTGAGCTTACTAATTAATAAATAAAGAAATAAATATAACAGTCATTATCTTATTCTGAATTCACTTAAGAATCGACTAAGCATGTGAAGAAAAATAAGCATGAACTTAGATTTTGTTTTGGACAGCATTATGCTTGGATTTACAGAGGCAATCAGTTTATTTCCAAAATTATTAACAATCATGCACAAGACCAGATTTGTTCTTTTTGATGAATTGTAGAAGGCATGTCTATGAGTATTCTGGGATATTTAAAGCATCATTTTGAATATTAACCTTATCAGACATGGCCTAACTCACACTGTAGCAAACAAACACTCAACAACCTAATCAAGCGTAATCAGGTCAGGCTGGGGCAAATTACTCAGGATATTAAGCAGGGCTTTGGCTGTATAATTTTTTTTTTCCATCAGAGAAGTGTGCACCAGAGTATGTAGACACTTAGGCTGAGTGTGTTTATGATCAGAGGAGAAGTTGAATATCCTCTTTTTCTTCTCAGGCAGCTAGACGAATTGGCTAGAAGGCAAATCCTAGCTATCGCGATGACTTAACATCTGTACAACATCAGAATTATGCAAGTTGATCTCACTGGACTAATTGAGATCAGTGGGAGGGAATTTAGGCTATAATCAATTTAGGATTTTCCAAAAATAGTCAGCGTAACCATAACAACTGGAAATAGATCATGTGCTTTTAGGTTTTATTTCAGCGTTTTAGAACATTCACTCACAGACCACTTCATGACATAAACCTTTCTAGTATTGGATTGGACCCATTTTTGTTTTTATAAATTCCTCACTTTTCCATGGCATAGATTCAACAAGGTGCTTTAAACATTCCTTAGAAATTTTGGTCCATATTAACATAATGGCATCATGCAGTCGCAGATTATTCTGCTGCTCATCCATGATGCAAATTTCCAATTCTACAACATCCCAAAGGTGATCTACTGGATTGAGATCTGGTGATTGTGGAGGCCATTTGAGTACAGCAAACTCATTGTTATGTTGAAGAAACAAGTTTGAGATTATTTGAGCTTTCGACATACTGTGTGATCATAAAGGGTTGGTCATGGTTAGCAAAAATACTCAGGTAGGTTGTGTCATTTAAAAGATGCTCAGTAGTTCTTAAATGGCCCAGAGAGTGCCAAGAAGATATGCCTCACCCCATCACACCACCAGCAGTAGCTTGAACCAAACCACTGATGACAAGGCAGGATGGAGTCCTATTGTAGTTTCATGCTTAATTTTGACCCTACCATCACAGCTGAAACAGCAGAAGAGACGCATCCAGTGGGAGACACTCACTGGACCAGGTAATGTTTTTCCAGTCTTGTCCAATTTTTGTGAGTTCATGTGAATTGTAGCCTCAGTTTCCAATATCAACTAAATCTCAGATACTGTAGTTAATGAACGAACTTCTTTTCCACAAAGTAGAAACAAACTAGTGACATAATTTGAACCACCATAACCCAGTAGTATATACTTATATATGGTACAGTAGTGTTGCACATTTATGTCACACAGGATCCCAGTCCTGACACAAACCTTTAGTCTCAATAAGTTACCCTGTGAACCTTTCTGGTAAGCTTTTAGGGAACAAAAATACTAAAACTATTCATTTTATTCATATCTGTCTTTGTATTCTTAATGCATTAGATGTTCATTTATGAATAATGTATTTGTATTCAGTTACATCCCTAGTCTGTGAAAGGTAGAAAACCTAGCCATAGACAATGATTACATGTAACATAATATTTTAGATCTTTAATTCTCAATTTGTAGCTCTTCAAAGAGCATTTTTATTAACAAGCAGTGCATTGCAGTTGACAGAATCTCTTCTTTTTTTTTTTCAAGTGTATGGTGTGTTTGATTATTTGCGCTATAGAATGCTGACAACTTTTAAGGCAAGTAACTTGATAAGAGAAGGAAACACCTAAGTTTAATACAGTAGAAGAAGAAGAGAGCAAATGTCTGAAAATATGTATTTTTACAAAAAAAAAGTGAAAATGCACAGTTTAATAAATAGCAAGCTTACAGGATCGTTTGAGAAATATGCATGCATCTTGGTAACATTATTTTTGAAGGATGTTTAAATGACACAAACCTGATCGTTAGATCATTCAGCAGAAAAATAAAAAACTAATAATAATAATATTCTCCAAACCCTCCAATGTGTTCATTTCTTGCCTTATTCAAACGGTGGCCCTCAACTTGAATTGCTCATGAAAATGACCTCAAGCCCACCTCCTGTTTCTTGGTTCCAGATCAGCAGCTTTTTTGTGCCAAAGGGAGCTAATTTTTCCTGTGGTGGATAAGAGCTAATTGGTTTGAGATTAGGCACTGACTCTGACACAGAGTCAGAAGAATAGCATGTTCTGTAAAATATGGAAGCCAATAGCGGTTTTTAAAACCATGTTTTTGGATTAACTATTAGTTTTCTGCCTCCCATTAACTTTTTTTAATTAGAATGTCAATAGTGTCAGAAGTATGTGCTTAATATTGACATAAATATTCCATAAGTGTATGTACTGCCTAAAGGAACATACTTTTGGCCTGATTCACTTCGTTTCCATGTTAAAATGTTGTTGCCAGTTTATGTGTGAAAATTATTCCTCATGCTCTCAGAATCACTCTTTCACAATTTGAGTCCTGGAATATGCCTGTGCCATCAGGGAAGGAAAATTCCATGATAACCTGGTCATTCAGTACATTCAGGTCGTCAGCTGACTTCATTTATTGCCACCTAACATTGCTGAGTCTCGACCTGAAACTGAAGCAACCCGAGATCTTGACATGGCATTGTACAGTAGGCACTATGCTTGATGGGTGCATCACGTTATGCACTTCACTTCTAACCTCGACACACCCATTGCTCTGGTATCGAGTATTTTTCTTCATATCATCCTGTGTATGATTGTATAATTAACGAATGAAATTTAAATTTGAAATTAAGTCAATTGACGCATTAGACCACATGAACAATGAGTGTTCTCATTGCACTGTGCATCTGGAAATGCTCTTAGTTTTACTACTAAACATAACTTCTATTATGCAGCTTCACCAAGCATTTTAGTAATCTCCAATCACAGTCATTCTTGAGTTTTCTTATACGAAGTTGACAGTTCAGCACTACTGTATCTTTCCAGGTTTTTATAATGTGTTTGTTAGTTCATAACTCAATTTCAATAATTTTTATGTTTTTTTTTTTTTTATACTGACCAATAATTTTACTATTTGAAAACCATCTCTCTCTCTTTTTTCTTTTTTGGCCAGGCAAAGTGTCAAACAGTGGTGCAGGACTTTTTTTGAGCATTCAATTAATTGAAAATAACGATTAAACTGAAACAGGCTGTTTTACAGCTGATTAAAATTTTAGGACCAC
>JAQQZT010000011.1:19274832-19286976 GCA_030068275.1 Clarias platycephalus | reverse complement strand
ACCTTTGGGGATGGATGGCAAGGGAAGTTTACAAAAATGGACAAGAGTTCCAGACAGTAGATGCCCTTCGTGCGGCCATCTTCACCTTCATCTTCAGGCTTGGAGAAATGTTCCCACTCACCTCATGGAAACGCTTGCATCAAGTATGCCGCAACAAATCTTTGAAGTGATCAACAATAACAATGGAGCTACTCAGTACTGAGTTCATGTTTGGAAATTTGATTTCTGTTTTGGGGGGGTTTATGTTTTTTTTTTGGAGGTGTGGTCCTAAACTTTTGATCAGCTGTAAAACAGCCTGTTTCAGTTTAATCGTTTTCATTAAATTGCATGCTAAAAAATGTTTAGTCTCACTCCCATTTCTTCTTGTTTCATGTCGAAGCTCTACTTGGGATCCAACCATGCAAAATATGATTTTTTTGCCATTTTTCAAGTGGTCTTAAACTTTTGATCAGGACTGTATTTCCCTCAATGACTAGTGAAAAGAGAATAGAGTAAGTAAAACCAATAGAGTGCATTTAGCAAGAGGATGTTACCTTAACAAGGCTTCAATTCCAGGTTAAATTTAATCATATTTAAAGAACGGTTTTTGATACACTGCCCTGTTCTCTAAACAAAGTCAGTGGCTGAGACAGAGACTAGGAGACTTTTGAAATGTAAATACAATGGCTATAACAGAATTTTTATGATCTGTGAACTTCCAAATGAAGGAACACAGATTTGAAGTCACATTCTTCTAGCATGTGATTTATTACCATGCATCTCTTGCATTTTTAATGGTTTTGTTGAATTCAGTGTAATAGTGACAGACATTATGGGGGGAAAAAATCCATCAGTACCTGCAGTCTTGACCCAGTTTAATTCCACAATAGTATAGCGACTTCCACAAGTGCTGGCCCAATTATTTCACATACCCTTTCAATTATACTTTCAACATGATGGCCAGACCAATTCACCCAGCCATTCTGTTTTTATTTTTATTTTTCAACATCAAATAATGACATTGATATAAGATCAAATAAATTTTGAAGAGAATAAAATTGTAGATTTTTGGTGAAATAATTAATCATGATTCATGTAATTAAAATTACATTTTAATCAGTTTGGGGCTTTGTTCCATCATTTCAATGTGAAGACCCATTACAAAGGATAGAATTTAGTGTTCAGTATTGAAATAATAACTACTACTTGTAGACGTGAATTTGTAAATGTGAGATTCTGTTATTCGGATGATATGTTTTCAAAAAATTTGATTTATAGTTTAGCACAATACAAGATTATACATTTAACATTATAAACAAATGTGTTGAGATTAGTATATATTCTGCTAGTGTTAAATGATGATCAGGTAAAAATGCCCAAATCCAACCTTCAAAAATGTTTTAGTGTTGTATAGAACGTATTTAATGCTTAGTCTGTACTTTCTAATACTCTCTAGTTACAGTATATAGAAACTTGGGGCAATCAGTATCTGTCTCCAAATCGTCCAAATTGTGAAAGATTTTGAACATATTATACGAAGATATGTCTCTTGATTCTAAATTCCACAATCCTTGTTCCATTAAAAATCCATTACAAAGTTCAACTGAGACTCAAATGAAGCATTTGCAGTCCCACTGGTGTCTTTCACTTATAGTGTATTTAGTGCAAATTTGATAATTTTTCTTTTTTATGTTTTTCTAGTTCCGGGTAACCATATGGCTAGTTCTAGCTAGTCATTTGACTATTTCTGGGGAAAGGAGTTAAATTTGTACTAAATACACTGTAAATTTGAAAGATAATTACTTAATGGAACAGGGGTGGTGGAATTTGTTCCCTATACTGTAACTTACACACTCATCGTATATACCACTTTATTTAGTATACAGGGTTGCGGTGGGCCTGGAGCCTATCCCAGGAGACTTACGTCACGAGTGGGTTGCCAATCCATTGCAGGGTCCACATACACACACACACGCGCACACACACACACACTTTTTTAGAGACTGCTCTGCACACAGAGCAGGAAAACTTATAACAATTAAGACCTATAGTAATGTACTCATATGCACCTCAATGAATGAGTACATCTACAGCCTGAACAACAGTAAAGCTACTGTACATATGTGCAGCTTTACCTTCTGCAGACTTGCCGATTTAATTGAGTTTAAACAATAAGGGCAAAAAAAAGTGTACTTGCATGAAAAAAAACTTGATGACAGTGCCTAATTATCTCTGAATGTCTTTCAGCTTATATATATTTTTTCTTTACAGCTGCCTACATCTTCTGTTTGCACAACATCACATTGCCGCTCTGTGTGGCAGGTGAAAAGAGCACATTTCTTCATCAGCACCTTGTCAGAAGCAGCTTGCACTTCGCTATGTTCTAATTTGATGGTATGAAAAGCTCCCAGTATGTCCAGTTTTTACTTGATCATCACATAGTAACATCAATCCTTGGAAAGAGGCAAAAAGTGTAGCACGTTAGAAAAGAAAGGTTTATTTTCATTTACATTATTTTTAGTCCTGTATGAATAGAATGGATTTTCCATCCATTCAATTTCCATTTGGATTCCTTACAAATAGCACTGCCTAATACTAAGAGTGTGTAAAAAATGAAACCAGAAATTCACTTGTTTGGCACCAAATAAAACCATTATAGATAAGAACCACTAATTCATGACCCATTATGTTTAAAGATTAATATTAAAATGAGACTACAGAAACACAGCTCATAATGCACAGAAGTGCTCTTTAATGAATGAATGTGAGTGAACACGTGGTGGAGGGAAGAAATATTTCCCATTAGAAACGTCATGCCAAATAAAACCAAGCAGGAAAATTATCATAATAGGAGGAAGTGCAGCTGTGTCTCTTACAAGGACAAATTTGAATAAACTTTTTGCAAAATAAATTTTTTGGGTTTGTACTTGATATGCTGACGAATAATAGACATTTCATTGGTCATCCCCCCAACACACATTTTCTTACCAATTTTGTCTGAACAACCACCCACCTCTCCCAATTACATGACAGCTACCAGCTAAGGAGGGTAACAACTAAAATGCCTCCTCAGAGACACATGACACCAGCCAACCTCATCTTTTCAAACTGCTTTTCATGCCGCATCACAGAGCAGCATAAGATGCTCAGAGGAAAACGCTGCCCTCTTGACAGGAAAGAGAGTATGCCACCCCTCCCACCCACACCCCTCCCGCATGACCAATTTTGCTCTCTTGGCTCCCAGCCATCAACGGCTGTGGCTTCCTTGGGATTAAAACTTCGAATCTCTCAACCACAGGGCAAACATCACACTCAGAAGCCAGATAGTCATTTCTAATGGACTATTCAAGTTTTTCAGATGAAACCTTGCCTTGGGTTAAGCAATCATAATCAGAATTGTACATCTATTTGTGTTGCAGTTCATGTTCAAGAAACATAAAGGAAAATTCATCTTGAACAAATTTAATATCAGTTTTTTATTAAAAATATGGTCATTGTTGTTATGATTGAATTTTGAATAGACTTTTAATAGTTACATTGCATACATTACCCACAATGCTGCTTGACTACCTGCTGATAGTGGCACTAGTGGAATTTGACCCTTTCTTTGTTTGGGTCTGTAAGGTTGGTAACACTATTTAATTTCCTTTTCCTTCATATTTCATTAATATTTTAAACTTTGCCAAACCTAACAACACAATATCTATTTATTATACAGATATCATGATGCTGACTTTGGTGTTACTTGAGTGTGTTTTCATGTTAGGCCTCTGGGATTGTTTTCGAGAACACTTGACTCCAAAGTCTGGTTCATTTTGATCAGTGAGAACACAATCTGAACCCTCAACAGTACAGCATACTTGGACACGGATCGAATCAGATATGGAAGTGCACGAGATTTAGTGCAGGAATATTGTGCCATCATTGCACCTCTGCATTCTGTATGAAAGGAAATGAGGTGGGATCATCAAGGTTTCTTTTTTAATTTCTTTTAATTCGAAAGCAAAGGTAGAGACTGTGGCAAGATAAGTTCTGTGTTAAAAGAGGGGAAAAAAACATCATGGAACAGCGGTCTGATGTTTTAGGTCACCAGAGCTCTGAAACAGGAGTTGATCCTAGAGCATGAAGTTGGGACTTAAAGGCACCTCAGTTAAGAACCTTTCCAAAGAAAAATGCCAGTGAAATGGGGAGAGACAAAGCTCAGAGGAAAGCACAGCATTTGGTGAGTGATGTAAATGTGCAGGGCTAACACCTTAACACTAGGTTCACCTGCAATTATTGTTTTAAAAGCAATGCATACTGTACCATAAATTATTTGGGGTGGGAGGTGGGGGGTCTTATCATCACCTTTTGCATGATCGCATGTTTTCTGTGTAAAAGCGTCTTCTGACTAAGGGTGGGTCGCCTTAGGTTTGAAAAAACTGTATTTTTAAAAAATTATGCATATTTGGGGAATTTAAAGTTTATATACACTTTCATATATAGAAGTCTCTTCTATGTTTTTTGTGAGATAATTAAGAAAATGTGTCTTCATACAGTCTTGCCTCCATAGAAGGCAGTAATACACTAATTAAAACCCCTAATAAGCTATTATAAGCGTGTTTAATAACTAAGCTAAGCAGCATCTCTAAATCTAATGCACCTAACTGCCTGCCTGATCACTTTTCTCTCCTCAAGAAGTGTCCCTGTGCCATCTCTTCACCTATCTGTCATCTCAAAAGAAAACAAAAGCAATGAGAATGCTTTTTTAAATATCTTAAATGATTGCCTTCTTCTCGTTGACTGTGGGCTATCAAATTGCTTCCCCTTTTTAGTCTCAGTGCTGTTTTTAATGTGGAAAATCATGACATACTCATTTCCTGTCTATTATCTGGATTACAAGCATCACTCTTGCCTGGTTCAAATTTTAACACAACTTTTTTTTTTTTTGCAATCACAGCCACAAATCTACTCCTGCTACTGTCGCTCAGGATGTTCCTAGAGGATCAGTTCTTGTCTGTCTTCTTTTCATAAATTACCTGTTAAACCTGGGTCACATAATACATTGTCACCAATCTCAGTATTCGCTGTTATGCTGATAATACACAGATTTATGTATTATTTGTCCCGCTCATGCACTTCAGATTCTTTCATTTTAAACTCTCTGCTTGTCTGAATTTAAAAGTGATAAAAGCAAGCTGTTCGATTCATTACCATTTCGTTCATTAACCATTTTCCCACTCATGATGAAATCGTATTAACACATCTGGTGTTATGCATGTAATTACTAAAAATGTGTTAATTTCCCTTATGCATGGAGACTTTTTGGACACCCTCCATTCTATTCTCTCTCTCTCTCTCTCTCTCTCTCTCATACTCTCTATATCGCTTTTCCTGTACAGCAAAGCCTGGAGCCTATCCGAAGGCTTATTGTGCTTTTGTTTTCAGGGCAAGAGGCGGGGCACATCCTGGATGTGGTTCCATTGAATCACAGCGGGCACAAGCATGCACACTCACATACACTCACTACTGGGAATTTGGAAATGCCAATTAGTACTGTTCTCACTCACTCACTCACTCACACCGCTTTATCCCGTATACATGGTTATGGGGACCTGAAGCCTATCCCATGAGACTTTGGGCATAAACTGGGGTACACCCTGGATGGGTTGCCAATCCATCACAGGGCACGCACACGTATACACACACTCGATATACACATTTCAGGTAACTTGGGAATGGCAATTAGCCTAATCTGCATGACTGTGGGAGGAAACTGTAGTACCCGGAGGAAACCCACCAAGCATGGGGAGAAAATGTAGACTTAATGCATACATAATCCAAGGCAGGAATCAAACCTATTCTATTCTCACTCACTCATTGTCTATACCACTTTATCCTGTATTTAGGGTCATGGGGGCCTGGAGTCGATCTCCGGAGACTAAGGGCACGTGGGGGGGGGGCACACCCTGGACACGTTGCCAATCCATTGTAGGGCACACATACTCACACACTCATTCACAACGGGCAATTTGGGAACGCCAATTAGCCTGATCTGCAGGTTTTTAAACTGTGGGAGGAAACCGGAGCACCCGGAGGAAACCCTCTTAGAGTGCCACAGGGAGAACATGCAAACTCCATGCACACAGAGACGGGAATCGAACCCGGGAATCTGGAGGGGCAAGGCGACAGTGTTAATCACTACACCGTGCTGCCTCGTATTCTATTCTACTTTATTGTATTATAAATATGAGTTTTTGTGCATTCATTAGCTAATTTAAAAGGAGTTGGCAACATCGAGCTTGTTTTACCCAGGTAACCACACCCCGTCACGCGCGCCTGTTAGACTGAGGAATTCAACTGTTTATTAAAACTCAAACAGCTCGTGACTGTGGAGCTCTCCAATGCACAAGCTGTTGCTCTCTCTCTCTCACTCTCTCTCTCTCTGGCGAAGTGCCCCTGCGCAGCCCGAATCGCAGCAATGAAACCTCGCTAGCTCTCCCAGCTGTTCGCGTCTCATCCTGAGTTTCGGAGAGCTCTGGCACGCGCGGGCGGCTCCCTCTGCGCCTTAGAAAGCTCCGTAGCTGAAGGACATCTCTCTCTCTCTCTCTCTCTCTCTCTCTCGTTCCCGGTGTGTGTGTCTGTGCGTTTCCTTGGCTTAATATATTTACTCTCTTGCGAAGCATCGCACTCCCGCACGCACTGGTCCCGGTGCGCTCCAGTGGATGACTCCGTTTTATTTCTATTATATTATAAGGCGCCTCGCAGAGCGTGTACGCGCGGGCGACCCGTCACAGCGGCGCGCGCGCGCAGATGCATGCGTCCGCGGGGACCGGAGGGGCGAGCTGAGCAGTGATGGCGCGCCCGTGGAGCGGATGCCGTCTGTGCTGGAGCCTCGTGGCTGCCTTCAGCGTGTTTCTGCCGCCCGTCGGGGCCAGAGGTGAGGGACAGACAAAAACACACACACGCGCACACATCAACGCGCGCCCGCGTGTACATACTGTAGTCCTACAGAATCTCCAGGAGCGCGCAAAGAGTTATTAGCGCGTAATGCGCACAAAAAAAAAGTTACTGCATCGTTTCAGAAGGTGTGTGTGTGTTTGCTACAGTGAATTAAAGTGATCGATGTGTTTCGATGATGTGCTTCATTTCCATAAGGGACATGTCCTTTACAAAATGCTCGAGTGTTTATCCGTTAATTGGATTTCGCACACACATAATGCATGTTTTTGGAACAGGAGCTGAGAGTTGCAGTGTTGAACGAACAAGAGTTATTTCAGTGATGTATGTGTTTATTGAACTCTGAGATTTATTCGCTGCATTACAGTGGCTTGAGAGCCAAAATCATGCTGTGCAGCCAAATGCTGTGTATTAATTCTATTACGTGAATCGGTAATGCTTGAAGGTGTGTGTGTGTGTGTGTGTGTGTGTCCACACCCAGCATGTGCGAGTGTTTTACATCTTCCCTAAGGCAAAAAAAAAAAAAAATCACACTGGGTGTTATGCGATGCACACTGTGCAACAGGTTTTACAATTAATTCATGCTGTTCATCTCTGCGCCTTCTCTGTGTCTTTATACTGTATCTATAACATTAAAAGCACTGACCAGTGAAGTGAGGATGTAAGAGCATCTCCAAAAAGTCTCATGGAGAGCGCTCGGGATACAGGGGTCGGCACCTGCGAAAAGTCGCTCTGGGTGACAAAAATTTACTGATGAGACTCTCTCGTGGGTAACGAATCCCATAGAAGAGCTATTAAACAATTTGCTTAAAGAGTTAACCCTGGCTATGACAGAAAGGTGCACAGAGCTGCATATGGGGCTGCGTACCTGCAGATGGGTCAGAGTGATATTCCTGACCACAGAAAGTGCCCACAACGCGCATGTGAGCATCAGAACTGGATCGTGGCGCAATGGAAGAAGGTGAACTGGTCTGAAAATGCATATGGTTTTTAATATGTTGACAGTCGGGTGCTTACCTGGGGAAGAAATGGCACCTGGATGCACTATGTAAAGAAGACAATCTGGCAGATGCAGTGTAATGCTCTGGGCAATGTTCAGCTGGGAAACCTTGTCCTGGCTTTCTTTTGGATGTTACTCTGACACGTACCACCTACCTAAACATTGTTGCATAACCGAGTATACCCCTTGCTGGCAACGATATTGCCTAATGGCAGTGGCTTCTTTCAGCAGGATAATACTCCCTGCCCCAATGAAATAATTGTTCAGTAACAGTTTGAGGAACATGACAAACAGTTGAAGGTATTGATTTGCCCTCCAAATTCCCCACATTTCAATCCGATTGAGTATCTGTGGGATGTGCTGGACAAACAAGTCTGCTCCATGGCATACTGATAACACTGCACACCTTCAGAGGTTATGTGCAGTCCATGCCTCGAGCAGTTCTGGCACAGCGGCCATCACAATATTAGTCAGGTGGTTTTTAATGTTATGGCTGATCAAAAACAAATAAATAATAAGTATATATATATATTTGCATCTAATGTCTAATAAATATAGCAGGCTAGTAATGTTTGACATCAATGTTTATTTCTTTGGAACATTTTATTTGTAAAGCAATTTAATTTGGACAAAAATCAGTGAAGCATGTCACTGAGGATGGAAAGCAGAGGTGTAACTAATCGTTAACCACTTTACCCTGGTTAAGGGTGCTGGATCCAGAGCCTGAACTATGAACGCTGGGCATGCCGAACCATAACTCATGCTCATGATTGAACTAGGGACTCTGGACCTGTGAAGTGGCTGAAAATTCGAAGGTTCGCAGAAAATTCCCAACTATAAGTTTGTGACCATAAGATTAGTTTGTGAACTTTGTTACAGTTTGGGACTGCGTACAATTATAATAAGTCAGGCCCAGAAGCAGAAATGTAATGTAACCTCGTTTCAGACCTCTTTGACTCTTGCCAGGTCAAAAGTAGATGTGTGTATATGTCTTGATGCTCTTACATTTATGCTCCCTGAGTTATACTTTCAATCACAGCCAACCTAGAGGATTATATTGAAATGTAAAGGAGCCTACACAGTGTACAAACTGTACTTATGTGCCCTCAGTGCAGAAAATAAATGCCCCTACAGTCAGTTGGCGAGTTGGCAGTGTCTCTAATACATTTGCAAGATTACAAATAAGGCAGAAGGAGGCTTGTTACATAAATATGTTAGCACATGTCATACTTCAACTATTACAGTATGTGTTCTCAGTTATATTTGATTGATACTTGTGTGAATATGTACATGTGGGTGTCGTACGTAGATACTTATCAGAACGTAGACCAAACCAGACTGTACAGAAAATAAAATCTTATCAAACGTCAAAATGGCCCAGATTTTCACAGTAGATTGTCTTTAGTTTTATAGTCCTATATAATGGACAAATTCTGAATGTGGTGAAACAAAAAAACTAATGAACACATGAAGAGCGTTGTTTATATCAGTAACAGCGAGTTTTCACGGTCTCCCTCCAAGAACCTCATGTTTTTTTATAAAGTCTTGAAGATAAATCATGTAAGTGCTTATCAAATCACACATCTTCAATCAAGTAATTCTCATCCACTTAACCTTTTTTGTTGCTAGATTGTTATTTAAGTCATGTCTTGTACCATTTACTATGCTCTCCACTTCTCTGCAGTCAGTGTTTTGCTTGGCACACGTCTCCACAGTTTAGCGGCAGGTGATATAAAAGTTGTAAATTCATTTAAGCTTTATTTTTTGTCCATACTTTTACAGTATATTGATTTTTTCATGTCATATGTAAACACAATTGGGCCTGCCGTTATATGGAAATATCTAGAGTATGTTGTTGACGGTTAAAGAGTTTGTAGAAATAATTAAAAGGTTAAAGATAAAAATAAGATGATCAGCTTTAATGTAATCAATGATTTTATTATTTCAGATTGAAGCCCATGACGCTTTCATCATCAGCTCAATACACACCCTGTCTGGTAATCGGAGAGTGAATCACAGATGAGAAATCAACAGAGTAGAGCGGATACTGTGACAAAGTCTGTGACATAACTGCTCATAACGTCTTCATAACGCTTCTACTTTTAAGTAGATTTTAGGACATACCAGTGCACTCTCAGTTCGGGTATTTTACAGGCCCAACCTGAAACTGCTGTGTATATTTTTGCTCTAACGACCCGTGTTTTACAGTATGTCATAGTGGTGCTTCACATTACTTCTTTTTATTAGCATTACAGTATCGGAACTTTGAGACAAACTGTTTTTAAACTTCAGCAGGAAGAATAAACATACATTGCTCTGTCAATTCATCTTTAAAGGTTCAGTTTTCATAGTCTACTTGCCTTGTTGTTTGAGTAAGACGCGCTGTTTCACGCTTCACGTCTGTGTTTTGTGAGGATTGTGGCGGCTTATAGATGCATTACGGTCGTTTCTGTGTCCTCTGCATACTCTACAGTTAACTATCGAGAGACGCACCCACCTCGAGGAAAAAAGCCCTATATTTGTCTAAAAAAATTACTGGATGCTGTGCTATAATCTGGCAAAAACTTCTCATGACGTGATTTTTACTCAACATTTTAATTTCCTTTATGTCGTAGGCACCACGACATTGGCAGTCGATTCTTTGGGCGCTGTTTATTGTGCTGAACATCGGTGCTCGTTTAAATTGGGATCTGTGGAGTTTGGAGGCCAGGTCTGTGACCTTGGGCTCTTTGCCCGCTGGGCCTTGTGCATGGCAGGCTGTGGTGCACTGGGTGTTATTGTGCCTTTATATCTTGCCAGCATTGATTTTTTTTTTTTGTCGATTTTTACTGCATTTGCTTTTCTGTGGGATTGGATCTGACAGGCTGGCCTTTGGCCCCCAAAGGAATGGGTGAGCCTTTGGTGCCCATGATCCTGTCACCAGTTTACTGGTATATAATTGATAATGAGTTTCAATGTGTTAATGTTGTTTGGTGCTGATGTTATGGCTGATCAATGTACACGGTTGTAGAACGTCCAAGAAACATGTTTGGTAATACTTACCTTACGAGAATGTACCTTTTCTTTCACCTGAAGTTAATATGAAAACAAAGTAAAGAAAGCATCTGTGTTCATGTAAAGTGTCTTCCTTACAAGTCTCTGTGAATAAGCTGCCACTACAGCAGTGTTAACACTTTAGAAAAACCATATTACTAAAACAGCCCGGTCTCACAGAAAGCCTTATCAACACTAAACCTGTTTAGTTTGTGAGAAGTGTGCTCCATACAAGTCCCTGTAAATGAGTTCTCACTATTGAAATGTTAATGTAGTAGAGTACAAAGACCATATTACTATAACATCCTGCTTTTACATAAAAAAAAAAAAAACCCTGCATATGCAACTTATTTGCAGCACCTTGTATACAGTGAATATCAACATGCTGGCACCAGCACAAGAAAAATGATTTATTACATATTGATCTTACTCAAATAGCATGGTGATAGAGGCGGGCGTGAATAAGTGAATTTTTGAAATGTTGGTATGCAACATATGCGCGGGCCAGATCATTGAAATTTAACATACAGTATAGACAGTCCTGCAGATAAGTTGAAGGCAAACATTTCTTATTCCTCATTTCTCTTTTTTTTTTTTTTCTGTGAGACCGGGTTGGATACAAATGCTGCAGCTGGAACTGTGGTACTATGAGAGCTTCTGCTATAGAAAATTAATTAACATTCAACAGTATTATGGTATTAAAAAGGAGTCTTACACATAATCCACACACAGTCTGATTTGACAGAGCGAAAGACTTAACCACATTAGAAAACGTGAGGAAAACATAGAACAGGGTATCTGATCTGAATATGTGTGACACTCAGCAACTCAGTTCTGCTATCAGTTGTGTTCAGAGGTGACAAGTAATGAAGTAAAACCACTCTGTTACTGTACTAAAGATTTTCTGTGTATCTGTATAGAATAAGAGTGTTTCCCTTATATGATACTTTTTTACTTCTACTCATTACATACTGTAGTGTGATGAAAAAACTGTGCTTTTACATCTTATATCTGTACTTATACGAAAGTACTTATACTTTCGGTGGCATGGTGGCTTAGTGGTTAGCAAAGTGCCTTGCACCTCTAGGGTCTGGGTTCGATTCCTGCCTTGCAAATTACAAACCGGATTCCAAAAAAGTTGGGACACTTAACAAATTGTGAATAAAAACTGAATGCAATGATTTGGAGATGGC
>JAQQZT010000011.1:19245513-19256949 GCA_030068275.1 Clarias platycephalus | reverse complement strand
TGTGTGTGTGTGTGTGTGTGTGTGTGTGTGTGTGTGTGTGTGTGTGTGTGTGTGTGTGTGTGTGTGTGTGAAGAATGGAGAGGGGTGTGGTTTAGCCTAGTTGCCTTAGCAAAAGCTCAAACAGGGACAATGTAACCTGATTTATTGCAGAGAAAAGACAAAGGCATTCACATTACAAGACACATTGTTCAATTCCATTTTTTTTTTTTTTTTTTTTTTTTGTCAGATCAGATCTGCATTTCATGACAGTTCACATTCATAATTACAAGTGACTTATTGGAGTCTAAAGTGGATGCGTCTCTGCAATAGCATCAGTACTTCTTTTGTTTATACCATCTGGTTTAAAACACATTATGAGTTTGTGCGACCTTTCATTCATTTCAAACATTGTATGCAATTGTAGCACAACTATGCTTGGGATTTTGTTCTGGAGGATGGCAAGCAGTTCAATGGTTCAGAAGAAGGAAGAAGTGTTGCATGTGTGTTTCCAAAATTGGGGTCTGGATGCTACTTTTTCCAAAGTGGTTAAGTAGGCATTTTTTGGTAAAAGACCGTCAGAGTGTAAAGTCAATTTATTCTTATGTTAATTTTGGTTTTGTGTCCAAAGCGGTTTAATCAATTTTTCCTTTCTATTTTTTGGAGCAGTCAGGATACATGATTGAAGGTTTATTTTTGGGGGGGACTAGAGAAAAACTAAGGTAGTTTTTGCTGATTCACTGTCTCTGCACTGTGGAATCCTAGTTATTCCACAGCACTCAGGGGACTCAGCTGAATATTTTGCTGTAAGGTTCGTGGGAGTGCGGACAAGATTGAGGGAGATCCAGCTGCTTAGTCCTGAACCAAAAAAGCTTGAATTTTGGGAAAACCTTCATTCCAAGTCCCTGAAGGTGGTCCCCTATCAGCCACGAGGAGCAATCCGAGTCTACAGTGTTCACATGCAATCAAATACAAGATTTGTTTTTAACAACGTACACAATATATTGCATTGAATCATCAATAATAATTGAATCAAATCATGCACTATTAATTTTTTACTATTGCCTTTGCTGTACATTGAGCAGCATCAGGTGGGAGAAATGACAATATGATAGGTAGAAGTGTATAATAATGCCAGAAATAATGCATTGTGCCCTAGTTCCATGTGATCAACAGGCCTCTCATACTGTATCCAGAGTATTCCTTTTTCACACCCAGTATTCTCAAAATGGAAAATCATTTTATCTTAACAACAAACAGACTTCTGTTTTATATTCCATAATATAAGCTTGTACTCCATCACATCTTTAATTAATCCAGGCCCCCATTTGCTAATGCTAATTTGCATGTCCAATGGGATAAATTGTGCTTGCAGTTTGTGGGTGATTTACTAAGAATAATTGCTAGTCATGGGCACGAAAGAGGGAGTAAACAATGTATAAATTAGATTTGTTCTCAGTAGTCATTGCAAGTTCATCTCTCTAAGAAAGTTCGAGGAGAGTAAAGCCTAACTGAACCATATATATATATATGCAGTGAGATGTATCTAAACCCATTTAAAACACAACATGAAGTCAAAACAGTGCATGCTGTGTTTATGTAAGGGTCGAGGTGTGAATCGAAACCTAATTTACATGTTAATCGTATTTATCTCTGTTGAATATTAAAAAGTCTTTGGTGGATTACTGAGTGAATTCACAAGAAATAAAGGCAAAACACATTATGAGTTTGTGCGACCTTTCATTCATTTCAAACATTGTATGCAATTGTAGCAAAACTATGCTTGGGATTTTGTTCTGGAGGATGGCAAGCAGTTCAATGGTTCAGAAGAAGGAAGAAGTTTTGCATGTGTGTTTCCAAAATTGGGGTCTGGATGCTACTTTTTCCAAAGTGGTTAAGTAGGCATTTTTGCAAGATACCTACGCAAGATACCTTCCTGTGTTTTACACTTTTGGGCAGAAATGCATTAGATGACAAAACATACCTGAAGTAGTGTGGTGCACAGACATAACCAGAAACCAGAAATGGCAAACAAAGAAGTACAACTACTCCATTTCTGTTCTTACGCTTTTTTTATGTATCTGTACTTTACTTGAGGATTTTCCGTATTTAATAGTTTTTCATCTACTCATTAAATTTTTTGATGAAAAAACTGCTGACTGATTTTTCAGCTGACGATCAAACCAAAGTGCATTGATTTTCTAATCTAAACATAAATGTTTACGCTGTCACTCACACCATATGATGACTGAGCTATACTTCATGTGGGAAAGACAGAAACAACCAATGCCACCAATCCAAATAGTACAAGTTTACAGGAATGATTCGATGGTCATTTAGAAAGTATTTGTTTACTGCACCAAAGTGATTGACAGTAACCAGGGCAACGGATCCCGCCCACTTGGTCTCTGGGCTACAGACAGTTCTATCTCCTTTTTAAGCCTTTCGAACAGGCACATTTGTCAAAGTAAGACTAGAGGTGATCTAGCTAACTAGCTAACATACTGACTTGTCAACTCAGACGCGTTTGGTTTGTGTTTCATGTCAATAGCAATATTATTTAGTTTTATAACAAGCCTACGAGGTGGTATCAAAAAGTCGCAAAAGGCTGCACGCACAATCACAGGGAGCGCTGACCTTCATTGAAAATGTCGAAACTTTTTAGCAACTTGTGCATGATGATCGTCGGGGAACAATCCACAACATCGCTGCCATTGTCGGTGTGTCAGAACAGTCCAGGCAATCCTCACGTGTGATTTGAACATGTGCCGTGTTGCTGCCAAGTTCGTCCCCACGCTGCTGACCCAGGTGCAGAAGGAACCTGTCCACGTCTGCCAAGGACTCCGTCAGCGTGCCATGGATGACCTGTCCCTCATGTCTAGGGACTTGACTTGGGTGTATGGGAACGACTCAGAGGCGAAGCACCAGTCTTCACAGTGGAAGAGCCCGTCATCTCCAAAACCGAAAAAGATGAGGCAGGTCCGGAGCTTGACTGAGTGCATGCTCATCGTCTCCTTCGACATTTGTGGCGTTGAGATTTCGTTCCTGGAAACAGACTGTAAGTAGCGAATTCTTCTAGCAGGTTTTAAGACATATAAGGGAGGATGTATGGCAAAAGTGAGCGGATCTGTAGAGCGTGAATCTGAATCTCGAAACTTTTTGATACCCACTCGTAGAATTATAATGTTGTCGCATGTCCTTTAACCATGTTGTATTCTGTGTGCTGCAGTATGCCCATGTTAAATTGCGTAGACAGACTACAGGGTATCAGAGTTAGCAACTATCTAGCTAAACTACTAAAGTAATGAAAGAGGCTAACAATGCTACCGCTATTCGTTTAATTATCGTAAAATCTTGTTGCTATCAATCTCTCCTAGACTTGCACATAGATTTAATGAACTTGTGTTTAAAGTATCCAGATGGATAGATATCCAGCAAAATCTAATTCTGATATTTGAGTACATTTTAGAGCACATACCTAGTACTACATACTAGTAGTACCTACATACAGTAGTACTTTAACTTGAGTAACAATTTGAAGTGGTTCTCCAGCTTGTATTGGAGTACAGTACATCTTTTCGCAGGTCCTTGAGCTTTTACTTGAGTATTTATTTTGTGTACTTCTGTCACCTTGGTATGAAACACAATGCAACATTAATCCACCAGTTTGCTTGGATTATTCTTTACAGGTGTTATTAAAATAGTTTTTATACATGATGCATTAGTATATCAGGCTTTGAATATTTAAAATGGTAAATAATAGTAAAAAATGCTTAAATAATTCATTGTTACAACAGTTGTCTTGCTGCATGCATCGCTGTCTGTTCCAAATAGACAAATCCTCACTGAGTTAAAAAAAAATCACATGTAACACATAAAGAAAATCTCCTCAATTTAGCTGCTTATTAACAAAAAGCTTACTCGATTCAGTTTTCATCGGGTGTTGAATACTTATAAAGATGATTAATATTTTTCTTTTTCTCCCAGATATAATTTGCATTCTACTGTACTTTTTTTTTTCTTTCAGGAAATGTACTTATTAAGGGATTAGCACACACACACACACACACGCACACACACACACAGTCTTTCTCTTCTTTAGATCATTGTGGCTTTTAAATCTGTGCCACTTTGCTCTTGCTGTCTGTGTTTCCCCCTGAGAGAATTACTGTATATGTAAGAGGTTAAGAGTGTGTGTGTACGTGTGTATGTATGTGTGTATTGCTTCTCTTAATTCTGCATTACACTAATGGCATTTGGATCTCGCTATGGGAGCAGGGGATGGGAGAAAGCCTCATAATGAAAAGGTAATGACATGCTGTCCATCTCTGTAATGGCCAATTATCTCTCTCTCATTTTTTAAACAACACACACACACACACACACACACACACACACACACACACACACACACACACACACAGGTTCCAGTGTTTCAGTTTGCCCTAATGATAATATTATTTCTTTGCACCACTTTTTTCTTCCGTTCAAGCACTGATTCTTAAGGAGAAAGGTCAAATAATTAACCTTTTAAGAGCTTTATGATTGTGGCTGTTTGTATGTACAGTACTTTGACTTTTTCCTGTCAATTTCAGCATGGAAAAACCACAGCAATAAAAATCAAATGAGTTAACTGTGCAGTTTCGGCACTGTAAAAGTGGGAGATTATAATAAAACAATACGTAAATACAATACATGTAAATGGAGTCGCATATTGTGTAACAGTTTAGAAACCTTTTTTCGTTCCTGAATGAAAGAACTATTATGGAAAATAACTGTTGGCCAACAGCTACATAAATTACACCGTTTTTATAACCACCACAAAAAACAGGATTTTGGTCAATTTTTAACCATGAAATTAAGTCCAGTATTGTGTACAGTAGGTTCCCCTCTAGGTGTGTGCCGTGGAGTCTGGTATCACGACATTGGCAGCAGATTCTTTGGGTGATAAAAGTTGGTACAGTAGGTTGAAAGGTGGGGCCTCCGTGGATCAGACTTGTTTGTCCGGCGCATCCTATGTGTGCTCTATTAGCCTGGGATCTGGGAGTTTGGTGGCATGGTTCGTGGCCTTTTGGTCTTTGCCTGGTGTGCCCCATGCGCAGCAGGCTGTGGTGCACTGGGTGCTCTTGTGCCTTTCTTGTTGTGCTGCCTTTGCTTTCCTGTGGGATAAAACCAGATGGGCGGGCCTTTGGTCCCACACAGGTATGAGCCATGGGTGCCCAAGATCCTGTCACCAGTTTACTGTTATATAATTGATAAATATTATTAGTGATCATTATTGTTGTCCTACCAAGGTCGTAAAAATGGGAATAAATACAATGGTCCCTAGTTGGACTGCAGTGGTGGATGGATGGATGGATGGATGGATAATTAATGTTATGTCTGATCGATGTAAGTTGTGAGCACACAGATATCTAGAATGTTTTTAAATTCTGTAGCATTAGAATTTCCCTTCACTATAACTAAAAGGCCGAGCCTGGCAAAGCATCTGTAAACAAAGCAAAGTCCATAAAAACATGTGTTTGGCAAGGTTGACGTTGAAAAACTCCACTGCCTCCAGCCCAACCTCAAATATTAGGATGAATTGGAACATTGACTGCACAAACCAGGCTTTTTTTTTGACACCATGTCTGACCTCGCTAACGCTCTTATGGTTAATTCGGCAAATCCCCAGAGCCATCCTCAAAAATCTAGTGGAAAGCCTTCCCGGAATATTTGAGGCTGTTAAGAAAGGAAAGAGAGGACCATGTCTTTGTTTAATGCTCATGGTTTTTATAATAGCACATATGGGTTTGATGATCAGGTATCCACCTAGATTTGGCCACTGTTTCTTTATCCTGACTTTCTTTATTCCTAAAACTGCTGACTATTTCCATCACTAGAATTTAAACATCACTTTATACTCCATGCAGAGCACATGTAGTCGGCATATTTTTCTGTGATAAGCTGCAGCATTAATAAATGTTAATTTCTTATGCACTGCAAGCTCATTTTGCAGCTGCATCAAGTCATGTTTTCCGCTGTGCCCCCTGATGAACATACATCTGGCCCTGCATTAGTAAAGTAATCTACGCTTCTCTTTCATCTATTTTTTTTCGTTTTTCTCTGCTTCCCTCAATTTCCAAATGTCTTTTTCAGAGAAATGAATGTTTACAGATGCTCCTGCTGCTAAGCTCTCTCTCTATGTGTTTCTTCATGGTTCAGATGATCAGAATCCATTTGCTATCATTTTTCATCCTTTTACATCCAGTTATCTGCATATATCTAAAACATCTTCCAAATAACTTCTTTAATCTGTGCTTCACATTTTTGCCTGTAAATTTAAAAATAAAATCTTTTTTTAAATGAAAACCTGGTCTACTGATAAAGATTTTTTTGTTTTCCAAATATTGCAGATTGATGTATCAAGATTATCAATATCAATAATGTCAAGATTGTGAGGCTTCCAAGTCCTCATTTAATAATATAATCTTGTAGCATGCCTTCAGAATATTCAATGTAGCCATGCATTTTCATTCTGAAAATGGCTTAACGTGTCAGTTACATGACTTTCTATCGTTTTCAGTTCCTGTTCTACTCAATGCACTTTCTAATCATTATTTTTTTTTTTTATATTTAATTTTGTCTGTACATTGGTCAGACCTCACTGTTTCAGTTTTATGTCTGTCTGTCTGTCTGTCTGCCCAGTCAGATGTTGTCACAGTATCACACAAAACCGGCAGAAAAGAATTTAATAAAACTTTGCCATTCATTTGGTATTTGCCTGAAGTTAAATATGCACCATAAATGAAATCAAAATGTTGAGTAGAATGGAAGTTTTGTGCCAGAACTGCTTACAATCACTTAAATGCATGATTTAATAATCTACTTTAAAATTACCTACTAATAAGCTACTTGCTCAATGTAAACAGACATCTGCACCAATAGATATTGATTTAAAAAGCTAAACTGAATATTTTTACTGGGATTACTTGCCTTATATTACATTACATTGACAAAAACAAACAAAAAAACCCCTTCCCAACAGTGTTTGACTGATGGTACTTAGTAACCTACTAACCTAGTGAACCAATGACAGAAACTTCAAAGCACTTAATAATAGCGTCTGCCAAATGTGGGATTACTTAATATTTTCACCACTAAAATAACAGCGCTGGTGTTATAAGTGAATTTTCATCTGTAATTCACTCTTCGATTATCAAACAGGGAGTGTTATTGGCTAAAGTACAACTCAACCTTACTCTTTTTTAAATTTGTATTAATACGTTAGGCAGGGAGTTCTGCAGTACAGGAAGACATGTACTGTACATCGGCCTCAACCTAAAATAATAATATCACTGATTACATTAAAGCTGATCAGCTTATTTTTAGCTTTAACCTTTTAAGTTTTCCTACAAACCTTTTTCCCGTCAACGACGGATACTAACGTTAGTTCTCAACTATAACTCCATAAGCCTTAGCTTCTAATGTAAGTAGTGCGTGCTGGGAAAGTGATGAAGGTGTCTGTAGGAATAATGGAGAGCTTCAGCATGTGGAAGTGCTTTGGAGCTGGACAGATCCATTTTGATTTGTCAAGATATGGTTTCAGGTGATAGATTTCCATCCAGTAAAAGATATGAGAAAGGCAGTTAGATATGATCAGAGAAACCGGAGGAAAAAAGAGAGACACAGTTGAGGGTCATCAGTACATCAGGGATAAGAAAATAATTTGTGACCAGTAACTTTTCAAAAATGTTGAATAATTACTGTAAAAAAGTAAATATGGTTTATAGTTTATTTGCATATTAAATTACTATCAATAATATCAATGCATATTTGAAAAGGAGGTTTTTATTTTTTTCTTCTCTTTACATTTAGTCTACAGCGCTTTCAGGGCAAACTAAGATAACGATCATTGACAGGGACATGACACATTCCTGTAAGGACAAGGTCAATGTGGTTTGAATGAGGCAAACAGTTTGTGTATTTTATATAAATATAATTATATAAATAAATATAAATATATAGAATTTTATACACTTCTTAAACACATCATGTAAATTAAACATTTAGTGTAATCAGTGTTCAATTGCCTGTACTCAAGACTAACATATGTGCATGGATCATTCATTAATTCATCTTTTGCAACTGCCTTATCTAGGTTAAAGGCTGTATTACCCTAGATTTAGCAAAGACAGGGTCTGCATACATATACACATTCTTACACTTTAAGCATAGCCAGTCCAGTAACTAGCATGATTGTGGGAGTTAGGAGGAGAACAGAGTCCACATTAACCCCAAATAAACATAGGGAGAACAAGCAAAACTGAAAATCGATCCTAGGAACTTTGAGCTGAGAAGTGACAACGCCCACCCGCTGTAGCCGTCGGGTTATAACAATGCTCAACGCCTAATTTTCTGGATGATGAGTTGAGTTGGATCCATCAGGATGTGTGTGGAAAGTGCAAAGGAAGGCAGTTAGCTAGAAATCGATGACTTGAAACACTTCTTCACTCTCCAGATTCCATTGTGACATTGTTAACAGCCCAAGTTTGTTAGTCACCTGGAAACTTCTGGCAATGAAATAATCTCTAGGGCAAAAAGCTCAACGTTGGCACAGTGATACAGATCCTACTATCTCAGCCAGACTAAAGCTTGGCTGGTTCTAGCATGTTTATAGTGAAATAAACAAGTTTATTTGGAATTGTTTCCCTGTTTGTATATGTATCCTGTAAGTCTGCTGTACTGAAAAGATTTTAACGTATGTTGATGAGATGGCATTCCTGCAGTGCAGTCTTTAATATCAACGATACCACACATTTCAGTGTGTGAATCTTAATGAGAGAGGACAGGAGGCTTTGCTTTCCAACTGCTCTTTATACAGATTTTGAAACTGAGAATATAAAAACATGAATAATGAAACGTACATATCAACAAGTTGTTTTTCTTGGAAAGAATTGACAGTTTTACAGTGGTCTATGGATAAAGAGAAGATGCAGTGGTTGATGATCCTTCATGTATCATCATGTGTCATATTTTTAAAGTATTTCTTTTTTGCATATTACATATTACATTTGGCCGACCAAAAATTAATTTCTGTCTGTAGTCAGCATTTTCTATCCCCGTAATCTTTTGGTTTAAAAGAGTTAAAGATACTGCAAGGAACCTCGCAATGTCAGGAATTTGTAGTGGAGGTGGATGCAATGCCGATGCCTTATTGTGCAAAGTAAAGGCAAATCAAACAAAACAGCTAAGGCAAAAGCATTAACATGAACTATGGATGCGAGGCAAGAAACTTCTAAAAGTGGCACACTCGATAATAAAAGACAACTCCGACGAAAGCTTGACTTAAAAGGAAAACCTAGAACTTAAATAGTGGTACTACCAGCATAAGAGCAGCGATGGATAAAAGACGCAAATTCTGCACTTTATTAAAAGTAGAGACATCCCAGTTAAAACTATTACTCAAGTAAAATTTACTCCATTTAAATGTCTACTTGAGAAACAGTACAAAAGTATTCACCTTCAAATGTACTTCAGCATCAGAAGTACTGAGCTTGTGTTCGATCACTGCAGCCTTTAAATAATTGTAACTTCCAAACTGTGAATATACTTTTGTCATCACTGTCTTAAACCACCTCCACTTCTGATTTCAAACACCTGCTACATGATTAGGTGTTTTACAGAGGAAGGCAAATTATGCAATTACTATATTATAATAGTCACCAAATCACTGCTTCAAATACTACAGATATCTGTTGTAGGATTTAGTGTATAAAACGTAAAATGTTACCACTAATATACCTACTCAGGTAAAGGACATAAAACCATGCATAAAAAAATTTACTTAATTACAGGAACAAAGTAAATGTATTTAGCTACCTTCCACCTCTGTACGAAAGTGATTAGGAAATGTCTGATACTTTCATGTGACATGGAGGAGCTACAGTAATGGGTATTGTTCTTTCAGTGCTACCTTCACGCTCAAATATTACAACGATACAAACTTCTTTAGAAAGAAAAAGAACAAAAAAACTAAATTATAATAATGCTATCAATTTCCACTTCTTTGTCCTTTGATTTCATGTCTCATATTCCTGAACATATGAGTCTATATTCTCTCTTAACCTCACCCTCTTTGTCACACTGCATCTCTTTTAATGTCTCACTTCTATCTATTTCTGATTCCCTGTCTTGATCTCAGTCCCTGTCTCCTTGATCCCACTCTCGCTGGTGTCTCCATGTATACTTCTTCATGAAACTTTTTTTTGGCTTATGCATGAAATTACACTACATGGCCTTCACTTACCTTTGATCTGACAAAGACAATAAGCTAATATATAAGGAATGGGACATGCTGCAGGGCTTTCCCGAACAACAGTCCTGCTCAGTAATCTCTGTATGTCTAAATTTAATACAGTCTTCTTCTGATCAAAGTAGATGTCTATATCTCTGTTTCACTCCATAGCAAGGTGCCTTTATCTTACTCTGTCTCTTTCTCCCTCTGGTCTCTGTCTCTTTTGACCCTTTCTCGTTATGTAACTTTTTGGTATATGATCTTGAAGATGATATTGGTGTGTGACAACTCAATTGTGAATCTTTTAATGGAAGCTCAGGATATCTACCCTGGTGAGCATGATAAAGCCTCACATCCTAGATGTGTGTGTATGTGTATTGGTTTGAAAAAGTCAATCAATGTGCTTTAATCAATTAAATAAATAAATTAATTACTTTTTTTTTTTTTTTAACCGAATTAAAGACACCAGGGAAGCTTCTAATGTAGTTTATGGTGAAAGAATGAAAGTTGCAGAAGAAGCAGAAGATAATGCAGGTAAGCTTAAGATAGTGAGACTAAGGACTTGGGTGATGAACTCAGGTGGGAGCAGAGAGATCCATGCGGCTGAGAGAAGACAGGGGAAGCTCTCAGTTATCAGGAATAATGAGCAGCAGGCAAATGGAGCTGAAGGCAGAAGGCAGCAGAACAAGAATTGACTGAGCAGACTCTCTCGAACAGAGTAAGGGATTTGTCAGAGACAGGGCAGGAACCGGCGCGGAGGAACACTCTGGAGTATAGCTGGCAGATGTAGCAGGGTCAACAGAGCAGAGACCGAGTCAAATCCCACTTGGCAGGCAGATATCCAGAAGTTTAAACAGATTGACAGAATCCAAATCCAATTAACAATCCAACAGTCAGATATTCAGTAAGCATATAGAAGCAAACAGGCAGACAGGATTAGCGACAAGGAGCTGGCTAAGAACGGGTAGGCTCAGGTTCACAGGTACAAACTGGTGAAAAAAGATAGAAATCCAGAACACAGGCTGAATCCAAAATCCAATTAAACAGGGCAAAGATCAGATATGCAATGAAAATACAATATATTAAATACAGTATACTATATATATATATATATACTGTATATATATATATATATATATATATATATATATATATATATATACTGTATATATACTCTATATAAT
>JAQQZT010000011.1:19222155-19240604 GCA_030068275.1 Clarias platycephalus | reverse complement strand
TGTGTGTGTGTGTGTGTGTGTGTGTGTGTGTGTGTGTGTGTGAGAGAGAGAGAGAGAGAGAGAGAGAGAGAGAGATGCTGAGATGCTGAGGATAGGATTTTGTATTCAATTTTGGAACATGTACAGTATACAATAGTTTGAGCAGAAGGTACACCATATGCTGGTGAAATGTAAAATGTATCCATCACAGTTAGACATAAGAAATAGGTCTGCATTTTATAATGTGTGCCTACCTCTTCACATCTTAGAGTTTATGCCTAATGCCTAAAAAAAAAAATCTTAAACTTAAGTTCTGTAACAAATGCTGTTTTTTATTCTAGCGGGAAAAAATATATATAAATGTGGTAAATTGAGCAACATTTAATCTTCATTGTGGTTACTTCCATATCCATATTACTATGATTTAGTAGCAATATAACTGCAGCGCCTCAAATACAAAAAAAATTATTGAAACACCTCAAAAACAAAAACATACCGTAATAACATAAGTATAATATAGCAGCAAGCAATCATGAAGGGGAACAAGTAGACACATTTGACCCTATTTGTTATCCATGGAGAACAAGCAAATAAGCTATTGGGTCTACATTGGGAACAACATGGTATCTGTAGAACTTAGCATGTCCCAAATAATCAGAAGAATGTTGAATCAAATGCCTGTGATCATGCCGTGCGAAATTGTTATTGTACATACAGTATATGTCCACATTCGACCTGTAAGTGAAATTCAAATTTTATTCGTCACATACACAGTCATACACAGTATGAAGTAAAATGCTTATACGACTGCTGATGACCTCAAGATTTAAAAGGAAAGTTTCAATATGAAAATACAGTAAGAGAAATAAGAGAAATTACAAATTAGAAATATAAGAAATATGTAAATAAACTATAGATGAAAAATTACTTTTAAATGTACATAATGTACAAGCAATAAAAACTATAAAAAAAATAAAGTACTGGAATAAAATTGTAGAATAAAAAATAGAAATATAAAAAGTATTTAAGAAAATATAAAAAAATATATAAAATGAAATATCTCAAGAGTTGAGATGTAGTGTAGTGTAGTGTAGAACTGTATCCAGTTATGGACAAGATACAGTAACTAGAAGCTAAAGTGCTTAGTTCCTATACACCAAACTTATTTTATATGTAGCTCAAACTGTCCTCTATCACAAATTTCATTCTACAAATTGTTCTATAGACTTTCATATCTAGTAAAGTTATAATAAAAATTCCGATTGCAGTAAGCACATTTTGGGGTTACCATATGCGGTACGCCACATTATTAATGGGGTCACGGTGGTTTAGCTCTTAGCACTGGTGTCTTGCACATACAGGGTCCTCTGGCTCCTATACTCAAAATATTAAGGAGTTTTAAAAGAGTTTAAACAAGGTTTTAGGGGCTTTGATCATATAACTAGGTGAACTCCTGTAGCCATGCTGGTTTAAACTGGATGTGTGGGTTTTAAAACTTGGTTAGCTGTGTTTTGCTAGCATTATCTGATAATGATGACTGAATATTGACTGAGTCCGGCTGATATGACCTGCGAGCTTTCACTGTTCAACTCAATTTCCATATCGATGGCATCTGATGTAAAAGATGCAAGGTTTGAGTACAGAGTGAAAAAAGTCATTGGCCATTTAGTTTTCTTGTCAGTTGTTGATGTTTCTTGACCATATTAACTGAGAAAAAAATATTTGGTGAGTTAAGGTAAATGTTTGAGCCAGTTGTGGGTAATAGAACATAATAAGTTTGCATTAGATGTACTAATACATTTCCTGTTAATTAACTTCTTTGTACTAAATGTTTTGAGTGCAAGCTGTTACCAGAAAACTTTTGAGTAAGCAAATTCTGATTGTTCAGTGTGGACAAAAGCCATTAGTGTCACCGCAGACAGATCAGAGAGCTCCATTAGCTTTTGATTATGACATACTCTGTAATCAAATAGTTATCAGTGCAAACCCAATGTGCTTCAGCATCCCTTATTCAAAAGCCAAATTACTTTATTGCCAGTACTGATCAATCTTCTGATTAAAATGCCTGATGCAAAACAAACCAATTGACCTGCACAAACTTTTATTTACCTCTTGAGGATCAGTAAGGAATAACATGTGACTGACTGCGCTGTCATATAAAACTAATTAACATTGCAGAGATGTGACACTGTTATAAATTAAATGGGGGTTATTTTCATTAAGCAGCACTGTATGGAATGTGTTATTCTGCTTTATACACTATATAGCCAAAAATATGTGAACACCCGGCCGTGACAAGTCAAGCATACAGTGTGACAAGGTTTCCCAAACGGATGCGACAATTTTAGAAACACACGATTGCATATGATATCTTTACTGTATATGCTGTTGCATTACAGTTTCAGTTCCCTGGAACTCATAGACCCAAACCTGATCCAGCAATGCCTCTGTGCACAAAGCGAGCTCAATGAAGACCTGGTTTGCCTAGGTTAGTGAGGAAGAGCTCGAGTGTCCTGCATGGAACCCAGACCTCAACCCAACTGAACACCTTTGGGATAACTTGGAATACCAACTGTGTGCGGCGTAATCACCTGACGTCATAGCTATATGGCTAAATCTCGATACGGTGTTTAAAATGCACATACTGTATGGGAATGATTACTCAGATGTCCAAACATCATTCATATACTTAGACACTGTGGAGCATCCACCATGCAAATCGCTGTGTATGTGCGCTTATTAAAACTATTTTTTTTTAATAATGAGCAATATTATTATATTATTAATATAATTATTTTGCAGTCAGACTATAGAAAATAGCTTTTGAACAATCTGAATTGAGAATTCAACATTGCTGTGTTATATTTGAACAAGAGGAAGTGCTTTTCTATTGAGTATTATAAAGCTGTGCTGATATTCAGTACAACAGCATGGTATTGAGTGTGATATTGCTTTTATACAACAGTTGCACAAATTCAATTTATTATTTACTGATTATACTTTGTTTGTTTATGTAACCAGTTATTTTGCTCTGCCAACACATATCCTTCCACGATTGGTGAAACTAACTAACTAACCGTGACTGGTTCTGGCATCCGTTAGTATCATTAACATGAGTGAAAATATTTCTTACCAGTACTATGTAGTCAAATGGGGATGAGAATAAACTATGGAGGTGGTGACCAGTCCTGAGAAATGTATGAGATTTACTTAATATTTCCACTTATTCTGCTTTACAATATCAGCTAACGTCTGGGTTTCCATGGTTAAATCCCAAATAGCATTAAATGGATAGCAAGTGCTCTATGTAAGGTGTAGAATCCCTTGTTCTACACCAAGTAGTTCAGAGGATAGAGAGGGATTTGGGATTCAGCAATGATACATACAGTATAGTTAAACATCCCAGTGCTGGTGTGCTCTATAGTAAATAACTAATGAAATAGATAGCTGTGAGTCTGCAATAGTGAAATGAAAATCCATTGGTTTTCCCTTTCACAAATTTGATTTATAAGTGATAATGTGTAAACCAGCTAAGCCTCGCTTACTATGAGGTTAAAAAACTATATTAGTTCATCCAGTTCTAAGATGCCCATCTCTCTTCATAACTCGAAACCCCTTTTCTTTTAGAGACTTAAACATGAGTTTTCCCTCTCTTCTTACGCTACTATTGAGTTTTCATTAATATCACCCCCCTCTATGTCTCATTTCCCTTCTCCAGTTTTTCTGCTCTCTTTATCTTTTATGCATGTGGGAAAAAAAGAGACAAATTCTGTGACAAATTCCATGTCAGGAAACAGCCTAAAATGTGTGTTTTTTTTTTTCTTTTCACTTTTGTTTTATTTAATTGTAATATTTCCATTTAAAATTTCTCTTTCAAGTCCAAAATCTGGTTCATTCCCATTCCTTAAAAGCTTTCTGTCTTTCTCTCTCTCTCTATGTATTTTTACCAAGCTAATTAATGTCCTCTATCCTTCTGCCTGTGTGTCAATTTGTGTGCGTGCATGCACATAAACAGTAATCCCAGTTCTGAGCATTATTAGTTTGCTCCAAAAAGGAACTGTCATTGTTTTTCCAACACTGTTCATCAATTATTCACGCTTGATTAATAGCACCAGCAAATGGCTGAATTGTGCATTCATCACTATTACAGAATATTACAGACAAACACAGCCCATCATTCAAACCCAAGAATGAAAAATATTATCTATACTCAGAGCATGATTGTAAAACAAATTATCCATGTCTCCGCTTTTCTGTATACATTAAACCTGTTAAAAAGGTTGTTAGTAGCAAAACATTTTCCTTCTATTCCACGTAATAACACAAAGGATGATGCGAAGACAAATAATGTTATGATTATAATTATCTATATAAATAAAAGAACGTTTTTTTCTGTAATTTGGTCAGAACTCATTCTTTCCGTGATATTTTTTTAAATATTGTTTCAAACAAAGGAAGACCAGAAACCAGTCTCAGGAAATTTCCGTCTGCCCGTCTGCCTGTATGTTAGTCTGTTCAGCCATATTTCATCACAGGATCACGCAAAACTGGCTAGACAGAATTTAATGAACCTTTTGCATTACTTAATGTAGATTGTTGCCTGAAATTTAGCCTACTAAGATGTTGAGTTAAAGCAATATTATGAACAGTCATGTGTGAGATTTAATAATCTACTTTAAATACAAATATACTAATAAGCCACTTGCTCAATGTAAACAAACACCTGCACCAGTAGATGTTCATTAGAAAAAATTAAGTTAAATAAGAAAATAAAAATGTAATTAATACTTTTAATGTGATATGTTCATATTTTCAGTGCTGAAGTGGTATAAGTGAATGTTAACGCCCTGGAGTTATTTTAAGACAAAGCTTAATATTTATCCGATCTAGTTTTTCGATTTCTCATCTGTGATTCACGCTCTGGTTACCGAACAGGAACTGTATTGGGCCGATGATGAAAGAAGTACAACTTACCGTAAACAAGGCATAAGACACTCATCCTTACAAAATGTAATATTATTTTATATTATTAAAAAGTTAGGCAGAGAGTTTTGCAGTACAGAAAAACAGGCAGACGTGTACGTGGGCTTCAACCAGAAATAAAAATATCACTGATTACATTAAAGCTGATCAGCTTATTTTTTGCTTTATCCTTTTAACTATTTTTGACTATCAACAATGGGTACTCCAGCTAGTTAATTATATATTTATAAAATATAAGGTTTTCATTACTCTTTATCATGTTGCCTCAGTCCATACAGTATGCTAACTTTTATACTGTACCTAACCAAGCATTAGAAGTTTCTTGTCCATAGGGCTTTAGGCTGTTTTCTATGAGTGTAATTCAGAAACTTCTTATACTGTATATCCTGAAAATCACTAGTTAATCCTTTTCTTTTTATGTGTCTGTATCCCGAGCAGCTGATCGAAGCACTACCACGAAATAATTATTCAAGTGCCCGCGTTGACTCACCACCTTTAACCCTTGGCTGAATCCCAGTATCATTTAAAAAGGTTTTTCAGATCGAGGGAGGTTTGGATGTCGAGGGAAATGGGGGGAAAAAGTGTAAACATCAGGAAAATGGTTTTGCCAATAGACCCGCTGTAGCTGTGTTTAGCTTCCTCGTAGCACCAATAAGCAAAAATGTGTGAAGTTGCTCTTTGGAAAGGTTTGAAATATCATTTATTTGCAGTGTATGAAATTTCAGCATGATTGGACAAAGAGTTGCAGGGCTAGCACTCATCCTGGCTGACTAATGTCAAATTTTGATGCAGGAGCACAAAGTCTATACTTGGTACAGTACATACCATTCATTCTTAATAATGGGTGGGCAATTATAAGCTTGTCAGCTGCCTGCTGGAAGCTGAAATTCTGCCTATTTTTTATTTTTTTTTAATCTTAACAGCTTTTTAAGAAAAAAAGTTAATGCAAAAGTTATTTGGAGTTAATGCAGAAGTGAGGTTATCACTGTCGCTCTGCACCTCCAGGGTTGGGGTTCCAAATTCCCCTCCAGTCAGTATGTGAACATTGTACATTTCCCCTGTGCTTGGTATGTTCTCTCCGGGTGCTCTGGTTCCCCCCTCCCAGGTCTAAAGACATGCATGCAAGTTAAATTTAAGGTAGTGCATTAGTAAGTGTGTGAGCTTGGAGGTTGGGATGGTCAGTAATGTAATTTCCCCTTACAGGAATGACTCATAGGTCATTGCAACCATCCACTGAATGCAATTACTGTATGATTAACAAAAAAGAAGAATGGTCGGGTTCCTTGTTTCTTAGCCTCAGTTCTGTGCTAATGGTCTTTCTACCTGTGGACGGGCAGGTGAGGATGTAGATTTGTTACTTAGGACTATAACAATTTCCAATGTAATAACAGCCCACAAAGGTAATGACAAATCTGCAGCTTTTAATGTAATAATCCCACAAATGTAATACATTATCCGCAAAGGTAATACGACTGTTATTATGTTGTGTGATTTGAAAAGCTGTAACTCCACCTCCCTGGGTTTTTTCACAATAGACAAATCAGCCTGTAGTTGTAAGAAGTCAATTTACTGTAGTATCAATAATACGAGGGGCGTTCAATCAAACCGGGACTTGTAATGATATTTCTCGTGAATGAAGGAGTAAAACTGATTGAGATTTACAGACTTAAAACACAAACTGTTTGTTCTTTACAGGGACAGTAACCCTGGCTCCATGTCATAGTTTTTCCCAACAATGTCTATCTTTTGCGGTTAATAGCGCCTGCAAAAGTCCAAATCATATATTTATCATTATAAATGGATTACAGACAAGCAAAAGCAATTATTCAAATACAGTTCAGGAAAACAAATGTATATTTTGTCTGTCAAGTTAGAATGTGGTATTATTCTTGCTTCAGCAGTTTTATAGAGATGTTAGCTATTAAGTATAGAGCTTAGGACTTTATAACAACAAAAAAATCACTCCTGTTCCCATTTTACAATTTCCAAAAGTGTCATAGAGGATTATAAGAGGGGCATTCAAGTCAGACTGTTGAGTACAAACTACCATTATTTCTATATATAATCCCCTGCTACACTTATGCACTTATCCCAGAGTTTCATACAGTAAGTGCTTGTATACCATCAAGGTAGAACGTTTTCTCAGTATGTCACTGCCATGGTCGGACCCATACCTGCTTCACGTCTCAAATGCTGACCATCCAAGAACTCCTTTAATCACCCAAACATGTGGAAATGGCTTGAACTCTCAGCCGAGTTCCTGTAATGTGCAAGTGGTGTTCGTGAATGATTTGTGTGGACTCTTCTGCAAGTTGCCAACAAGGAATCTAAGGATTTTAAAGGATCAGGCATTCTACTTACTGAATGTTTACCTTGGCCGGGATCATCATTCACGGGCTCACACCTTCCTTTAAAACAGTTGCAACATTCAGAGATTTTACTGCAGGTTAGCGTCTCATGACCTTACTGTGCTTGAAGTTTTCTGTACTGTAAATGTCAATTATTGTACAACTTCATTCACAAGAACTGAATCATAAGTCCCTCATAGACAGCTTCAGCATGCTTGCTTGATAAAATTGGGTATGTACATGTGTAAAGTAAGTGGTATATACAGAATTTCTAATTATTCACATCTGTTACATAATTTATTTAAATGCAGCATTTTTGTCACAATTTGTAATTGTTAACTATTGAAGAAATAACATTTCAGAAACTTGCAGAAATTCAAGTTTCACAAAAAGTGCACCGAAAAAACAACAGGGAAGTCAATGTAGAATTGTCAGCTGATACAAGCTTAAATTCTCTGACATGTTTTATGAATTGCAGCCATGGATCTTTAGGCCATGTGCTCTGAGTGTAAATCAGGAGTCTGCTTAAAGTCTTCACAGCTGAGCTGCTTTTCATTAGTGTTGCTCTGTTAGCTTTTATACACACTCAGGAACCACCGTAGATCAGTGCAAAGAGACCCAGCCGAGCACAGACCCTATGTTGCAATCATTTTTTTTGGTTTCTAATTTGCCCTTGTTGACTTCCTGTATCCTTGTCCCATGTGACTGAAACGTCTGTGCCATTTTAAGGGCTGCTCAGCTGCAATAAAGTATTAGATGATTACTTGTACAAGATTATAGACAAGATCTAGGTGCATAGCAATAATACATAATATATGCCCCTTCTTACAGAGGATTGCACAGGTTTATGTGGAATAATCCAGTGTTATACCACATTGCTGTTGATTTCTGTTGCTGTTGGTATACAGTATACCTCTTGGTATATGAAGTCACAATGGGAGAACAGGGCAAAGCAAGGACTATAACCACAGGGTTTGATGAGTTTGGTGTGGAAGAACCTGACTGGCCCACACAGAGCACTGACCTCAACCCCATCGAGCACCTTTGGGATAAACTGGGATGGAGATTGCGAGTCAGGCCTTCTCGTCCAACATCAGTGACTGACCTTCCACATAAATTCCCACAGAAACACTCAAATAGTGGACAGCCTTCCAAGAAGAAGGCTTCTTGTAACTTCTGGAAACTGTTATAGCTGCGAAATGGGGACAACTCTGTATTGAAGTACAGTATTACCTCGGCATCTTCCTGTTCCAGAAGCGAGTTCTTAAGGCGAAAATTTGTATTGCGAAACGCATTTTCCCATAGGAAATAATGTAAATGCAGATAATCCGGTCCAGCCACCCAAAATTATTACCAATATTACCAATTTCCAACACTATAATAAAATATATGCATGTAAAGACAATTAAAACATTTAGAAAAGACATGTAAATAAAGTAAAATATGAAATAAATAAATGTGAACTTGCTTTAATCACTGATTCAAACAAGTTTTCAACGGCCCCTGAATGTAGCAACTTAAGCACATGCGCAACTTAGGCAGCCGAGGCAAATATCTTGGAAAATGTCAGCTCTTAAGGCAAAAACTCTTAAGGCGGGGCATTCATATCACTTTATATGTATTTAGATACAAAACCATTGCAGGTTTGGCCCGATCCTTTTTTTCCATATAATGTATTTTATTTCCTTGTTTATGCCCAGCCCATACAAAAATGGAAAAAGGACAAACAGCAGGGAATGTTTTTGTTGCTCATGCAGAGTGGAAATTCTTCTGTATGTCTTTGCATATAACAAAAAGCAGTTAAAAAGTGTGATGTGTGGCTCCCTAGTGGCACAACAGATAAGAATAAAGGAGAGACTGAATTTGATTCCAACAAATACCACAGATATCTATGGCTGGGTGCCAAGTCAGCTAAGTTTCTAGAACATCATTTCCTCACTCTCTATGTCAATCACAGTCATACTAGACAATGGTGTTTGTGAGCTTATTTATGAGAAAGAAGACAGAATGCACTTTTCTGCAAGTGTATGATTCTGCTGGTAAGCAGCAGTTCAAAAAGATGATGCTAGCCGACTTTACATGCCAACCTTACTGAAATAGTTGGCAAATTGCTATGGTATTAGAAAAATGGCATGTCATGTGATTGCGAAATAGTCAACTACTGTATGTGGGGGTAATATAAAGTCTTTGAGTTGGGCCACTTCCACGTCATTGATTATTTTTGTTTTATTCCTAACATAAATTGTGCCCTGAAAATTACATCTAGTTGCTAATGGCAATGGGATCTCATTACACTTTATTTGTATAAACCTAATTTAAACCTAATTTTCTCCCAATTTAGATGTTGCCAATTAGGACCCCATTATCTGCCTCTCACCAAATGACACAATAGATGCCTGTAAGTGCGTTCTCTGAATGAATTGTGAAATCAGACCATGTTTTCCCCCCGCTGAAATAGGAGTGATAAACATGCTTGAATGACATGATGGCTTGTTTCCACTCTATACTTTAAGGCCATGCTAAATGCCTAGTGTTATGTCATCCTTCCCACCCACAGAGTAGGATAAACATGTTCTCATGGGCTCCTGGCTACGGGGTTATAATGTAAATTTATTTCGAATCATAGGGTCACTCAGATCAACATGAAATCTGATAATATTATCTGACCATCAAGATCACAGCCCATTTGGTTCCCTTCAAGACAGGTTTCTTCTCATACACATCTAATGTTTTTCAGATAAGATTTAAGTCACTTTCATATGTGAACCTAGATTCGATACATATCCGGTACACGGTCATACGGTTTGAATGGACAGATCAGAATTCATGCAACTTTTTTGCTCTGTGCCTGAGTAGGGTGCATGCTGATGTCAGTCAGCACAGGTAGCTAAAGTGCACAGCGTTATTCCTAAAACAGCTAAAGAAAGTTGTCTGCGTTTCTTCCTTATGTTGGACCTCAAGAAAAAAATACTGCAGACTAACTTCTTGCCATCCTCCAGAGCAAAATCCCAAGGGTATTTATTTATTCATTGTTAGAAATGAATAACTGATTGCACAGATTTGCATAGCGTTTAAGCATTTATGTGTGCTCTAATCTGAGGTGCTGTAAGTTGGCAGTTTCTGAGTCTGATCATTCTAATAAACTTATCCTCTGCAGCAGAGGTAGCTCTTGGTCTTCCTATACTGGGACGGTCCTCATAAGAGCCAGTTTCATCCTAGCGTTTGATGGTTTTGGCGACTGCATTTTTTGATAGATTCAAAGTTCTTGAGAATTTTCAGATAGACTGACCTTAATCTCTTAAAATACCGGTGGACTGTCTTTTCTCTTTACTTAACTGAGTGTTTCGTGCCATGATATAGATTTTTACAGTAGTTGCACTAGCACTAAGCGAGCTATTTTCTCTGTACTCACCCTTCCTCTGCACAAGAAAACTGATGGTCTAAAGCACATTAGGAAGTGTCACAAATTAACTGTTGACAAGGCACACCTGTGAATTGAAAGCCATTCTTGGTTACTACAGTACAGTATCTTGTGAATCCCAATACGAGAATGCCAAGCTGTCATCAAAACTAAATGACAATCTAAAATGTAAAACATACTCTGGTTTGGAGGTTTGAATCACGTTTCTGGTTGGTGTGTGTGGACCTTGTATGTCCCCCCAAGCAGTGGTGCAGCAGTAATGAGCCCTCCCTATCATCTGGAAATCTCAAGGGTGATGCTGTAGCATTCAACATGCCAAGGAGTCTAGAGAGAGTTGATTAGCTAAGCTCTCTCAGGGGGGATGGATGGGTGGGATTCTAACTATCTCACATCAATCATGGCGACACTAGCTAACCGTGAGTGTCTGTGAGCTCACGCAAGCGGAAAGAGCGGATAAAGCTATTCTCCGAGTCCCCCTACGCTCCCTTCGGTGCGTGAGCCTTCGCCCTCCCTGGATGGTACTTGAAGCCTTGATGGGAGAGTGGGAGAGTGCCCTAGTAAAGGGTGTGAATTTGAAATTAGGGGATCAAAAAAATTTGTTAAAGGAAAAGAAAAGCCAAAGTGCTCGTGTATGATTGTGTATCCAGTGTCCCCTCCATTTATGCAGAAAAACTCAAACCATACCAACACATCACTTTGTCTGTACAGTATAACTGCAATCACAAGTGAATCAGCCTCAATGATTCTTTGAACCTTTTAGTCAAGTACTGATCCCTCTTCTCAGTATGAACTTACATTTCAGAGCGTTAATTATCAAAACCATGCGCCATAGCCTCGATTGCATATTACTGTAACGCATTAATTTAATATACAGCTCACTGCACTCAGTAAAAACGTGGGCAGGAAGTTAAAAATCACCTCATAAAAAAACAAGTCTTTGAAGGAGGCCAGATTTCTATTTCATAATTTATTGGAAATGAATGGCAGATTCATACCCAGGTGATAGTGCGGTATTATTTATAGCAGAACAATTACATTATTTAACAAGGTAAAAAAAAAAAAAAGAGAATCATTTTGCAGCATAGTTTTGCAACATATTTTCAGTGACATGGAAACATGGAATATTGTTGTAACGCTAGTCGTTTTTTGAACAATTGTTATTGACTAAAACCTTACGCTTCTCTTGAGGTATTCGTAATTGTTCGATTAAGAACGATGCTCAATTTTATGTTTGTTTCAAATGATGGAGGTGTGTTTAAGAAACATAATTTGACAAAATTGTTCCAGGGATGGATAACAGCTCTAGGAAGCGAATTCTGACGCTCCTGTACCCGAGTGTATGTGGAGTTTATTGCAATGGAATGTGGCTCAGTATCTCACCCTGTGGAAATGTTCATTTCTGGTGCTGCTGCAAACAGTTCAATTTCACCTGCAGTGGCTTGTATATGGAGATGGAAGTAAAGTGGATGGTGGGAGGTAAGGAGAGAGAGCGAGAGAGAGAGAGAGAGAGAGAGAGAGATTGTCTGCTCTAATGGGCAAATTTATTAGCCAGAGTCTCCAGGTCTCTGAAATTGAAGTGTCACCTCTCAAGTCAGGCACATCAAAATGGCCCTTGTGGCAAGAGGAGGATGCGTTTGGGTGTATTTTGATGTGTGGGTATGTGTGCGTGTTTGTGTGTGTGAGAAAGAGAGAGAGAGAGAGCGTAAAAAGGAGTGATATAAACTTGTCAGCGTGGAAGTCAGAACATCAGAAGCAAGGAAATATCAGGTCTGTCTATAAAACAGAACTGATGCATCTTTCCTAGTGTGTGTGTGTTGGTGTTGTTTAAGCTCAGTGTTTAGATCGGAATGTCAGAGCTTTAAAAGAGTGAGATTAGCTGATTATGTCCACTTTGATTTACTCTGGTAGTGTGTTGGGGTGAAACAGGCACATAAGGCATTGAGATCAGACTATCAAAGGAAACACAGGAACAAATAGGCATGTTGCACATACCTGTACACGTTCACACCTTGGAAAGATAGCTAAACATAACCTATAGTATTATTATTATTATTATTATTATTATAATTTATTCATCAATTCATTTATTTATTCATCTTCTATACCACTATTCAATGAGAGTAAGGACACAAGGCAGCGTACACACACACACACAAGACGGGTCATTTGTAAATATCAATTAACCTAATCTGCATGGTTTTGGACCGTGGGAGGAAACTGGAGTACCTGGAGGAAACCCACCAAGCATGGGGAGAACATTAACAAACACTAAGCACACAGACCGGAGGCGGGAATCAAACTCGCCGGTGTGAGGCCACAGTGATAACCTGTATGCCACCTTGCCCATTATAATTATAATTATAAATATTATTATTATTATTATTATTATTTTTATTATCTGTCAGATATTCAGACAACATTATTTTCCCACCATACAAGTTCATGTGTTATTGTGAATGGTTGCTATATATTTAAACAATTAATTATTTAATTGCTCCACTTTACAGTTATAAATATCTTGACCTGCCATTTCCCCAAAGCAATAAAAAAAAATTATATTAGTTTTCAATAACGTGTGGATGAATTGTGCTAAACTGTGCCTGGTAGGAGTGCAACAGGCCACAAAGACTCAGGGCTCAGATCGAATCACGGTTTTTGTCTTATGGACAAAATGGGCCTGTAGGCTATCCCAGGAGACTTAGGGCACGAGGCAGGGTACGCCCTAGACAGGTTGCCAATTCATCGCAGGGCACATAGACACACACACACACACAAACACACACTACGGGCAATTTGGGGATGCCAATTAGCCTAATCTGCATCCGTGCCGCCCCTGATCATCTTAATTTGTATAGAACTTATAGAACACTTAGTCTAAAATAGCCACGGTCAAGATGTCTAATGTTTAAATTAAATATAACATTCAATACAAATACTTCAATCCAGTACTTATTACAATGTAATATGAGGCATGATGTTTCTTTTTATTTATTACTAGTTCCTTTTTTCCCTGAACAAAGGTGAATGAACAAATATCCTGTGTCCACATGATCAAAAAAGTAATAAACAAACAGAACTAATAATGCTCACTCTCACTTATTCTCTGTACTGCTTATCTTCTAAACCAGGCATCATTAATGGCAGACCATTAATGATCAGAATAAATAATATACCAGTAATTTAGCACTTTTCCCCTTGAGGTAGGCACGGATATATACGACAGAGGGTGTGGAAGAAATAGAAAAGACAGCACAACAGAGCATGACTTATTTCAAAAAGAGAAAGTAGGCTGAACCTTCAAAGATGAATGGACAGATCAATATATTTATATGCTTCCTGCGAGTCATATAAAACACATTTGTCTCGCATGTTCTGAAACCATGGTGATAATAAAAATAAAAAGCAGTAATGTGAAGCGCCACTATGAGATAAAACACGGGTCTTTTGAGCAAACATATCCACAGCAATCTGGGATGAGGGCATGTTAAATACCCGCACGGAGCGCCTGGTATGTCAGAGCAACCAGAGTTCTTTTACATTCATTTACAGGCCAGCTGCATGCACATGAAGATTCGCTAAAGAGTGATTAAATATTATTGTTTGTATTCCATTCACATACAAGGAAATATACAAGGCTTTCCAACCGTCCACATATTTAACATAGTTTTATTGATTTGTTTCCTTAAATTTAAATTTGGTACCGCTGCTGTACAGGGTTTTGGCAAGCTTGAAGCACAAAAGCATACACACACTCACACATTACAGGCATTTTTGAAAATAGCAGTTATCCTATTCTGTACGGCTATAGACTGTGTGAGGTATCCGGGGTAGGCGAAGGAAACCCATCAAGCATAGGCAGAATAAACCTCTTAATGGTAAAGGTGTAAATGTGTTTAATCTTATTGTTCCCTTTCCAAAATGAAACAACGATTCAGATTCTATCTTGTTACAGCCTTGTTGCCAGGTTTTCTTGTAATTGGACTACTTTAAAGAAGTTAAAAACATATATATATATTTTGGTGATCTTTTATGTAATTCTACTAATGATGTTCTTTGACCTCTTTTTAATCAGAGTGGGCAGGTTTTAAGCAGTGGGGGTAATTGTGTCACATGGCAACCTGATAGCATACGAGAGTGTGTTTGAGCCAGCAAAAAAAAGGAAATAAACAAACGCTTCTCACTCATTAAGGAACGTACTGTAAAACTATTTTATGGTGAAACTTTACAGTTGATCCTTGGTTCCCATGAGAACTGTATGGACGGATCCATACAGTGGATCAACAATGGTCCATTACTGCACTAGCTTCTGATGTCGATAATCCCTCAACGATACAGTAATCCCTCAATGAACCCCATTTTCACTAATTAATTTGCAGAATAACAATAGCGCATATTGGATAGTAAATATATTATGAACATACTGTTTAGGAGATTTAGTCTGTAATATCTGAGTTCATGGGACATGTGCAACTCAGTGTTTCGAATGTGAAGAGTTGGTAATTTAGCAAAAACAGAAAAAAATATAACAATATTAGAATGTTTTTTATTATTATGAAAGTAATTAAAATATTTATTTATTAAATAAATTATACATTTATCTCCAAATATATTAAGTTCTATGAATAATTCAGTAAGTACCCTAATGAAAGCCATAAAATTTCTGTTATTTCTCTCTCTCTCTTTTTTTTTTTCATTCAACCCCGCTCCACATCACCTTCCATTCGACTTAACTTGTCCCAGCAACCCTCAATGTGCAAGAAAGACATGCATCAAGACTCTGGATAAAAGTGTCTCTTAAATATAGATATAAATGTAAATGTCTGGAACCACTGCCAGCTCCTGAGATTTGAAGAGTTTAATGCATACCAAGATACTATCAGGATATTATCATGTGTGAAGGAGATACTGCTGAGCAACAAACTTCTTCACAAAAGGTGCTTCCTTCCTAAGCAAACCATTTTCTTGACACTTTCCATGCATCTACCTGTAATTGTAAAGCTGACCTGAATTTGCAATAATGCTTAAATCAACACAGTAATGTCATTTAAGTTGGTGTAGACTTTGTGGCAAATAGACCCTTACAGTATACTGTAAAATGTATTTTGTATTTTTTTAGGTGATAATGTATCCGTGATGAGTGGCTGGAATAAACTTAAAGTCTTAAAGACCTAGCTAAATGTATGTGTCTCTAAACACGCAACAGTACATGAAAGAACTATTAGGCATTATCTTCTATGAACCAGAAATCCTTTTGGTTGGGAGACTATTACTAGGGCTGGGTGATATGATACAATATTATAAATAGAAAAAATTCTCAGACAGTATAAAGCTGTCAGGAAAGTCATGAAACTTTTTACTACTCATCCAAATAGCTTCTTCAGTCTGAGAAAGATTGTTTCTGAATCCTAAATACTGTATATTCTCCAGGGTGGTTTTTCATCTGACCTGCCCCTTAGGTGGGCAATAGAGAAGATCAGAGTAAGGGGAGAGTCATTAGAATGTGACGGTCATAAGCACTCCCTTGTAACCCCAAAAAGGGGTCATTAGGTTCGGCCTCCTTAACGGACGTGTAAAGTGGTCTTCTTGGGTAGGGGATAAAAAAAAAAAAAACAGCATGGAAACCGAAGACATATTGTGTCTGAGATCGTCGCCTACTGTACGTTGAGTGTAGCGCATTACACTGTGGTACAGATGGCTCCTGTGATGGATCATCCTACTGTGTAAATGCTGCTTGGTTTCTCCACTCTGAACACTCCTCACTGCACTGGATTGCAAACATTATATAACCTCATGGGTTTTGATGTGGTCAAGTCTCTGTCACAGGTGCTGGTGGGGTAAGTAAACTGTAGTCTTTCAGACAAATATTCACAAGCCTTTGGATTTCCAAAAGATCTTCTCAGGTGCATGTCTTCCTTCATCTTGGCTTCCATGGAGGTGGGGACATGCTTGACACAGTGATGTAGGGTACTTGTGACTATTAGTTTGTATTCCATTGACGCCATTTCGCAGATCCAACAAAACTTACATTTTTATTTCATTTTACATCTGAGCAGGTGAAGGTTAGAGGCCTTGCTTTAGGTCCCAGCAGTGGTGGTGCTGGGGTTTGAACCTGGAATCTTCTGATTAGCAGTCCAACACTTTAACCACCTGCCCCAAGTAAACTTCTATCAATATGGTGTTTGACTCCCACCATGCATGGCAACAAAAACGACACAACAACCCATCATGGCCCTATTAAATACATAAACATGTTTTATAGACATGAAATTAGACTTTTTAATGCAACTTGCTTGAAGCTTATTTTATTTCATTGCAAATAAACAATGCCACAAATTAAAGTGTTTGTCATGCTTTTTAATTTAATTCACCCTTGCCTATACTGTATACTGTATCATGATAAATGTCATACAATTATTTTTATAGCCCTTTCAATGGCTCTGTAAATACTACAACTACTACTACTACTACTACTACTACTACTACTAATAATAATAATAATAATAATAATTGTAAAAAAGTAAAGAAACAGAGTAAAATCCTATTATTGTGCCGCACAGACACAAACTGACATGTTGTTTCAAAAGCGTCTCCAGAGCTCCCATAACCACCAACGAGTCCAGACTTTTCAGTGCCGTCTGCTTCAATGTGAATTATAAAGTGGTCTATCAACTGCAATCAACATGCCATTCTTGTCCAACAGAAGATCATACTTATCCTACTAGCTTCCCACTGGTCATGTACCGTGTGTGTGTGTGTGTGTGGGGTGAGGTGGGGGGTAGGTGGAGGGAGCCGTGGAGAGAGCGCATCAGACTCTGTTTGCCTGTCAAGGTCAGGGATAATTGCATGAGTGAGCAGTGTTTGAACTGACCTTAGAAAATAATAAAGAACTAGATCACAGTTAGTGACCAGGCCATGTATATGTGTGAGTATGTGTGTAATCGAGTGACCTTCACTCCACACCCGCGCCGTGGTCCAACTGAACGTGCGCCAGGAATAATTAGAACTATTTTTGCTGTGCCATCATTTAGATAAAAGTAGGTCACATCAGGAGCACAAGAGAACAATAACTCACAATCTCACCTGCAGTGCTCGTGACCCCTGCGCTGATGAGTCCAGCTGCTTCATGCTGTTTTGACATGTTTTGGTCTTAAATTTATAATGTGTGCATACAATCAATATTCTAACATCGAAAAATAAAGAGGATGTTCTTAGGAAATGTTAAATCCTTTAAGGCTTCTTCGGTTGTTTCTCTGTGACCTTTAAATGTTCAGTGTAGAAGTGTTTACTTATAAGAAATAGCTGGAAACTAAAAAGCATCAATTATCCATTAAAAAATTGTATGGAAGCCCTAAAGAGGTCCTGGGTCACTTTATTTTTCTGGTTTGTTTAAATCTTTTTGCTATTTTAGCTACCTAGAAATTGATGTATATTTCATAGCACTGCTTCACAGTTGACACAATATGTATTTTTTTAAATCACCAACATTGAATACATTACTATTTTTGGAAAACAATAGAGACATCCAAAAACCCCAAAAGGTGCCAAGGAATGCACTGTGATTAATATTGTATTATTGTATACCTTGCAGCTGATACTATTGGAAGAGCTGCTGTTAAAGAAATCGAATCAATACCTATAGTACCAAACAGTCGGATTTGAGAGCCCAACAGCATCATGGTATAAATTGACATTATAATGAATGCAGGTATTTTTATATA
>JAQQZT010000011.1:19202691-19222101 GCA_030068275.1 Clarias platycephalus | reverse complement strand
GCTCGAGTTCGAGTCCCACTTTGGGTCTGTGTGCATCGAGTTTGCATGTTCTTCCTGTGCTTGAAGGGTTTCCACCGTGTCCCCCTGTTTCCTCCCACAGTCCAAAGACATTCAGATTGGGCTAATTGGCATTTCCAAATTGTCTGTAGTGTGTGAATGTTGACCGGAGAGAATAAATACAGTGGTCACCATTGGCATCCACGGTCCCAACTTGGACTACAGCGGTTCCTAGATGGATCTATCTATCTGTATTTTTCTCTTTTTTTTTTCATGCTGATGACAAAAACATGTCCTCTGCACAAGTAAGTTAAAAATGACTCTCTTCCACTCTTTTTGGCACAAGGGATTTTTATGATGAGCCACCGTAAAAATGAAGAGACTCATAAAATACCGCAGGGTTTTGTCACAGTGAGCCATCCAGTCACCCTGATGTCATAAACTCAAGCAGGAGAGACATCATTCATATTTTGTGCGCATGTGGACGTTCTTATCAGTTCTGTATGTGTGTGTAGTTCCCTTGACATTCAGCAGTGCAGTGTGCCATCTCAGTAGCGCACAGTTCCTTCTCAGACTAATGGCCAGAGGGTTTTAGTACACTGAGTTCCTCGCCTCCTAAATTCCCTCTGATGGCCAGACAACCTGCCTGTCAGACACACAGGACCTGAGACAGATCTGACGGTTCTATTTTGGCTGAAAATCGCAGCTTCCCTGTTCAGAAACCTAATGTGGGTGGCTGACAGCAAGAATCCATGTATGACTGTACGACTCCTGAAGTCCATCGCAGATTGTTTTGGTAAATTGAAGCATGTCAAAACATGTTCGGCAAAGTATGTCACTTCTTTCTTCTTTTTTTTTTTTTTTTGAAGGCCAGTGAAACATCTATGTTTAATTGAATGATTTGGCCCAGATGAAGGTGTTCAGGCTTCTGAAGCAGCGAAGTCCAAAAATTTCAAGTGAAGGTCACATCATTAGTGACTATTCAATCCGTCTTACTGCCATTCGGTGTCTTGCATTGCGTATGCTAGCGTCGCACTAGCATCTGATATTCAGTTTATGACATGAATAACTTCAACACGCATCAGTGATCACCATTCACATTTTGATAAGGCTAGATTAGCATGATATTGAAACTGTAGAGCAGTACATATAGAGATTAACTGCTGATATGTGATAACACGAATCAGCACACAGATAATTTCTACACACAAACAGATTAATTATCAATATATGAATGTTAATAAGGTTATATCAGAAGAACATTGAACCGTCTACAGCATTATACATTAAGATTACCTGCCAAACTGTTTTCTTTTGCTAACAATGCCATAGCATTCTGACACCTAAACTCCAGTTAAATGGCCAAATGAATAGAACAAACGGAGCCTGGCTGTTGTTGGAACATGCTTACCTCAATTACTACAAGCTAGTAGTAAGGTGTTCTTAACTTTAGTTTAGCTAAAATAATACGGTGGGTTTTGTTAATTTGTATGCTAACATTACTTGGCATGTGATTAAACCCTGTCATCCATACCCTACATGTCATCCCATGTCAATACATTTCTTGCAGTAAAGTTAAATTACAATGACTGCAATTAGTTGGTTAACCAAAGTGATGCATAGCAGACAGTTTAGCGGTTTGACACCTGCATTGCAGCTGCACTCCAATTGACCACGGCCCTAATTAATAGCTGAATTCTATCTGATGAGTTACATAAAAATTCACTCTTTGTACAATGGCCAAGAATGGGAAATCTAGCTATGGGGACCAAAAACATTAGGCTGCAAACATACTATATTTGTTTATTCGACATTATTCAACAGTTAGTTCCGACTGAGCGATGTGATTGGACGAGAGGCATTACACAAGTGGTTATAAGAGACAGTAACACTTCTGGGGTGTTTAACTACTGTATATGTATTACTCAGTGTCCCAGGTGTGTCCCACTGTCAGCAGTAGCATGGGTGAAAGTTTCGCAGTACTGAGGAGAGGCCAACTGTCTGCCAAATGCCATATTCGTCACAGACGCATTTTTAGCGAGATAACACACCTGCTAACGTTATGTCATAAAAAATAAAAAAAAATTATAAATGAATAATAATAATTGCTAATTCCGCATATAATTCAACTGGGGTTTTTTTTTTATTCACGGCTAGAAAGCTAACTAGATCCTAACACAAGGCTGAATCAAAAATCACTCTCCAACCCCTGATCGAGGGCCCTGCTTGCTGTGTGACATCTATCCTAGAACAATAGCCTTCCATTTAACATAATTCGAGATTAAACCACTGGAGCTGATATTCCAATGCAGAATAAGTGAAAATATAAGAGAAATGTGTTAGTTTTACAGGATTGTCCACCTCCATTTTAATTACAATGTCAATTCCGAGGTCTGTCAAGTTGCAGATGGTTAGTTCCTCAAGTTGCTTTGGCAGAGCAAAATAATTGGTTCATTAAAGACCCAGATCATAATCTGTTGATAATAAATGGCGTTTGCAGAACTGTTGTATGAAAGCAATATCGCACTTGAAGTTGTGCTGCTGTGATGATTATCAGCACAGATGTGATGCACTCGCAGGGACGAGGGGACACTCCACCTTGTGTGAGATTGCTTACATACACAATTACTGTAATAATAAATGAATCAGATTAATAAATAAAAATGGAAAATAATGTTTATTTATGTCAAACAATTACAAGTTTCTTCAAATTCTAAGAATTATTGTCGATGCTCGAGAACAGGATTTCTGACGCTCATGGCTGTCAACAGAGCTTTCTTTATGGTACAGTGAGCAGGCTTTCCTGAATGGAGCTTGCTCTACAACAAACACCACACGCAATGATTTTCCACCACACTTAATTCCAGGCTCGGTAGCCTCAATGGATAGTGATGTGCAGCCCAAGGCAATGAATGTACTCACAAAATTCACAATATTCCATGTTGAGTACAGTGCCGATGGAAAGTTTTCAGACCCTTTTAAATCCTTTTTTTCCCCTCATCATTCTATACACAATACTCCACAATGACAAAGTTAAAACAAGTAAATGTAGTGTTTATTATTATTATTATTATTATTATTATTATTAATTATAAAAATAAACACTGAAATCACTCCGGCGGCATGTTGTCCCTGTGCTTGATGGGTTTTATCTGGGTATTTCAGTTTCCTCCCAAAGTCCAAAGACATTCAGATTGGGCTAATTGGCATTTCCAAATTGCCCATAGTGTGTGAATACGTGTGTGAATGTTTGTGTGCCCTGTGATGGATTGGTACCCGTCCAGGATGTCCACCGTCTCATGCCCTAACTCTCCTGGGATAGGCTTCAGTCCCCCTGTAAACAGGAAAAAGCGGCACAGACAATGAGCGAGTAAATGAGTGAAATGATTTCGTACTTGGTTAAAGTACCTTTGGCTTGTCCGGGCCAGGTTGTATGGGCAGCATCTGTGCACAGCCATTTTCAGGTCTCGCTAGAGATTCTCTACTGGGCTCAGGTCCAGACTCTGGCTGGGCCACTCCAGGACTTTGACAGAGTTGTTCTGAAGCCACTCCTGTGTATTCTTTGTATGCTTCAGGTCATTGTCCAATTGAAATATAAACCATCGCACCAGCCTGAGGTTTTGAAAATGTTCACACTCAGGATAGCTCCTTATTTTTCTGCACACATTTTTTCACTCTATACTGACTAGTCTCCCAGTCCCAGTCATAGAAAAAGATCTCCACAGCATGATGCTGCCACCACCGTGTTTGACTGTAGGGATGGTTTTAATAAGGTGATGCATGGTGTCTGATTTCTTCAGACTGCCAGAAATGGATCAAGGCCAAGAGGTGATGTCAACTGCAAACACGTCATAGTCAAAAATATATTCAGGACATACATATTTTATTATGTATTAGTGCTGTTAAATGCCCATTAACAGCAGCAAATAACACATCAACTGCCCTTCAATGAATAGCTATACATAGGCTTTAGATGTTTTTTGTTTTTTATATATAATTAACAAAACATTAGAAACAACTGCTTTTTCGTCAGTTCTTTTTGCTATATTTTTGGTGACAGTTCTCATAATCTGTATAGCTCATTCTTGTAACACTCGATGTATTAAGGAGGATGTGAAGTCCCTATTCACTATTCACTATTATTGTCACATAGCTGCCATTTTATTGTATCTAGAACTTTAAACGATTCAAGAAAGTTGTGTGTATTGGAACATTTTTCAGCTCTTGGTGTAAGATGTTGGTAATGCAGCAGTGAATCACCACACCTCTATGTTCCGGAGGAGTGATGCAAGAAAGTTTGTTGAATCAATTTGCCTTAACTTTGTATTGATTTTTAAGGACTCAATGGAACTCAAGCCTTCAGGAGGCATTTCAGGCCTTCTTTCTTTTTTCACTTGCAATTACTAACAGAAGAGAAATGGCAGTGGTCTTCTAGCCAACATGACATTTGCTCCAAGACTGCAAGAGCAGTCTTATTACCCTTTTGTGCATGTTGAATACTTCCTGTTCTTGTGTATAATCAGATAGAAACACAACAAACTAATTTCTGTCATTCTAAGACTTTCCACTGAACCGAATTGCGTACTTTTGTTGGCATACGCTGACTGTTTTTTACATTTCCATATACCTACTTTATTCTGGTTGGGGTCTTGCTTATTATCAGAAGACCCACAAGTCATAAAATTTATATGAAGACTATAATATGGGTTAGGGTTATAATATTGTTAAGGGGTTAGTATAAGGGTTGGAATATGGGCTAGGGTTAGAATATGTGTTAGGGGTTACGGATGGGGTTAGAATATGGGTTAATTTAGACATTCCACTGAATTTCTGACTAGTGGGCCTTCTGGTGATATTGGGGTCACTATCCTGGTCAGGGTTGGTGGTAGAGCCAGAGCATACACCAGGAATGATAGATAGAACCCTTTTGTTAAAAATGGATTTTCTTTTGCAGTTAATACAAAGAAAATACTGGAAATCCTTCACTATAGCGCTAGGCTTTCTGAAGAGCCATATGTTTGTAATTTGTGACCTTTCCAATTTCATATTTAATTTGTTTAAATGTAAATGAGAAAATTCCATTTGGAATGACTCTGGTTGCTCTGTCAGTATGTTATCATCATGATGATAGCTTATCATATCATAATCAGTCATTGTCACTTGTTAGTGTGAATGCAGGGTCAGCTAGTTCATACTGTAGCATTTTTTTCATAAATTTTATGTTAGCAATTTTCAGATTACCTAACTGGGGTCATGTCTGACTATGAAATAAGGCATTATTTTCTCCAAGCATTTGGCAACAGCAGAAATAAATAAATAAACCCAACATGACATTTGATTCATTTTGCTCCCAAGTTTTTCAGTTCCTGCTTCTGGGGACAGACCAGTTAATTAAATATCCAGCTGAATCACGTAACTAAGTAAAGATAAGTCAACAACTAAAACAGATCCTTTAGTTAGTTGAGAGGGTAAGGCCTCCGAGGATAGGACTTCTTTGTCTGAGCCATTCCATGGGTGCTCGATCGTCATGCACTGGGTGTTTACCACAGGTGGACTCCAATCGAGTTGTAAAAACATCTCATGGATGATCGGTGGAAAGAGGATGTACCTGAGTTCAGTTTTAAGTGTCTTTCCAAAGGCTATGAATACTTGTACATGTGATTTTTTTCGTTTTATTTATTTTTAATAAATTTGCTAAGATTTCAAACAAACTTCTTTTACGTTGTCATTATGAGGTATTGTTTATAGAATTTTGAGAAGAATGATGAATTTAATCCATTTTGAAATAAGGATGTAACATAGCAAAAATGTGGAAAAAGTGAATTGCTGTGAATACTTTCCAGATGCATTGTAATAGTTCTAACATTAAGTGTGTTATAAAAAAGTAGTCTGTGTGTGTGTATATATGTGTGTTTAAAAGAGATAGAGTGTTTTGGACTTGGGATCGTGCCCACAGGGCAAATTCAAACACAACCAAATAGTGTTTCACTAGACTGAACTCTCCAAACTAATCCAGATGTAATCATGACCCACATACAAATTGTATGTGTATTTGTCTTTCAATGTGTGTATTTGTACACTGCCTATTTGGAGACATGTCACCTTACTTTCGATTTTTTTCAAACAGTTGGTTCATGACCCCAAACATTTTGGTGTTGTGTAGAAGACATTTTTAGGAAAAGGTAACACGACTGTCTGTAATGGTCTGCCATTCTTTATTTTCCCACAAGGTCCATCCATCCATGTAGGATAACAGGGGGCCTGGAGTATATTTGAGGGAACTTAGAGTACAAGGCAGGGCAGCGCACAAAACCACATGCACACAGCTAATCATAAAGTACAGGAAATTGTTAAATGCCAATCAACCTAGAGTACAAAACATGTTTTTGGACTGTTGGAGGAAACCAAACCCGGAGGTAACCAATTGATGCACAGAAAAAGTATGCAGAACAGTTTTTGCTTCTACCAAATTCCTTCCAAATATAAGTGATCACTTCCAAGTGGTTCAACAGTTTCTTTTTGTCATGTGGAAAAAAAAAATTAACTCCAATACCACATTCGCCAAATTTTAAGTTTATTTAACAGATTAAGCAATAAAAACCGCACCCAGTAGATAGTATGAAGCAAAGTCATAGTGGTATAAAGGTATAAAAATCTGCTACATGGCTGGGGATGTGAAATTAATTACTTGTGAAATTAAATTTGTTTGTTTCACCCTTTGGTGTGGTTTGTTTGTGGTGAGCTCTGACTTCGATTTGGCCCGACCACAAGGAGCACTCTGCAAGTTTGAGCTGAGCAGCTCCCATAGACAGTTTGTCTGCTTACCCACCAGGTATTCGGGTTAACGAGTTGATGTTCAGCATGTCGTTGTACATGCTTAATATTCGCTCCCTTGTTCCGTTCAGGCAGCTCTAGGCTGCACGTCTTCTTTGCAAAGTGTGAAGCCGTTTTGTATTTTCAAGATGTTTTTTGAAGTCCATCAAGCATTCTGTTGGCATAATTTTGTTTGGGATGTTGCCCAGATAATTACCACAGTTCTGAGCAACTGCCAATTGTCTTCTTTCTTAGGAATATTCACGAGTGGAGAACACGGATCTTCTTCCTGTGTTTATGTTCTTGCTCCCTGCCCCAGATCCATTAACCAATGAGGAACATTCTCAGTTGCCCTGTATTGATGCTGATTCAGACTGGTGTAAACAAACTACAGGTTTGAAAATAATCTTACATTGATGCTAGCCACTGCTAGCTATCTAGTACAATACTCTCACCCACTCTTACTCATTGACTATACTGGTTACCTATATCCTGTGCAGGGTCATGGAAGGTTGAGAGCCAGAGGAAATTGGAGCACATTGTGGGGGTACAACTTGGATGGTATAACTACTACGTCACTGTGCTGCCTCTAGTATAATAATTTTTCTCTATTTAAATTGTTAGTACAGAGGAACCTCAGATTGCGAGTAAACCAGTTTGCGAGCGTTCCGCAAGACGAGTAAAGATTTTTTATACATTTTAAATGAAAAATGAGCAAGTCTTGGATTACGAGAACCGAGTATCATGCATGCGCTTCTTGTTTTGATACCGAGCGTCACGTGATCACAACTGAGCCAATGTTTTTTCTCTCTCTTGCGCTGCGAAATTGTGGGTAATCGTCTCCCCTGCTCGGTTTTAGCGCGCATCTCTTACTTGTATAATCAACATCCGTGCACGCATGTACTCTTTACTATAACACTGTGACCACGTGTGTGCACGTAAAACATATTTCATTTTGTGTTTGTAAGCGCGTGTGTACAGCGCGCGTGTACTGTTTCTTATAACACAAGTGTGTTCGTGCGTGTAAAGCAAAAGAAAGTCTCATTAGAGAGGTTAAAGATCCATTCCGCCCCCCCCTCTATTTCAGCCTGTCGTTATGTGTGTGTGCGCGTAATTTGACTCCGTGCCCGTTCACACACACACTATCGTCTTTACACCCCCCACCCCCTCTCGGCTTCACACACACACACTCACACACGCTCTACACAGAAACACTGCTTTGTCGCGATTTTTTTCATAGGTAAACTGCAGGTTCATTTGTTTGTTTGTTTTACTTTATAGCAGTGATTCCGTTTGTATGCGCTCACGCGAGTGTCATTAGCGATGTTCCTTGCAAATTTTTCTGACAAAACAGTCTTTCCGTTAATGTGTGTGTGTGTGTGTGTGTGTGTGTGTGTGTGTGTGTGTGTGGGTAAACAGAAACACTTATCTGTCAGGATTTTTTTTTACTTTTTGTAAACGTAAAGTGCAGGTTAATTTGTTTTATTTTTACTTTATATTTTGTGTTAATTATTTTTATGTATTTATTTTTTTGGGCTGTGGAATGAATAATTTGTACTCTCATGCCGGGCAGACAGAAGGGAGTAAAGAGTCTCTTATACAATTACTAACTGTCTTTTCCATGTTTTGTGGGAGGTACGGTTGCCACTGGTGACAATCTGGAAAGAAATTGTTGCAAATTTCAGTCGCTATCTGGAGCCCTGCAGCAGAAGAGCCAAATTGAGTGCTGTTTCATAAACATAATTTGTTTTCTAAGAAATAAGATACCACTTCCTTGTTTTTCTTCTTCAACCAAATTGGTACACACTTTTAAAATACATTGCAAAGTATGTCATGAACTAGATACTCAGAAATGTGTGTTCAAAATGTTCTTAATTTACGTTTTTGGGGTTGGAAGAGGTAATATGTTCGAGTGCATAATTCAGTGTAAATGATTGCTCTCTGCTGGGTTGACGGTCCTCCTAGCAGCTCATTAATCTGCTCAAATCTTTGTGAATTCACTGTGAATTCAGTATATATCTGCTGTCTATCAGATCTGCCTATCCTTGTCGGGTGCTCTTAGTTCCCTCTTTTTCACAAGCAGCACCTATAGAGAGATTTAAGGGAAAAGACTTGCAGAATGAGGGATTTGTAGATGATGGGAGGATTGAGTTGAAGATTTCTGATCTCTAAGTTCTTACACTGATCCTCACTCAGAGTATAAAGTCCACTTTATTCAACTCCATCTGTACTACAACTTCCGTAATCCCTCACTTCAAAGACATAGACACTGAACCAGAAAGACCACAGTGCTCCCTGCAATAGCAGTGCTGTACAGTGGGATTTCTGTGTGGCTTTGGTGTACATGTGCACATCTAAATGCGTGCATAATAAAACAGATCAAGCTCAAGATCATATATTCATGACTTTGTTCATGTTCAGATATCCCTCTTGCTATTTCAGCCTAAAGTGTATTAAGCATTTGATGTATATGCTGTATCAGCTACAGTATTGTTAGGTTAAAAAAGGTTTGAGATGGCCTAAATAACTGGTATTACTTTGACCTCTTTTGTCAGACTAACAGTAATGTATATTGGTAATCATTATGACCTTTTAAATAAAAAAGCCTTGTTAACATACCTACTGTAAATAGCAGACCACTACACAAATAGCCCTTTGTGTGTGTTATTGTGTTGTAATGACGAAGGTCAAAAACGCACTCACTTCCTCATTCTTTATAACACTTATCTATCAGAGGTTGTTGGAGGCCTGTAGGCCTATCCCAGGGGGCCCAGGGCACTGAGCAGGTACACATCCATCACAGGGCACATAAGCACACACATCCTCACCCACACTCTGTGGGCAGTTTGGGAACACCAATTAGCCTACTCTGTGCAGTATTTCTTTGAAGTATGGTAGGAAACCAGAGGATCCAGAGGAAACCAACAAAGCACAAGGGGAACGCAACCATCGTTGGGTATTGTTTGGATTTTTTACAATACTGCGGCCAAATCGATATTTTTTGTTGAAAAAAAAAAAAAAAGAATATATCAAAAGTTTAAAGTATACATTGATATACTGTAAGTAAATACAAATAACTAATTCTACCTAATCCAACAACAATAATTTAACACCAATAACTGCAAAGTAGTTGGAATCTCTTGCCATGGTACGTATGCTTCAAACCAGCTTCAAATTTCAGCTTTTCTTTTGCAGAAATATCACCCGATTTGCCTTATCTGGCAAAATACGATACCTCTCCTGACTTTGCTAGTGTTGGTCTTAATGGCGCCGGAGACGCCCACACTGCCAGCTGATGCCCGCAAGCTGTTAAACACGGTGCATCCCTCTGGTTTTAACTTCATCCTGTGTGTCCTCAAATGTTTCATTAGGTTTGGAGTGTTTCACACTTTACACACAATTATTGAAAGACATTTATTGCAATTTGTGGTGCCGGAATCCTTTGTTGTGAACAGCCACATTTTAGAACATTTAGCTTTAGGAATTTTCATTTAAGCGTGTTTACAGTAGCTTCGCTAGCTAGCTGCGACCATCAGAGCAAGTCAGGTGCGAAAACAGCATGGACACTAGTTACAGTACTACAAAAAGTAGTTGGATTTGTGTGATTTGAGCTTTCTGACTTGCGTTCATGTTCATTTTCTCAGTCAGGAAATTATGTTGCTTCAATTCATTGAATTGATGGTTTGGTTTTTTATTCAGAATGCACACATTTTACAAGGGTACTGCATTTTTTAATTTTTTTATTTGTAGGAGCTTGTTGCATTACTGCCACCTACTGGACTGGAGTGCGGGGTAAAAGATTTAAACAATCAAAGACACAAGTTACATCGGATTTCATGCTCTTTAGACACTTTTATTTGCTTTTAGTTTTTTATTTATTTAGAGCTAATATAATTCTTAAAAAAATTATTCTTGGTGACCATGTTTGTAGGTAGTATTGTGAGGGTTATTTATTTATAAATAAATATTTTCTCCCTTAATTAGTCATGCTCTGTTCCCCCACCTGTGTCTCAAGGCATTCCCACATCAATGACAGCTACCAAACAGGAAAGTTGCAGGCTAACTTACTTCATGTGCTTACTTCAAAGTGGTGCCGCCATTGACGTGAGAGTGCAGCTATGCCAGCCCTCCCCTACGACAAACCGTGGCCAATCTGCTCTCTAGACTCCTGGCTACGGATGGATCTATCGTCATGTAGACTCAAACTCATCATCTCCAGATGTTAGGGTGAACGCGTTTCTGTTACGCCACTCGAGAGCCTGGGAATTGGAGTTTAACGCTGTTTCCACCATGTGCGTGACAGAAGTCCTAACACGGCATGGTTGACTTCTTAATTCTGATTTCCTGGTCAGTAAATCTTGACAACAGAACAGCTCAGATAGTACTGTAGTTGGGTTGTAAAGAGAAAATAAAATTACAGATTTATCTAAGTGAACTTGTCTTAATACCTTTTCATTTCAATTGTAACAAAACATACCCTTAAAATAGATGGATTAGATAATGCCTGTTTTTGTTCATCTGGTAAAGTTTACTGTGAAGAGACTTTAATTTAGGTGTTTATTTGGCAAGAATCTTAGGTGTCAGCTCTTCAGTCAAGAGATACAGGTATAACTTTACATATATAAACACAATAAAACCTTTTGCAGGTTCTCTATTTTTAGTGTCTTTTAAGACATTTGTTTTGTAGATGTTCCATATCATTAAGTGAACTGAACGTATAGCATACTGTTCTTTAGTGAATAAAAACTGTTAAGATGGGCATATTGCTGTAGTATGAAAGTAGGAAAAACTTGTGTTGCCACTTTAGGAACAATATAACTTGTTGTTGGTGGTAACACATTACATAATGCCAACATTAATTAATTTCCTCTAATAGTGTGCCCATCATGCATGTATGTAATAAAGTCCTTATGCAAAAGAATCGAAGTTAATTCTTAGCCTGCATCAAGTAAAGAAAACAGCTGTGTGGGCATTTGAAAAGTCAAGGTAAGAAGGGTCATGCATAAAGCGATGCCCCCTCTGGAGGCAGTATTATGATCTGGGGTTGCTTCAGTTGATCGGGTCTACAGTAGGCTCAGCAACATAATGAAGTCAACTGATGACCTGAATGTACTGAATAACCAGGTTATCACATCTATGGATTATTTCTTCCCTGATGGCATGTGTATATTCCAGGATTCACATTGTGAAGGAGTGATTCTGGAAGCATTTTTCACATTTGAACTGCCCACTACATCGCATGCTATATTCAGTGCTAAAATAGATCAAACTTTTTTGGTACTGACTTAATAATGAAGTCATAAAATAACATGTATAACAAAGTTTTCCCAATTAAAACAAAAAGTGCGAAAGACATCTGCACATTATTAGAGTGTGTGACTTTTGGGGCCAAATAATGTAGTGTATTATCAAGAAGCTGTTGCTTAGTATTAGTCATAGTTAAAAGTGGGCATGTGCTACAGTTTAAAAATATGCGGTCGCAACTAATTTTCACTATTGCAAAATAAGTATTATTCATTGTTTTTTTTAACCAGTACAAGAAATACCCCTCCTCCCCAACCTGTCTGTCTGGTATCTGGTATATGAGAGATCTTTATTTCTTTTACCAAAATCAATAAATATGTAAATATATCAATAAAAAAGGCCAAGTGGGTGTGTGTGCCTTTGTGCAAACTCATTCATTTAATGTTTCTACTTCAGGATTCAATGAATTTCCCTCCAGTCTGGCAGAGGCTAAGATTCGGGAGAGTCTTATGATGAATGATGGCTTCATGTTGGCAGCTACATTACAGCATTAAAGCATCTGCATTAAGTACTATTTTAGGGCCAAATACATTTACGTATACACACACACACACACAGTGTCAGACCCTCAGCCTACTATACGAAGGCTTGCAATAAAATAACTTCATCATTTTTGTGGTATCCCCATTTTTTCTACAGTTCTTCCTTCTTCTACATGTTCCCTTTCCATTCCTCTTTTCTTTTATTTAACCCCTTTGCTCAAGGACTAAAAGAAAGAATTAGAAAATGGGAACCAGGTGAAATGTAGCACCCATATGCTGCTTTATGATTTTTAGAAATAGAATGCTGACCTCATAGTTGTTCCATGGGGATTTTTCAGTTGGAGCTGTATCAAGGGCACTTCAATTAGAGCCCTAAACTCGTAACCTATTTGGCTGGAAAGAAAGTCTACAGTACATCTACACTGGCCCTATGTGTAAAAGATTGGATGTTACTGTCATGTTTACATTAATTGACTTCAGCTAATGAGGCACAAGGGCTGTGATCAAGGACCCAACCGAGGCAGCGAAGCCACATTCACTTATATGGAATATTTAACGAGAAAAAAATAATAAACAGAATGAATGAAGCTGATTTACAGTAGAGATACAGTAAATTCACTGAAATGCTTCTTTGATCCAGACTAATATATATACTGTAGCCTTGGACATTAAAATTGAATACAATCAGAAAGAAGATGAAATTAGTATATAGAGCTAGCTAGTGGACTGTAATGTTTCATAATAATAATAATAATAATAATAATAGCTCCTCCAGCATTTTGTGTTAGTTCATAAACCTGATTTGGTTTCTAAAGACTTTATATTTTGTTCTCTCTCTTTCGCACTCTTCATGCCCCAGATGATGATGGTATTTGCTGTTTGTCGACAGGTGCATCCATCATCATAACACAATTGAATTTCTCACTCTCTTTCCCCTCTCTGTTGTTGATAAAGTTGCTGACTAGCACCAATCCTCCAGGTGCGACTCAATAGCAGTTTGTTTAGCATTGAGGAAAAAAAAGCGAGCAGTGCTCTCAGTGGAGCATAGTGTATTAATAGAGTTAGCACTTTAGTGGTGTATAAGAGGGGGAGACTTTAAAACCACTTTATTATACTGTTGTTGAGGAAAAGGATATAAAAAAAAAAAAAAAAAACAGATGAATAAAGCATTAACGAAACTTTCTCCAGTTAAAACCGGTGTATTTTGTTAACCCAGTATATAATTATGTATGTCTGTATGCAATGTACTGCAGTTAGAAAGTACTTATACCCCTCTAGTTTTATATATCAGCACATTTGCACCGAACAGCCGTAACGTTAAATGCTTAAAACATTAAGCCCAATATTGCGAAGGTTCTCTTTGTGCCACCAAAACAGCTCTGACACCTCGAGGCATAACTCCACAAGACCTCTAAAAGTGAGCTGTTGTACTGTATCTGGCACAGGGACATTAGCAGCAGATCCTTTAAGTGCTTTAAGTTGCAAGGTGGAGCCTCCATGGATCAGACTTGTTTGCCCAGCACCTCCCATTGATGCTCAAGCTGACTGTGATCTGGGGAGTTTGTAGTCCGTGCCAACAGCATTGAACTCTTTGCTTGCTAAACCCTATACACTGCAATGTTTGATGCACTAAATGTTCAGCCGGCATCAACTTTCTTTCAGCAATTTGTGCTACATTGGCTTTTCTGTGGGACTTTGCTCCCAATAGGCAAACTCAAACTCGCGTGTTTCCATTAGTGCCAAAAACTAGTGTGGCTATAATGTAAAAACATATGCGATAGTTTGGCATAAATGAGTTAACCAGTGCCAGAGCAATATAATTTATGACTGTTTTATCCCAAGCTTTAACATTAGCCGGCTACAGATCAGGTTGGTACATAAAACATCTGTTGGCATAGTAACTGAGACAGCCACAAGATTACCTTTGTATGTGGGACCAAAAACTGATGGAAATTACCCATTATTGAGTTTCATTTCATAAAATAACCCCCATCTTGCTTCCTTTTTTCCATTTCTTTTTAGATACTTAGCATGTTCTACAAACACTGGCATACATACACAGCTCACCGCCAGGACAGAAGGAGAAAAATCATATAAATTAAGGTTTTGAAGTGAAAGCTCTGTGTGCACCATTGGTCCTTAGACCTTCATTTCATTCTCTTGCCAGTCCATCATGGTGCAGGCCTATACTTAACCATGTCCTCTTGCTGTAATTATGAAGGTGTTCGTGTCAAACTGGGACTTTTGATTGTGCAGCATAAAAACTCCCCTTATTTCCCTACTGTACATAATCCCTTGTTACACTACACTAATGCACTTATCCTAGTGCTTAGTTTCTTAGTACACCTGAACTGCCTGCTTCATGTCTGAAACGCTCGTCTCCCAGGAACTCCGTTAATGGCCCAGACATGTGGAAATTGAGCAAGGTCATGTGACTAACTTCATGTAAACTGAGTAGCAAACAATATTTCATATTATTTTGAATAATAATTTTTTTCTGTTTCAAGGAGTTGGCAACCCTTGTGTTGAGGGACAGATCTGATATAATGAAAACCTTCTGAAGAATATCCAGATATCAAAAATGATGTGTGCTCTGTTACTGTTGTGGTTGGATACTCTATGGGTGTCCTCCCATTACAATGTTGGGCCAGCATTGACTTTTTGCCAATACAGTATGTGGCCAGGCTGCATGGTGGTGTAGTGGTTAGCACTGTCGCCTTGCACCTCCAGGGTCCGGGTTCGATTCCTGGCCAGACTCGATTCCATCTCTGTGTGCATGGAGTTTGCATGTTCTCCCCGTGCTTTGGTGGGTTGAATCTGGGTACTCTGGTTTCCTCCCACAGTCCAAAGACATGCAGGTTAGGCTAATTGGCGTTCCCAAATTGCCCATGTGTGAATGAGTGTGTGTGAGTGTCTGTATTTGTGTGTGCCCTGCGATGGATTGGCAGGGTGGAATAGGCTCCAGGCCCCCACGAAAGACAACCATCTCCATAGCACTTCACTAATCCAGGTCTGTCTCACGCATACCAAATTTAAGAACACTACCGCATGTAATTGCTGATGATGTGCATCAGCAAAGTACCAAGTAAAAGGTCTATTCATCTAACGTATGTGTATTGCAATATATATTTAAAGCAATCACTCAGTATTGATGAATGAAAGATGGGTAGAAAATGTTGGACTACATTCAATAATTTTTATACCTACAATATAATATCTCAGGTTCTATAACTCTTCAGATGGCCTACTAGCAAAGCTAAAGGGAAAGAGGAGTTGTGATCTTGACTATCATCCTCATGAAGCGTTAAAGCTGTTCATCTAAGCTTGAAGTACATTCAGAGTGTGTGGGTACATATGTGCATCTCCGTGTTTGCGAGTCACGTTTTAGCCTTCATTCTCTCTCTGCAGGTTGTGTGTTCTGTCTCTGTGTGATTCAGGCTGCATTGATTTCCCTCTTGGCAGATGTGTTCATGACTCAGGATGGGGGCTGGTGTCAATAAACCATAAAAGAACAGACAAGGGTAATGAAACACAGCCAGAGAGGACAAGGTACATCAGAAACACTGAAACACAACTTGAGAGGACAAAGAAAAACAGTAAAAACATAGTCAGGCAGCATAGATAAGATATAATGAAAAGCCAGTGTACTGTAGGACACAAGTAAAAAGTGATAGAACACAATGTATTGAGAAGGAAAAACAAAAAACAGCCAGAGAAGACACAAAGGAACCTGTAGTTAGATACATACACAGTGACGTGCAGGTTCAAAGGACACAGTAAACATACAAGAAAACTAGACACAATATAAGTATGCAAAGCGCTCATATTTAAACAGAAAAGAAAAAACAATAAAACCAGACATACATAACATATAACTAGACATAACAGAACATAGCAATTGTTGATGGGAGGAATTTTTTTAGACACATGTCAATAGATAAAGAAAACACAGGCAACACAAAAGTTCAGATTGAGCGACAGATTTCCTATACTGCACTGTGGCCTACGAACATGGCTGCCCAGAACTACAGATCTCACTTATCACACTCCAGTGCCTCCGACTTGATTGAGCACACACGAATCCAGTCTTTTTATATACAGACTCCAAACTCACATAGACCTCATAGTATCGTTCAATAAACCATTCTCTTAACATGGCAAGAGCTTCTACTTGTGTTACCCCACTCTGTTTGCTGATTGCCTGAACCTGGATGGTTTTGCTTGGACCCGTTTGACATTATGCTCTTTTAAATAAAAGCAAATTTTTTATAAAAATGTATTCGTTCCTACGCCTGACAGATGCAGTCATAATGGACGTTATACAACAGTTAGTTCAGATCTAGTAACATGATACTGAGTGGTGATTAGAGCATAACAGCACTAGGAAGTTAAACTATATGTATCACTCTGCACTACAGGTAATAATAATAATCATAATAATAAGAATCATAATGCATTTTATTTATATTGCCGCCTTTCTGGTCACACAAGGTCGCCTTCCAATTCAAATCAGATATGATATTAAAACAATATTGAATAAAACAAGTAACAGTGTCAAGTTAATACTTTTAAAAACAAATGGGAATTCAAATGGAGATTTAAATGGAGATACTGACATCTACTAAACTTACATCATGTAGAATAAGCGCTTCTGAATAAATCAGTCTAAAGTTGAAATTTGAATGTGGTTAGAGAATCTACAGTATGATACAGATGTTATCAGGGAGAGAATTCCAGAGACAAATAGCAGTACAGATAAAGGTTCCAGAGCCCATGGTGGTCAGGCAGGCAGGGGGTTAACAAGGAGCCTTGATGAAGAATACCAAAGAGTGCCAGAGGGGGGTATAGAATTAAATGAGCTCTGATAAATAAGGGGGAGATTATGAAGGGGTTCTAACAATCATTAATTATACTAACTGTAGGTCAACAGCATGGGTGAAATTAGGCTGGTACTGTCCAATCTGCAGTACTGGAAAGAGGAGAGAGCAGCTGCCTGCCAAAACCCACATTCACATGTGATAACGTTATACAGTGGGAGCCACGTCAAACAGCCGCCTGGAGCATGACAGGTCCGTGGCAGAACCATGACAGGACCATGCACGATCCGTGCACGGAATGTGATCCCCCGCGATGAGGCATTAACGATGCCCCGCCCCATAAACGCCCCCATGCGCTTTCTAAAAAGATGGTTGTAATGCTGTATAATCCCGCCAGATGGAGCATTGACTGCTTCAGTTAACTGCAGTGTCCAAGCAGCCGTATACTATATTCAATATAACATAACTTACTTCAACATAGATTCATAAATAGAGGAAAAAAAGAGGAAAAAACGATTAATAAAACAGATTTAAATCACTCAATACACAACCCATGATGCTTATGCTATTTTTAATTAATTAATAAAACTACTTATTGCAATATTTTTCACGACATCCTTAACAATCCTTAAAGACATGGTAACATCTGTAATTTATCTATAACAAATATCTGTCCAGGGATCAGTAGGTCTTTAGTCATTTAACCAGCATAACGTTCCTCCATCAAAGATCTGATGGGACATTAATCACTTATCACAACCGTGAATAGATGCGGCGGCAGAGACAGATTTAATCCCCAAAAACATTCACACTTGAAAACAATACTAAAAGAACTAAACAGTTCCAGAGGGTTAGCGCCTGTTATCGCAGGACCGGAATCACGTACAGTTTACTACTGTATTTTTCACTGTTTATATATTTTTGCCATAGTTTCATTTGGTTTTACACGATTTCATGTGTTATTTGTGTGTGTGTGTGTGTGTGTGTGTGTGTGTACAGTATTGTGTGTGTATGTGTTTGTGCGAGAGAGAATGAGAGAGAGAGAGCGCGTGCGCGAGAGAGGGCTTATATTGTGATTTGTCCAAGGTTACTAAAGCCTGGATTACTACTAATAAAAAAAATTATATACTCTGAAACGTTCATTTGAACATTTAAAAATATATACAAAAACATAAATATAAAAACAATCGATTATTATTGTTAAAGTCAGCCCGTGGCTGTTCAGGATCAAGTTTACGGGGCTTTGCAGTCTTTGTTAATTTTACTTCTGACTCGAAACCAATGTGGCAAATTAAAGATGCACTTTTTTATTGGACATGGCTGTTTTGTAATGTTCAGCAAAATAAACACTGTCTACGGTTCGAATAGACTTTGATCGTCTCAAAGTCACGATGTAATAGAGACAAGTCTCTTCAGATCCTTCTGCACTAATGTTATCGTGGTGTAAATTATTAACGTATTGATGTATTTCACTTGCGGACAAAATAGACCATGTGTCTGTTTAGTATTTCCTTTGAACAGCTGTGTTCATAGGTTTAATCAGCTATTTACAAAACAACGTTGAAGCACTAATGGCTAAAGTGCCACCGGTGTGTGTGTGTGTGTGTGTGTGTGTGTGTGTGTGTGTGTGTGCAATTGAATTGAATTGAATTGAATTGTGTGCTCCTGCATTCGTCAGGTTTGCCTGAGCTGGCTTTAACACAAACACATCTGCGCGCCGGCATGACGAAAGAACCCATCTTAGCACCATCTAACAGTCAGTAGTGGGGAGAGGCAGTACATTCTCCACTGAGATTTCTCACATTCCACTCCTCCTAAGTTCTAAGAAAACTAAGAAAAAAATATTTTGGGTCACTTAAGCACGAAATAGCACAGACGCAAATGATCAAGTGTTTAATTGTTGTTGTCGTTTTCTCAAAGATGATTTTCCCAACTTGGCGTTTATAAAGATTCAGACAGACTGAATTTAAGAATGCACCCCTAGGAACCTAAAACAC
>JAQQZT010000011.1:19170416-19180836 GCA_030068275.1 Clarias platycephalus | reverse complement strand
CGCCTCTTCACCTCCTTTGAACACTCTCCGTTGCTCTGGACCGTTGACCCTAAGTACTTAAAATCCTGCACCTTCTTCTGATTCGCATAATTGATTTGGCAAATGTTTTACGTCGGATGCCCTTCCTGACACAACCCTCTGCATTTATCCAGTCAATCATAAACAACTGCCAAATTAAATATATATAAAAATAAACTCTCCCTCTAAAACCAAATAATGATACAAAAATTAACTATAAAAAAATCTTTTGCGTTACTATTGTCACATGGTGCGGGTTAGAGCTTCCCATTTGAGATTATTATTATGGGAACTGAAAAGGAAACTAAAGAAAACTGAAATAAAGAAGCTAACAGAGCTTAACAATAATGCTCTCTCCCTCACTTGACGAGTCCACACTTTCTAAGGGCTTATGTGTGACATGTGGTTTTTCAACTTGAGACTGAGAGCACACACTGGACTGATGGCTTGTCGCGCTCTCTCTCTCAATCACGCCGGCTGCTTTCATAGACAAGGCTGGGTCTTTTGCCTTTGTCTTCGTCTTTGATGCGTGCTTTGTCTTTAGATTTATCTTGGCCCTTTTCGGGTGCTACAGTACAGTACGTATGATCGCACGAACTGCACAGGTATCAGGGCCGTTAAATAGACACGGCACGAGCTGCAGAGTGTCCACGTTGATTGCGTCTGCGCCGGCGTCACCTAGCAACCGTGCGTCAAGGTGACCATGATTCTGCCCGTTTAGAACTGACGTAACCATCTGCGGATCTGCCCATTTTTGAACAGTGCACAGCACGTCATTATAATTATGTTTTAATAAACATATATGGGGGTCAGGATTTTACATTGAAGAGCGGCATACAGTATACATTATACATTTTTAGCACAAACTGAAGTCAATTTATTTTATTTTAACTAACTATACAAACATGACTACTGAAAATAAAAATAAAAAATTAATAGGCACATAGACAATAAAGTAACACATATATGTATGAGTATGTGTTTTTTTTTTTTTTTTTTTTGGGGGGGGGGGTTGTATTATTCCCATATTCTGGTAAAACGTATGCGTTCATATAGTTACAGTATTGATGGTTTTGATTCTACCAGTCTAATCCGAAAAACCCAAATGCAGGATATCGCAGGCACCGATCCGTGCCGCTTGAGTTTTAAGGGCTAAACTCTCCATATCAATTTGGAGACACACTCTGTGCAACAACAGATTTAAAGTGTGTTGTGGTTCATGTGTTTTGCCCACCAAAGCAGAACAAATCCAACTCACAATCTAAACAGTGAAGTCATTAAACAGGTAGAGGACAATAATAATTTACTGCACAACAAACAGGAGCGAAAGGGATATCCAAATAACAAAGATAAACAGTCAAGGTTCGGATCAGAGGTTTAAATACAGCTTAGAACATTTTTGGCAAGACTTTGCAAAGTGTGTTTCGGTAAATGAGTTACTGATCTAAGTAATCAAGTTTGCATCCAGTGTCAGTATTTAGGGGAAATTGGCCTGTGTTCGGCTGGAAGGCTATTGCAAGCATGGATTTTGACTCACTAGGTACATTTACATGGGCCCTGATATTCCACTAATAATGGGAATAATAGCCCCATCAGAATAAAATTGCATCACATAAACACCTCATTCAGAACACTTTGACCAGATCCGACCTGATCAAAATGAATTCAATCAGAGCAAGTTGTGGTCTTAACCTTTGATAATTCACTTAATTTAATCCCTTAATCCAATTGTGTCTTAAAAAAAAAAAATATCTTCTGCACATGTTCGCCCCACATAGCAGTAAAATTTGTTGACGTGACAAATTTTGCTTCCATTCCTGACAACTCTTTCCCACCTGTCTTTACTTCACACTATCATACACTGGCTAAGTGGCTGAGGAAGGGAGACTGCTTGGTTTGCATTTTACCGCAAGTTAAGTATTTATCCTATTTTACCTCTAGTTAAGCATTTATCTTATCATAGATTAGACTCAATTCTTATAACCAACCTTATTGCAGAAGATGGGATTTATCTATTAAGGAACCCTAACATAACCTCAAATTTGGAGAAAAACACTTCAATTTTCTTTTACTTCTGTCGTTTTCCAACAGAGTAAACACTTTACAAAGGGCAGAACTGCTTTATGCAGGTTAAAAAATGTTCTGCACTGATTAAATGCTTTGAGCATTTAAATGCACATCTTATTGGAACGCCCTGTAAACGGGTAATCTGGAAGTTTGGTTATTTGAGTTACCATTGTCTTCCTGACAGCATTAAACAATCTGGACAATTTATGTATTTATTAATTTATTTTGAGAATAAAATTCAGTTGTTAATTAAGCTAAAAACTATAGTACAATATAAAACACAAATGTTGTGACAATCAAAGTAGACTTGACCTATTACATCACCCATCACAATTTGGCGCTTGTCACTGTAGCTACAGTTACAGTATCTCATTACATTGGTACATGAAAGTGGGTGGGATAAGCAGCAAGTGAACAATTTGACCCTGAAATTCATGTGTTAGAAACACAAAAAGGCGGCACGGTGGTGTAGTGGTTCCTTGCACATCCAGGGTCCAGGTTGGATTCCTGGCCAGGCTCGATTCCTGTCTCTGTGTGCATTGAGTTTGCATGTTCTCCCCATGCTTGTTGGGTTTCCTCCGGGTACTCCAGTTTCCTCCCACAGTCCAAAGACATATAGATTAGGCTAATTGGCGTTCCCAAATTGCCCGTAGTGTGTGTGTGCCCTGCGATGGATTGGCACCCTGTCCAGGGTGTACCCCGCCTCGTGCCCTAAGTCTCCTGGGATAGGCTCCAGGTCCCCGCGACCCTGAATAGAGGATAAAGCGGTATAGAAGATGAGTGAGTGAGTGAGTGTGTTTGTACAGTATGTGTGTGTGTCCTGCGATGGATTGACACCCTGTCCAGGGTGTACCCCGCCTCATGCCCTAAGCTAAGCCCCCTAGGATAGGCTCCAGGTCCCGTGCATCACTGTTTTGGTGGCAAAGGGGGTACTTAGTATTAGGTGGTATTATGTGTATATACTGTATTTTGTAGTATGACAGTACTGATGAGTGAGGCGATAAAGTTAATAGTTCCTTCTAAACCATAGACTTACAGTACTCTAATGCAAGTGAACTATTGAGGCTTTCAGATACTCATAATTATATTGTTTCCTAATTTTATGATCCAGTCAACTACACATTACTGCAGATACTGTATATTTTCATATTCTTTTCCCTCCCTATAAACGTTTTGAAAGAATGAAAAGAAAAAATGATTACTAATGTATTCGCAAATAAAAGGAAGGATCAGAGAATGCTTTTCTGAGAAGATCTTTCCTGCTGTTCATCTCTTGTCCTTTGAAAGACAGGCAGATTTTCCCCATTTAATCACTAAGGTATAGATATTTCTAAACATTATTTAAATTTTTTTTTTAATTGTTAACTTAAATGCTTAAAAATATGCATAAAAACCTTTTATCTCACATCCAGAGGTGCGCAATCCTTCTCCTGGTGGTTGTCAGTGATCTCCAGATCAGGTACTTTCTCACTGGGGAGACATGGCTAAAGACATTATTAAGACCTTTACACTGATAACGACACTACAGCTTTTTTAACAAAAAAGGGGTTATTTGTGAGCATCCTGCCGATGGACAAAAATCTGTTAAAGCAGAGGTTGCTTGTTGAAATTATTAATCAAAGATTTTGTATCAGAGGTCATAAACATTCAAAAAACCAACCAATCATACATACAAACAAACCAACCAAACCCTTGTATGAATTAACATACTGTAGCTCCTTTAGCAGATCCACCAATCATACAGTATGTACAGTATGTAGATTCTTTCTCTGGAGGAAACTGGAGGTCAGCTATAGGGCTGCGGACTTTGGGAGAGTTTTATTATAGACTTTCATTTTATTTATCCCCTTTGGTCCAATTAGCAAAAAAACATGGCTTATTTAAAGAAAAGTTAAAGATGAAAACAGAACTTTTAAAGACAACTGTAGGCGATTATTTTTCTGGCGTTAAGTTAAAAAACTGATGTGTTTCATTAGTTTGGAGTCCATGGCGCTAGTCCAAAGGGGTAACTGAAAGCATCACTATGAAAGAAAAGCCAACCTCTTTGAACTGTTTTACATTTAAAGAAATCATTAATGGTTAAGCCGACATTTTTAATGAGACAACCAAAGATCTCTTTAAAGTTCCTGATTTTACGTAATCAAGATATATGAAATATATCTATATGAGAGAATGTGTCAATATTTAATGTCTTTCTTTACTGTAAGTTACATTTTTCTCCCTCTCTCTCTCTCTCTTTTTCATTTCCCATGATGCACTTTGGCACCCACAACTGTCACCACATACTGTAGGTAAGCTGGATATTTTGATATTATAAAACCGCAGTGCTGCATGTATATATTTTCTTGCACTTTTTAAATGCCTACTGTGTGTGAGAGAGAGAGCTCACTCATCGATACACTTTGCTCAGCAGTTCTTTGCTAGTGATCGAGTGCTTACTGGTTCAGATCACACATTTCCTTTAAATCTGGATGCGTGATACTGTATAAACAGGTGTATTGATGATATTAGGACTCAGATAATGAACAGTATGCGCTTAATTACAGGGATCCATATGCAAAATTCAGTTTTAGACATTTAAATGGGCCTCCAGTGTGTGCGCAAAAAAAAATTACGAGAAGAGAACATTTCCTGCTTTTGGTTCTTTTTCTATTTTTTATTGGCCAGGGTTTAAACAGGGCAATTAGATTTTTCCCCTGTTGTGACCTTATATAAGAAGGTACCCTCCCACTGCTTGTTGTTCGGCTCTACTGTTCCCTGGAGGAGCATAGCTGGCCAGTAGCTTATTTATTTAGGGTGTGTATCATTTCGCTGCCACATGCTTTGAAGCCCGAACTGAAAATACACAGTCTGGTCTATGGATGATTTCCTATACGCGCCACAAGTTGTTTCTGCCCTTACTGTCACGTCAGTATAATATGAATGACAAATTATATATACTGTAAAACTACAATAGTCATAGTATGTTTCGTGAAGAGGACACCATTAAACCTTTGTTTTCAGGTGAAAGAAGGCCCTATTTATCGGCCACATTTGAAAGAGCCTTCTAAACGGGCATCACAATGCTATGATGTAATCAGCCTTCAAACGTGTCCTTCAAAGGATGCAGCCCCAGAATTGAGACACACCCATAAACACAGAAATGGGCCGTTCAGAAGAGGAGTGAAATAAATGGAAGTTAAGGTATGAAAAAATGCATTATACTGTATATGTCAAGGGCTTTTCAGCTGGAGCATTAACAGACATGTTGGGGAACCTCTGAGATCTATTAACGTGTTAAACAAATAAAATATGGGACCATTAAATGAAAATATACTCCCTTTGGCTCGTTCTAAATCACAATGGTTCTGTTAAATGATTTAGGAGTATTAGCACTAGACCTTTAACGAATAGCCTTGGTGTTTTATTTCACTGAGACCCCAGATTCAATTGACAAATTTTAACGCAATGATTAAAAACAGTTTTTATTAACTTGGAGCAATTTTAAAAATTTAATCATTCCTCTCAGCCCAAGAGTCTCTAAAAAAAAAAAAAGGTTATACATGCATACATTTGATTTAGTTAGACTAATGTGCTTTACTATATTTTGGTATTAATACAGTAATGCTTCTCTCAGTCATTTAGAGCTGAAGATTTCTACTTAGCATTCAAGAGAGGAGACCACGTTACCATTTGTGTGGGTCATTGCAGTGGTTTAACGCTATACGAACTGTTAAACTTTGTCAAGCGCTAAAGAGTATTGTAAAACTGACTAAAACAAACTTTTATAAAAGAAATGTGCTTTTTACAGGAATCACTATCACAGTAGGCCCTTACGCAACCCTTTACCCCTCAGCTATTTAGCTCTTAGCTTTTACTAGATTTTGCCTTACATTTAAGTTATGGAAAGTGTCTGTCTAAGGAATAAATGTACACTCGTCTCTGTTGTAGACAAACGTCCATGGCCCAGCTGGACGACATTTACACGTTAATAGCTCTGCCAAGGAATATTGTTGATTGTGACTGGGGATATATCCATAAATATACTCATTAATACCTTTGCACACAAATACAGGTACACACATGCTTTTGTTTAACTAACCGTGTAAGGTATTTTAGACCTTTTTTTCCAAATAAAAGCTGCTGTTTTTTTTTTTTTTTTTTTTTTTTTTTACAAAAAATAACTTTTCCTTCTAGAGACAAGCCAAATATCCTCACAATGCCATAACTGTCATATATTTTTGTCCTTATAACGATATATCGTTCCCACCAGAATATTAAAATCATGCATGCACATGTGCACACACACACACACACACTCACGCAAGACACTCACTTGGGTTGTTGAGCTTAATGTAGGCTGCCACATGTCACCACTCACCTCACTGAATAGAGCAAGAGAGAGACAGGGATGGATAGAGTAACAGAGAGAAAGAGAGAGAGAGAACACTTCTGTATCGTCTTACACTGGGAAAGTCCATTTCCATTACTTTTCTGTCATCCCTTTTTGGTGTCAGTTTCTCCTGCATTTTGCTAATGGAGAATTTGGGACAAAAATAAAAGTCTAATAATGTTACATGCTGTAAATTTAATATCCATTTTCTTGGCTTTACTTATTTAAATAAGTTCTTCTTTAAGCAAATGGGCCGACTGGAACACAATGCAGATGTCTTTATCTGTTTAGTGTTTTAAATATCAGTATCTGAAATTTTCTGGCAAGTTTTCTTTACAAAAAAGTTTTAGCCTGAAGATATGTTTAGTATACAATAGCTACAGTAACATGTACACCTAGAGTATGCTATAATGATAAAATACATTTACATTTACAGCATTTAATAGACACCCTTATTATTTGATCATAGTGTGAAAAATAGTCACAGTATCTCCCTGGGCACTGTGCGCTTCTTTTTATACTTTTTTACGTTTATGTATATGATTTATACTCTTATACTAACTGTGTCTTTAGTTCCCAGTATTCTTTATTAGTTCAATTCCTGTTATGTGCTATGCTTACTTATTTATTAAAGGCCATGTATTTGTTAAATGTTAATAGCCCTGTTCCTCATGATGCTAATAAAGCAAAGAAAGGTCCATGTCTTTAGCCATAGTTAATCAGTTACTTTTATTTTTGTAAGTATGAGGAGTGTTTATGTCAAACCCGGGACTTTTGATTGTGCAGATTAACACTTGTTTGATCGTGCAGAATATACATTTATTTCTCTTTTTGGTTTCCATTTATCCCGGCATGTCATTAGTGTTTGGATACCATCATGGTAGAAAGTTTTCTCAGTGCGCCAGACTCCCTGCTTTGGCCCAAACATGTGGAAATGACCTTGAGAAAGATCAAAACTGCACATGAGATATGGCAATAAATCCCAGCCATTTGTATGACAAATCTCGGTTTGACTTGAATGCCCTCGAGTGTATACCAATGAAGATATGGCTGTGTTTACATCCCATCCCCAACTCCCTTGTGAGAAAAGGGGGCCCTAATTTTTGGTATAGTATATGGGGCCAGGATGCGGAGTATTTTATAGTGAGTTAAACAGAGCCTCTCCAAAGGTTATGTGGTGCATGTGTGATAAAACGTGGTATTGCACTTTTACTCTCATGTCCAAAGGGCATCCAGGGCGAGTTGGATTCCCTTTCTAAAAAAAAAAGATCAATGGGGCATGATCTGAAAAATCCAGATGCTTGTTAAGGTGGGTATTCCTAGCTACCTGGTATTTCCAACCCCTGGATTTTTTTGTGGGGATACAGAAGTGACAGAGCATTGACCAGGGTGGAGCCAACAGGGCAGCTCCCCGAACTGCACAAACAAACAGACTAACAGCACAGCTTTGCTGTCAAATTCAAATCAAATTAAAATGAAAATTTTATTTGTCACATACACAGTACTATATGCAGTGTCACATTCTCTGCTCTTATAAAAGTCAACCTATCAACCCTTAAAGCCCACCTCGGTGTGCTGTAAAAGTCAACCAGTTGATTTCCACAGTCATACTTTTTGACCAACAATTGGTGGAGGCCAACCTGGCAAAATCCACAGTACCACTGTAAGCCTTACTGCCTACATATAGGTCAACCTAGTGGTTTCCATAACCCAGCAGCATGTAGAGGTCAACAAAGTGGCCTCCATGACCAGGGCCCAGTCATGCCCTACCCTCTTTCAATCATGTCCTGTCCTGTCCTAGCAATACTATGGCATGCCTCATGCAAACCAGGCCCTGTTCCAGCCATGCCATGTCCCAGTCCTGCCCTGCTCTGCCTATGCCATGCTTTGCCCTAGCTGTGCACTGTCACATGTCCTGAGCAAGAATATTGTGTTCGCCATGTTGGCTGGTTTCTTGGATAAAATGCTTACTCTGGAGGCCCACGAGGAAACCACTCTTGCTGTAAATCGGCAACCATGCCAAGTTTCCCAGCTCCCTTGCCAAGGTCTGACCCAGTCAGTGGGTGAAGTTTTGGCCCAGTCACCATGCAAATTTCTGACCCAATACCTATGTCAATTTCTGACCCAGTGCCAAAGTGAGGTTCTGTCCCAGCCCCAAAGCCAAGCGCCATTTGGCTCAGATTCCCAAAACTCTTAGCTCAAATGTCCACATCTAATAAAATGTCACTTGAAATTATTTCCAACTACTTCAAATAACTTCAATCCTAGCAAACTAGTTAGCAACCATACAAATGTTTTTTTCAATAAAATATGATACAAAATGTACATATATAGATAATAAGGAAACATAGTTTACAGTTGCAGTCTGCAAAGTACTACAGTATGCATTTCACATGACTCACAAAATATACTGTACGTGCATCTGGTGTAGATAGTGTGAACTACTGCGAAAAAAAGTTGTCAGAGCATGTTAAAACAAAGGCAGCACAATTATTCAGTAGTATATAATGTGGTACTGTGATTTACATACTTATGCAATTACAAAATGCCCATGTGATTTATATCATAAGAAATTGGATCTAAGGCAGATTTGGCTATAAAGAGACAGTGCAATTTACATAATATTGGGAGTCCAGTGTGTTAGCTTCTCTCCAGTGTGTCGTCTTTTTTTCTCCCTCTTTACTCCTCATGGTAATATCTGTATTCTTTTTGTTCAGCAATATTTTTGAAAAATGTAATCTTTTTAGAATTGTTTATCACTCTGAAAAGGTCTGTGTGATAATAAATGATTGAATCTTGCTGTGACCGTACTGAACAAAAGAAGGCAAGTTTTATTATTCAAGCCAAAATTTCGCTCGAGAAGAGCGAAAAGCCAGTTCAAAATCTGCCTAACTGAGGTGAGATCAGACAGTGGCATCTATCTTTAAACACTATTGCATCATGTCTTCTGTATAAGGAAGTCACTCGAGATTTATGGATAGAGGGCTAAGCTTTTACTACAGGGTCTGGGTGAAGGGATTTTTTTAATTGGCCCCATGACATCTGTCATGAATTTTTAGAGTAGCAATAGGTCCAAAATTGATTTTAAAAATATGGCTATTGGGTCAAGTGGGCAGACAGTTGATCTGTCTCTTTATACTTTGTATCAGACCGGGATCTAATATGACTTAAATGTAATCCACTTACATCAGCCACAGATCAAGAAATGGTACTGAAGTGGAGGAATTCTATCTCCTCTCTCTTAAATAATTTGCAGATCATAATGTTATTCAAACACAGCCTGTAGTTGGTGTAATCAAAAGAGTGGTTTTCGTCATTAATTGCACCTACATGTTTAATAACCTTGTTTACAGTATTTCAAGTTCATATTTGACAGCAGAAATATTACCTTTTCTTTATTAAATATCTCTTTATTAGTATCGCACACCCTGAACCGACTCTCAGCCAGTAAAATTCATCTGTCTTGAGAAACGTGAAGGGTATAAATGAGCCATTTTCACCATTTTTCCCAGGAAAATGATGCACTGTATTTTCAGCCCCTACTTCACAATTTCTCCAGGTATTGTCTCTAGTTCTTTTTACCATTTGTCAGGTTGCCTCGGTATCCTACTGTATCTCCTTCTTAAAGCAGTCAAATGCTAATTTCCTAGTTGCCCACCAGTACAAACTTGAAAGCTGGCTATACTGAACATCATTTGTCACAAATGTATATTGTAGCTAGCCTCAGCTAGGAATCTTCACTCTGTGACTTTTTACGAGCTTCTACCGGCAGGCGATACGCTCTCTAAACCAGATCAATACACAGGACTAATCATCTCTGCTTTTTTGCACACCGCACAGAAATGGACACTTATGGACATTATTCATCTGTTCACTCATGCACAGATGCACATACAGTGGCTTGCAAAAGTATTCGGCCCCCTTGAACTTTTCCACATTTTGTCACATTACAGCCACAAACAT
>JAQQZT010000011.1:19157440-19170316 GCA_030068275.1 Clarias platycephalus | reverse complement strand
ACGTGGAATTCCAATAAAATTGATTCATGTTTGTGGCTGTAATGTGACAAAATGTGGAAAAGTTCAAGGGGGCCAAACTTTTGCAAGCCACTGTACCCCGGCACGCTGTAGACCGGACACTCATAGACATTGCACATTAGCACACTTTCTGGACATTTCCATTTATTTCCATTTTTATTTCCATTTAAATTTGCTATTTTGTCTTTTGTACAGATAGCTTTTTATATTTCTTATATATTTTTTGAAAATTTTTATATTTTGTTCTATTTTCTTATGTTTCAGCTATTTATTTCTTGTTAATTGTTTAAAACAATGTTAAGGTCACGGGCAGCCGTATAATCATTTCACTGCATACTGTATCGTACTGTGTACGGCTGTGTGTCAAATAAAATTTTAATTTGAATTTACTATTTCACACTATGTTATATTTACCATGAGTTCGAGCCTAGTCACAACACCAGGGGTTTCTGACTGTCAGAGTTTCCTGCATGTTCTTTAATTTTGTGAACTTCCCCAGGATTCCCTTTCTGTGTTCTCCCATTTCCTCCTTATTCCTTATATGGCAACGCTTCCTATGGTCATTTGTTGATGTGATTTTCATAGAATATGCAAAGGACCAGTGGCGTGTTGTTCCGTTTTTTTTTTTTTTTCAGAATGTATATTTAATTTTAGTAAAAAATAAAACAAAACACTGCTTAACAGTTTTGTTTCTCTAATAAACTCCTGTGCTGTTGCCGAGTGCCAGCGCTTCTCAGTTTTTCAGAGTATTTTACAGTGAGTTAAACAGCGCCTCCCCAAAGGTTATTTGGTGAATGTGTGGTAAAACATGGGATTGCACTTTTACCGTCATGTCCGAAAGGCAAACATGTAGAGTTAGCTTCCTTTTCTAAAAAATCTGATTACGCTACTGTCATTGCGCCAAACAAAACTTGAAGCCAGGCCCCTTTTACATCACCATTAGCAAACAGTAAAGAGTGTAGTTATACATGTAAAAATTTTAAGTTTTTGGTAATAATAATAATAATAATAAATAATACAATAAAAAAGTATATTTTAAATTAAACTACTACTACTAGAGCAACAACTAAATATTAAAAAAGAGAGTTGCATAAGGGAAGGATAAAAAGCCTGGACTCAGGCTTTCACTGAGGAACATGATGGCCACACCTTCAGCTGTTGTTTTGATGGCCGTGACTCTTGTATTCCTGAGTGTGCCTTGCTGACCTGGATTAGCTGCGTATGTACATTTACTGTAGTGGTCATTGTATTGTGACTGTGTATTCACAGAAAACAAAAAGTATAGAAAGAAAGTGTTCATCAAGTCCATATGAAGTGGTTTATAAGTATTGTATTTAATATGTGTAGCCTACAAAATATTTTAATACAAAAATTGTGTTTTTAATAAATGCTTCTTTTATTTATTATAGAATGTTTCCTGCACATTAAGTGTCCAGTTATGCAATTGGGAGGGGAGTTGCATAAATTAAATGTTGAGAACCATGTGTGTGTGTGTGTGTGTGTGTGTGTAACCTCTTTCAGTTAAGCTGATCAGCAGGGAATGTCTTTATTTTAATGTCTTCAAAAGCACACCTTCTACAGAAATAGAAACTATAATAAGAAGTACAAGTTGTTCTTTTTCCTTGTCATTTGGCAAAGAATTATGCTTGTTTGTCTGGTGTATATTATTAGATTGAGATCCAGGTAATTGGGAGGCTGAATCAACAACCTTGAACTCTTCTCAGCCCCATATACAGCAGGCTGTGATGCAGTGTTGAGTGTTGTGATACCTTTCAATTATAGGCAGCATATATATATATATATTTTTTTAGCAATTTGTGCTACATTGGCTTTTCTGTGAAATCAGGCCAGACAGGATAGCGTTTTCATAAATGAGCAAGCACCATTTGCACATTACAGGAACTTGGCTTGACATCGCATACTGTACAGTATACAGTCCTAACCTTGCTTCAAACCATTTCCACATGTTCGGACCACAAGGAGTTCCTGGGAGGCCAGCGTTTTCTTGATGGCATCCAAACATTAGTGAACAAATTAGGAGAGGTATATTAGTGTACTGTAGTAGGGGACCAAATTGAGAAATACAGTAAATGTAGTTTATAACTGCAAAGGCAACCTGGTATTATGAAAATTACTGGTATATAATTGATCTATGTTAACGTTATGTGGTGTTAATTTTTAGTGTAGAGTGCAATTAGTGCAGGGTAGGATATAACTACTAAATATAACTAGAAATATTTTTATGTAGGAATTGTTTAAATGGGCAACTAGGATAATAAAATTTAGTTTTTACTTGCTTGAGAACAAAATGTTGAGCAGATGAAAAAATTTAAAAACCCTGAAAAATGATGGGGAAACGTGGAACTGTGTGTGCTTTCTTGAAAGTTTTTATTCTTTTTTTTCTGACTTTTGCTTCTCTTTCCCGAACTGATTCGCTCAGCTGAACAGCCAATCACCGAGGTGTCAGGGCCCCAGACAAAATTTTTTTGTGAGATGCAGAAAGAGGTATACTGTAGATGTGCATTCTTTAGCAAAGGCATCAGGAAAAGCACCTAAAGTTTAAACATCAGTGTAACTTGCCCCCATAAAAACAACACATTCTAATGCCATGTTCATATTTTAGGAGTGTGATTGACCGGAAGCTACAAATTTCGCATTTTGAGAGAAACCTTGTGAAAGTTCGAACAGATTTCAAACAATGAAAAAAAAATGTTAGGAAGGCATTCAGTGTACATTTTCTTAACATCCCTGGCCGTATTTACCTATTAAATTCCCTTTTCCTTTTAAATTTGACAAAAATGTCTTGGAAGGTTACCTTTACTGTGTATCTCAATGTCAGAATATGTTATTTACCACTGAGCTTGTACCACATATAAAGATACCCTGCTAGCTCAGCAGTTTAATTAGAAATGCAACCCATTACAGTGGCTTCTGCGTGGTTTATTTCAGCATGTCTAGCAGAATTTTATGCTCAGCGCTCTCTTGGGACTCATTTAACTTACTGCCTCCTAGAAGGGATGACTGAGTGCTTAAGGATGTAATCAGTTAAACAAGTTGGGACACATCCTAATTCAATTTCCTGATTTTTATTTCTTTCCACATTGATTAAGGCATTCAAAATATGCAATAGTTTCCTTTGAACAGTTGATATTGAGATGTGTCTGCTACTTATGCTCTGGAAAGCCTTCATAATGGCTAAATGAGCTTCCCCTCTGCAGCAGAGGTAAGTTTTGGTCTTGCTTTCCTAAAAAGGTCTTCATGAGAGCCAGCTTCATCATGGTTCATGATAGGTTTTGCAAATCCACTTGACAATACTGTTCTTGCAAGAACTGCTCCACAACAGCTGACCCTCAAGTCTTAAAAAAGCTATTGACTGTTGTTGCTGTTGTTATTCTTGTTACTTATTTACCCAATTCCATAGGTGTCATTCCACTCACTCATGGTCTATACTTCTTTATCTTGTACAGTATTCAGGGTTGCGGGGGCCTGGAACCTATCCCAGGAGACTTAGGGCACGAGACGGGATACACCCTGGACAGAGCACAGCACACACATATACACACGCACACACTCATTCACACACTATGGGCAATTTGGGAACGCCAATTAACCTAGTCTGCATGTCTTTGCACTATGGGAGGAAACCGGAGTACCCGGAGGAAACCCACCAAGCACAAGGAGAACATGCAAACTCCATGCACACAAAGATGGGAATCGACCCTGGCTGGGAATCTAACCAGGACCTTGGAGGTGCATGGCGACAGTGCTAGTGTAGGTGTCACTCTATAGTTTTGAAATTTACATTATTGTTCTAATGTATAAATCTGTATTCGCAAAACCCATACCAAAACTTACCTCTGCTGCAGAGGAGAAGTTCTCATTTAGAGTTTAGAGGTGATTATTGCATATTTTGGATGCCTTCAAGCAGCGTAGTAAGAAATAAAAATCAGGAAAGACTTGAATTAGACGGTATGTCCAAAAGTTCATAATTTATAAAATTTTACCTTGGATTCTTTAGCCTCTGACATCAGGTCTGACTGGGTTACCAAAGGTGGTGGCAGTGTACGGCAATGTTATCTGAAAACCTTCACTAATTATGTTTATTACCTTATTTTACTCACAGTGGCAGTTATCCAATAAAAGACTTGGATAAAAGTATTTGTTGACACAAAATCAAGCATAAATTTTTTTTACACTAAATTATAAGTATACCCCCATCCCAAAATCCCCAAAGCATGAAGGTTTTTTTTTTTGTTAACTCGTTCATCTTGTTTTAATAGTGAATTCACTTTTCACATTCATATCTTCACTGCACTTCTTTTTCATGCATTCATCTTATATACTGTTATCCTATATACAGGGTCATGGGGGCCTAGACCCTATCCCAGGAGTCTTAGGGCACAAGCCAGGGTGCCAATTCATCACAGGGCTCTTCACTGTGCCTGTTTCAACTAAAGCTGTGTCCTGCCGTTTCACCTTTTCATCATTTATATGACACGCTTCCATCCATCCCACATGACGCCATCAAATATCCGTGTAAATCCAGCTTAAAACTCACACATTTCCCTTTCTTTTCTCTCCCATCCCTCTGTGGCCTATTTTTTTCTTCTTCTTTTTTTGCAGTGTCTCAATGATGTACTGTAGGTCTGTGAGTAAGTAATGAAAGTGCCAACGCTTCAAAGTTTGAGAGATAATCGTTATCGAAAACGGAGTATCTCAGTATAGAAGTCCTGTGATGACTTGGTCTAATGGGCCTTCCATCAAGACTGTGTGTGTGGGTGTGTTTGAGTTGGTGTTGTGTGTGTGTGTGTGTGTGTGATAAACCTAATGGGACCTTCATCAAATGTGTGCATATTGGTATATGTGTGGGTGCGTGTGGTGTGTGTTGACCTCTCTCAGTTAAGCTGACCATCAAGGAGGGTCTTTATTTTATGTCTTTAAAAGCACACCTTCAACATAGAAACAGAAACTATAATAAGAAATACAGGCCGTTCTTTTTCCTTGTCATTTGGCAAACAGTTATGCTTACAGGTTTTAAGAAATGAATGTCAGTCCAGAAACCTACAGTAATTGTCTCATAAAAGATCAAAAATGAGTTGTTAATTGCCTTTTTGTGCACCTTAGGATTCTGGAAAATCTGAATATGGCAGCCTATTTTCAGAAGCACGAAGCAGTCAAAATATTCAAAGTAGAACAATAAACTGAGAAGTTGACAGGTTAACAATTGCAATCACAGTTCACCATTTCTGAACTGCCTTTTTTTCTCGTTTCAGTAGGCCTTTTGGAATGTAATAAATTGATATTGCCATCATGAAATGTACAGAACTCAGAGTGGAGCCTTAGGGTATTAAAAAATTAAAGTCTCTGTCAGATACTGCACCTTATTGAACATTTAATGGTTTTTCCCTGCCAGCAGGAGTAACTGTTATATACAGTAGATAGATAGATAGATTGATTGATAGATAGATAGATTGATTTATTACAGTTGGACCCATCAAGAATTGGGATATAACATTAAAATATCAAAGCATTACTGTATATCCAATATTGGTTAGGTTCCCCATGTGCCACCAAAACAGCTCTGACACCTCGAGGCATGACTCTGATCTCTGAAGGTGTGCTGTGGTATCTGGCACCAGGATGTTAGCAGCAGATCCTTTAATTGCTGTACATTAAGTTGAAAGGTCGGGACTCCATGGATCTTTTTTTTTTTCTTAAAATGTTAGTATTGACTCATTGTATAGTATACTGTAGACCTATAGCTCGGTCAGGTTGAGGGCTGGAAAATTTGGAGTCTGGATCAACCTTTGCCTGCAAAAGCAAGATTTAAGTTACTCTGATATGGGTGAAATTGTGCCATCTAGACAAGCAGAGCAGGGTCATTGTATGTCCAGCAGGTAAGCAGTGGTACATAGAAAAAATTATCGAACCATAGACAACCAGTGACCGATAATGACCGAGTCATGGGTGCCCAAGGTGCCCTTGTGCATGGGTAGCCCATTTTGGTGCAGAAAGATGGCACCAGGATGCACTACAGGAAAAATAAAAAGACAAGCTTGCAGAGGCAGTGTGATGCTCTGGGCAATGTTCTGCTTGGGTCTTGCCAATTATGTGGATCCTACATTGACTACCTAGACTTTTTTGCAACCAAGTATTTTTGCAAGCCTTTATGGCAGTGGAATTCTTTCAGGAAGGTAATGCTCCCGGACATGCTGAAGAAACGGTTCAGCACTGGTTTGAGGACAAAACGTTCAAGCTGTTGAAGATTTTTTTAAATTTCATTTTGGACATCTTTAGGATGTGCTGGGCAAACATGGCTGATCCATGGAGGCCCCACCTTGCAACACACCCCTGGTGTGGTCTTGGTGCAACCACAGCGGTCTTGTGGAGTGCATGCCTCTACGGGTCAGAGCGATCGGGGCAGGGGGTGGTTATGTTATGTTATGTTGTGTTGTGTTGTGTTGTGTTGTGTTGTGTTGTGTTGTGTTGTGTTGTGATGGATGGATGTCTTTCCAAAGCTGCTGTTTATCAGTGATAAATTGTTCTTCTGTTAAAAAACGTTTGCAAATATGCAGTAAAATAAGATACTATATAAATGGATTTTCATATGTTATTTATAAAATTGCAAATTATTGCTTGCATTGAAATCCAAGGAGAGTGTAATTTAATCTATAGAACTCATAAAAACTTTGAGTCTTATTATCTTGTAATATTATCTAGATTCAATGTCCTTTCTTCAATAAAAAATATAAAAAAGTTATGCAATACATTTAATATGCAGTACCAGTCAAAAGTGACAAAGCACGCGTGTACATTTAAAATCATACCAAGTGACTTCCAGTCAAAAGTTTGGACACACACTTACTCCTTTAGTGTTTTTTCATTATTTGTATTATTTTTTCAATGTACAGTAACACTAAACACATGCAAAGTATAAAAGAACACATGTGGAATTATGTAGTAAACAAAAAGTGTTAAACAACCCAGAATATGTTTTGTATTTTAGATTGTCCAAAGTACATGTAGCTACAGTACATTTAGCTTTAATGTCAGCTCGGCACACCCATGGCATTCTTTCATCAGATTCATGAGGTAGTCATCTGGAATGGATTTCAGTTCACAGGTATGCCTTGTCAAAAGTTAATCTGTGACATCTTTGCACAATTGTCTTGTGCAGAGGAAGAGTTGGTACAGTCAATAGCCCTGTTACAAATCCATATTATGGCATATTCATATTATTTTTAGACATAGAGAGGGTGAAAAGATGGTTCCTGAATGTATGCTTCCCACTGTGAAGCATGGAGAAGGTGTAATGGTGTGGAAGTGCTCTGCTGGTGACACTGTTAGTCAAAATTGAGGGCACACTTACAGTCATCAGTGCAGTGATGCAGTTGTGCTGCATCAGATGATCTGGCCTGCACAATCACCCGATCCAAATCCAGTTAAGATAATTTGGGATGACTTGAACCAGAGAGTGAAGAAAAAAACAGTCAACGAGTATTTAACACTTCTTCAAGACTGTTGGAAAAGCATTCCAGGTGACTACCTAATGCGGCTGAATGAGAGAATGCTTACCATGTGCAAAGCTGTCATCAAAGCAAAAGGTGGGTACTTAGAAGAATGGAAAAAAATAAAACATATTCTGGGTTATTTAACACCTTTTTGTTGACGGGAAGGTCTTCGTGCATGTCATAAGCACTCTCACATCCCCTTATTTCGTTGACCCCCTCAGAAGCCCTGCATAAGGGCTCTTATAAACATTATTACATCCAGTGGTGCAGCTCCCAAACCCACACCTCTTAGCAGACTACATTCCATATATGTTCTGTCATAATTTCACTGTCTTTTTTAGTGTCACAGCACATTCGCCATGTCTTTTTTCAGCCGTTTCGCAACATCAAAAAATTGACTTCTATGCGGTATGCTTACATACATGTAGTACATTTTGCCCGGAATCTTGTATTAATGATTCAAGCAACACCTTAAAATCATCAAGAGCACTTCTCAAAGATTTTCAGTAGAGTTAAGGTCTGAATTGGTCTGGTCTGTAATACTTCCAGGACCTCTCTACAACTTGAGCTTGATAAATTAGTGATTAGCACTGTCGCCTTGCACCTTGTTCGATTCCCGCCTCTGTGTGCATAAAGGTTGCATATTCTTCTTATGCTTGGTGGGTTTATTCCGTACTTTAATTTCCTCCCACAGTCTAATTGGCGTTCCCAAATTGCCTGTGGTGTATGAATGAGTATGTGAGTGTGTGTTTGTGTGTGTTCCCTGTAATGGATTGGCACCCCATCCAGGATGTACCCTGCTCCCCAGGGATAGGCTTTAGGCCCCCTGTGACCCTGTATACAAGATAAAGTGGTATAGGCGATGGGTGAGAGTGAGTGAGTGTGCCCATACAGTAACAGTATCTTCTTACATGATTGTTTATGAAACTGCTTTACTACATCAACTATGGCAGAAAAAATAGTTTGTTCTTGCCAGTTATACATTTTTATATAGAGCTTTAAGAGATGCTAGTGATTTCAAATGTTGATCTGAGATTTTGTACAGTTTTTCACTGTGTGTGCAATACTTCTGTTCATTATTTCTCTATAACATCTGCAAACACATTCAGCATCCACAGCTGGAAATTTAAATGCAGTGACAAAATTATACTTGATGATGCCACATTAATGCCTTTCCATCATTTCCTAGAGGCTAATTGAATAGCAGCTCATCAACATTTATGCATATTTAGCTAAAATTATCTTAACATCCTTATTTCCTACTTCTGTTGACTGTTAAAAAGCGAGCTTCCTTACATTTGCATTAATTTCCTGAAATATGGGAATGTACACAAATAAATAACCATCTGTTTATCATGTATTAATAGGGCTAAATGATCAGTGCAGTATGAATGAAGAAGTAGTGAGCTCGTAAGAAATATTATTTTATATGGACAGTAACTCTGGAAACTCTGGCACCCTGGGAAATTATGATTACAGGTCCATTTCCTCTTCTTCAATTTGAACCACAGCTCTGAATAGACTATGTCTGCATGGGGATTGCTTTTCCATGTTGCATGACTGCAATGTACTGACCAAAGTGAAATGCGATGAACTGGAATTATATACACTTATGATCCCTGAGCAATTGTTTTAACAGAACATTTAATATGGAAAAGCATTGCACTTTAAGATTTTGGCAGACATCCTCCATAAAGGTATTTTCCTTACCTCACAGAAAACCTTGCTGTCACAGTTCTTACGAGTAGGTTTTCTGGACTTTGAATATTAATGTTGTCTCACTCAACTACTACCTGTAAAAGTGAGTCTAAAGTAAAGTATTTTTCATGCGTAGCAAATTATGCATGGAAAATATTCCATTTTGTTTGCTGACTGTAAATCAGATGCAGGATTTACACTGTGGGAATATGCTGAGTTCATTTAACCATTTGTTTATGATTCCTAATTAATTAATTTATTATTATAATTATTTTTTAAGGTTGTGGCCCACGGTAGAGCCCTTAATTTAATTTGTATTCTAACACTGCATTTTAAAAAATTGTTATTGTTTAAGCGGTATTCAAAAGTTGGAAAGAATGGCATTAATAATAACATAGCTGCAAGTAAAATACATTTGAGAAGCAAACATACCCGACGTATCCTACTGTCTTATTGACTCAATAATTCTTGTTTTGTCTTTTTGTGCAGAACTTTATTAGATTTAATTATAGTTCTTTGTTTAAAACACAGTTTTGGCAGTCACAGAGTGTTTAAACTAGCCCGGTTTGAGATGCCAACTGCCAGCCTAGCAACCATGTTATTAACTTTCTCTCCGCTGGTCATTTTCTACTGGATTTGTTCACATAGTTGCTGGTCCCTTTTTAACCATTAAGTCAAAAAAAAATTACTAACAATAAATGTGGACTGAGTCCTTGTCCTCCAGGTCTTGGGTTCAACTCCCACATCCAGGTCTGGAGTTTGGATGTCCTCCACATAACTGGTGGGTTTCCCCCTGGTTCTCCGTTTTTTTTCCCAACAATCTAAAGACATGCAGATTAGGATAATTGCCATTTTCAAATTGCCTGTAGTGTGTAAATGTTGACCAGAGGCCCTACCATGGTCGTACAAAATGGGGGTACTGTAAATACAATAGTCACTATTGTTCTCCAATGGTCTCCATTGGACTAAAGGGCTTCCTGAATGGATGGATGGATGGATGGATATATACGCTCACACTATGACCACATCAATGCTGATATTCAGTATAGCATCACTCCTGTGATTTTGCTTAATATCATATAATGGTTTATAGAATAGGCGGCGTGATTAGCACTGTTGCCTTGCACCTCCAGGGTCCGGGTTCCCACCTCTGTGTGCATGGAGTTTGCATGTTCTCCCCATGCTTGGTGGGTTTCCTCCCACAGTCCAAAAACATGCAAATTAGGCTAATTGTTGTTCCCAAAATACCTGTAGTTTGTAAATGAGTATGTGACTGTGTGTATCTGTGTGTCCTGCAATGGATTTGCACTCCATCCAGGGTGTACCCCGCCTTATGACCTATGTCTCCTGGGATAGGCTCCAGGCCCCCGCGACCCTGTATGCAGAATAAAGCGGTATAGACGATGAGTGAGTGAGTGAGAGTGAGTTTTATCATATAAATAAATATAAATACATCATAAACTTATTAATTTGGTTTAAAATATAAACTTAGATATAAACTTATCTTAGATTTTATCCTGTTAATTTAGTCTTTCTAATACCATTTTAGTCTACCATTTCATTTGATACATTTAAAGAATTTCCTGTTTGTGTTTTTTACCTGACACGAACTGGTAACACTTGCTTTGATGCTCATGCATAAGTGTTTTGAATTCCACTTTAATGGTTTGAATTGCTTTCCACTTACAGTTCTCTCAAACTATTATACGGACTAAAATAAACTTGATGAATGATTGCTAGTCTTTCACCTTTAGCAAAAAAAAAAAAAAAAAAAAAAGGACAACATAAGTGCAAAACAGAATTTAAAAACTGCCCTCAAAATCCTCAATCATGTTGCAGGTGTTAGGTTTGTTAGGTGTATTGTCTTTAAAATCACAGACACACACAACTGATGTGTTCATGCATTTCATTTTATTTATTTTTTTTTATCTTTAGAAGGCATTACTTTGGGGTTTTCTAGGTGAAAAACACCAGCATCTCTTATAATTCTGCATCTACTTTGTTTTTATCAATCTTGCTCAAGGCCTGAATTAATCAGTAATGTTTTGATATATACTGTAACTCTTGTTTGTGGTGTATGAAGGACATTAGATCTATATGAATATTTTGTTTGCAGTTAACTATGCTGGGGAATGGTGTATCGGTACGTTGTGACTGAATGACTGAAAGTGCAATTATCTCTTAACATACACAATAAATCCTCAGCCAAACAAAGCATTGTTCGCCTTTGTTTGTAAAACCGATTTGCTATCCATGACAGCAGGTTTAACTGACCAGTAAATTAAAAAGATGTCTTTTAGACATGCATTTATTTTCTCTCTAATCACCTGGTTTCTCAATGTGTCCATTAGGTTAAAAACACATGAATGTTGCGTGTAAGTCCAGTAATGAACCTGATGGGAGTTCACTTAAACACTTAAAGTGAAATCAACTCATAAAAAAAGTAGAATGAGCATTTCCACACTCACGATGCAAAGAGAACAAAAGCTTTGGGAGTAAACAGCGGTGTAGCTTAAGAAAACAAATCAGTAAGAATAATTGGAAAACAAATCAGTAAGAATAATTGGAAAAAAAGTCTTCAGTTTGCTGGGGAGCATAAAGAATACACCGTGGAGGATTAGAAAAAGGTCATGTGGCCTGACGAGACCAGATTTACCCTGTTCCAGAGTGATGGGTGTGTCAGGGTAAGAAGAGAGGCGGATGACGTGATGCACCAATCATGCGTAGTGCCCACCATACAAGCCTGTGGGGGCAGTGTTATTGTTGTTGACAGACATCAAGAAAAGCTCCAGTTATAAAAAACATTCTAGCCTTCTGGGCAAATCTAGCTTTTAAGGTAAACTGACTGGCTAGTCAATTTAGGTTTCTGTCAAAAGACAAGAATGTATCGTCAACAGGCTACGTATATATATTTAGTGACAGCTACGCACAGTTAATGCTATAATAGTCAGTTTCATATACTGAATGAATTTGGACTTTATGCTAAATTTATGGTTCTGTAGATCTATGGACAATGAACTGAACGACTGGAACAAGCCCCGACTCACCTTAAATGTCTCTTTTCTATAAACGGATATTTTTTGAGAGAAGAAATTATAAATACTATCAATAGCAAGACCCTATACACGTTACAGTTAGCAGCTTATTAGCAGCTGAGCCCCTCTCGTAGGTCTTATCCTATTATCCTGTAATAGCCCTTGTTGTGTGGGACTTTACATTCAACTTTACATTACAACTCTTTCCACCACTCCAGCTGAGTGTACTGCAATCTAAGACACCCCCAACACCCCCTGCACTCTTTTCTATTGGCCTTGGTTAGAGACATGTTGGGGTATAACAACCTAATTTGTTCATTAGCACTTGATAACCAGTGCTGGGGGACGTTACTTTTTAAAGTAACCAATTACATTACAAAATTACTGTCATTAAAAAGTAATCAGTTACATTAGAGCTGGTAAAAGTAACTAGTTCGAGTACTTTTCCATTGCAGAAAATTAAACTCCTTTGTGATTCCTCATGCATGTTGTTTTCGTCAAGACCTTTATAATTATTCTACCATCATCACTCATTGGCCCATAATCTGTTAACTACTAATACCCCTATCTCACCTATGCGGTTTCGCGCGGTGGCTGTAAGTACGGTTCATCAT
>JAQQZT010000011.1:19145321-19157416 GCA_030068275.1 Clarias platycephalus | reverse complement strand
GATTGGGAATGACTGCTGTCTGGCTCACGGATTACATAAATTGTCTGAATAACGGATTACATTTTTGAAAAAATAACGAAATAACTGAGGACTTAAATGGCGGACCTAACGCGTTAGATTACTCGTTACATAAAAAAAAGTAACTCCAAGTACTCTAATGCTATTTTGTAACGTGTTACACCCAACACTGTTGATAACTAACATTACATGAACTAACTAGCTATCTCTATGACATTGATTTTTGCAAGGTAGGCCGTTCTACAATTCCACTTCATAGTTCGGAATGCTTACTGTTATAGACTTCATTAGTTATTATTAGTAACTTTTGACTTGAAAGCTCATTAAAGGTTAAAAGGTAGCAGGAATAAAACCAAAAGCTCCTTCAAGGCATGCTGTACAATACAGTAAGTGTGACTTATGTTCAAGATCTACTTTTGTAAATCGAGCAAGAATGAACAGAACATTTTGCACCTAAAATGTCAGTTATTTTTTATTAATTCTTTTACAACTGTATAAAAGTTATTTCAAACTCACCATTGTAAGTAGAATATTGCTTAAATATTGTGCTTCTTAAAGATGTGCAATATCCATATTTGCTATCATGGTATAGAGACTAAAACTAGAGTCTTTGCACTTTGCACCCGGTGTCCATCACAATGTTTGTCCTGTTATACTATGGACATATGGAATGCATGCTGCATGCAGGTGTGCGTATAAATCACCCGCCTGGTGTACATTGTCATTACATGCAGCATGCATTCTGGAATACAACAGAATCCCAGGGTGTCCAGAAGCGAGCGTAAAAGCAGCAGTGATGCAGCTGGTACTGCTAAGAAGAGTGGGGAAAAGATGGCAGACATTGCTCCTTCTTTTAACATGAATCGTTCAACCATCGGAACGATTCTAAAGAACAAGGACAAGATCATGGACACTTTAGTCTTATACATTGTATATTCAATTGTGTTAGTACCCTAGTACCTAGACCAATGTTTGTTGAACTTACGAACAAATTTGTACTTATGAATGAGTTCTCAGAACAGAACTTTATGTACCATATCTTATTACCTTATCATTGTTTTTAATTGGAAATAGACCGTTTATGCACTTCTGGTTAGATGCTAACTGCATTTCATGGGCTCTGCACAATGACAATAAAGTTAAATCTAATCTACTGTATAAAAAACACTTTTAGTATCATAGACTATAAGTTCCAGAATCCCCATTTCAGCACTAGTTTTTTTTTTTTTTTTTGTCCTAATATGTGTCTCCCCTGTCCTTCCTATCCTGACTTTCTCCTTTAATTTAGCAGTAAATGGTGAGTGTCCAGTAGGGTTTATGTTCTTTCTTGGTTATTTCACCCGGGGCAGGAGCATGGAGACCTTTGAGTCATTTTTGTCAGGATTGGGATCTCTAGCATATGTTTCGTGTGTGTGTGTGACTTATTTTCTGCTTCCTGAGGTAATTAAAACCAAAAGAGTGTAAAGTGAATATTGACAGGTTTGTTACAATAACCATTGTTGTAACCTTATATACAGTACACTCTCTTTCTCTCTTTTTAAACCTTAGAATGATCAGAAATGAATAAGAATAATACCTGTAGTGTTTCTCTCTGGTGCACATTTAAATTCTCTGCTTTTAATCATGGTTAATCAGTTCCCCTTGTGCCTTGCTTTATCGTTAAACAAATCTTCAATGTATATTTAATCCATTGGATAGATATGGATCAACTATCAACTATCTATCCTTAATTTGTGTTATATATAATACAATAAAATACAGTATGTATTATAGAAGGGAAGTAGAAGAAGTATAAAGAAGGGGCGTAGTATTGTATAAAGGAAGCGTTGCTGTACCATCATGTGCAATATGAGCAACATATGGCAGTTAATAAAAAAGTTACGCCCATTTTTACATTCCTTTAAGTAAAACGTATTAAGTAGTTGTAGTTATTAAGGATTACAATCCTGGATATCTTTCTCTTGAACTTACAGTAACTGAAATCCAAAATGTCTACAACACAACTTACAATTTTAGGTTGGTAGAATGGTTTTAGAACGTTAGGAGTTTTAGTTCCTAGAATACTAGAACTGTCCAGGTTTCTGGACATTCTAAGAACGTTGATGGATAAGTCTGGAAAGGACTCAACAAGGTTTGTACAATATTTTAGAATTATATTTGCAGATTCTCTGAACCTTATGAGCATTCATCTATCTGATATGATTCAATTCTAATTAAAAGTTCAATTTTCCAACAAGCAAAAGATTGCACAACACATCTGGTGTTACGATTGTGAAATTTATTTATTCCATTATTACTGTAGGTGTTCTATAGATTTTTGTCTTCTGATGACATATAGCAAGTAGTAAGTGTTAGAACAGGACTACAGCAGGACAATGCTGTAGGAAGATATTTAAGGTTCCATGGTTCGGAACTTTAAATTCAGTTTTGTAACCAGAGCTACAGTAAGTGCTAACCTTTTTTTTTATTATTATTTGCTTTTCACATAGCTGTCCTTTGTCAGAGCTCTATCTTTTTGCTTAATATTGTGCTCATCGGTTTTCCATTTGGAACAACAGTAGATAGACCTAAGATCTTTCTAAAATATTCCTGAAGGAGGTGAAAGGGGTTCAGTTTCCTGGGGTCGGAAACACAGCGGGATAAAAGAGAGAAGGTGAGTAGTCAGATTCAAAAGATGGGATCTAGAAATTTGGCAGTTATTATTGCATTTTTTAATACAAGATTTAAAGAGTTAACTACTCTGAATGAGCATGAAATAGTGCATGCTTCATAACACCCCAATTAGTCTGTCCAAGTCTCCTCCTGTATAAGATCCATTTAAGGGGGTTAAAATCCAATGTCAGTATTGATTGCGAAAGTAGTTTTTCATGCTTGGTTCATCTAAAAGCATGTTTAGCTTCTTACAAGCATCTCCAATGTTTGTACTGAAATCAGACCCGCTTCACAGGACTCCTTAAGAAGAAGTGGCACAGAACATTAATAAACCTTGATGTGCCAGGAGACTCAATTATCCCAAAGTGCATTGCTTGAGTGCTTGGAGAGGTTAATATCACAGCCCATTGCTTACTCTTTGCTGATTCATCCCATGTTTGGCAGGGAACCGAGCATCCATGGTCCATAGACATCTAAGCAAATATACTCTAGTTGAAGATTGAATTTGTGCTGAGGCAGTCATGAGGAAGTTACACCAACCTTTGATCCATTTCTATTCCTCACATCTCCAGCTTGGCAGATTATACAATTGACACTGTAAGAACTCTGACAATCTAGAACTCTGATAGTGGTTCTGATATCATCTTCAGTGGCCTGGATGCTATACTATCCTAATCACCATGTCTTTCATTATGGATTTTACCCAGGAGAATGAGGGGTGTTTTTTTTTTTTTTTTTTTTTAAGCCTATGAGTTGTAAAAACGTCCCTTCTTTTTGTCATGCTAGTGAAATAATTTGTGTATACCTTTAATTGCAAAGATCTGTTTATCACAATCTTAACCCCTTCTGAAGAGTCCTGTTTGACACAGCAATGACAACATTCACACACACTTCCTTGCAATTTGTAAGAACATGTAATTGGGATCCAACAGTCTATTGTTCAGAAGAGAGAGAGAGACTTCTATAATGACAAGAACTGTTGTTAAAATTGTGCAGTTAAAATCAGTCAAGGTGCCTTACAGAAGAACAACCTTATAATTTCATTGATGTTCAATGAAATTATAAGGTGGTTCTTCTGTAAGGCACCTTCCACCAACGTCAACAAGAAAAAGGCCAGGAAGAGCACTTCAGTCTGAAGGCAGCTTTCAAAAAAGATGCATGTTCAACTGCCTTATTATTCTAGCTTCTTGGCACAAAGTGCTATGTCATCACTTTGCTATTATACGAGAAAGGAATTTTATTTGTTATGGGTCTTCTATTCTGATGCAATACAGAATATGAAAGTGTCACTATTAAGATCCAAATTTAAGTCTAAACTCTTTTGAGCAGGGCTCCTGCCTTAGTAATGCTTTATAAGGTTCCATGACCTCTAGACTCACTCATTGTCTTTACTGCTTTATCCTGTATAGAGTGTCACAGGGGCATGGAGCCTATGCCAAGAGACTTAGGGCATGATGTGTGATACAGTACACCATGGATGGGGTGCCAATCCATTGTAGGGCACACACATGCTCTTTCACACTATGGGCAACCCCAATTAGAAAATCTGCCTGTCTGGATTGTGGGAAGAGAGGCGGGAATCGAACTTGGCCAAGAATCGAACCCGGAACATGGAGGTGCAAGGCGACAGTGCTAACCACTAAGCCATGCCACCGACTTCTAGACTGTTAAATATAAATTTCTGGAGCCTTAATTTAGAGCTTTCCAGCTACTGTTGGGTTCTCTTTTGTTTCTTTAATATTCCACATTCAGTTGAGGCCATAGTGCACAAAAAACAAAGTCCTCCACTTCCTTCACGAGATCAGGTCAAATTGCACCTTTTCAGAATAGTATGGTCATAAGCAATGGTTTGGCCGTAAATATCCTTCACAAACTCAAAAAATTCTCCTTCTCCATGCTGAGATTCACAATCGTCTAAAGCTGGCGCAAGAGTCCATAAATTAATTAGTCTACAGTATATTCCTTTTTCTTCATGGATGGTACCAGTTTCACTGCTGTGGTCTACCTGAATAGTACAAAATGCTTCTACATCAGTTATGTATTCTCTAATCGTCAGCAAAAGGCATCATTCCATGCTCCCTGGTGTTAAGTATAAGAATATACTCTAATGAACATTTATTATTTTACTGCCACTTCTACCAAAGTTCTTTACAATATACTGATCAGCCACAACATTAACCACCATCAGGTGAATTAAATAACATTGATGGTTGTTTATATACAGTATCAGTAAACTGGTGACAAGATTGTAGGCACTCAAGGCTCATTGACGTGGGGACCAAAAGACTTGCATTTCTAATCTGATCCAATCTGGATATAATACTGTAGAACAGTATCAGAACACCCAGTGCATCACAGCTTGCTGCATATGGGGCTTACCATTCTAACAGTTTAAGGTTATGGCCTCCAAATTCCATGCATCCCATTTTGACTGCATATCCTTGGAACGCGCTGGATGAAGTCAGATCCATGCAACCCACAGCAGCCTAAGGATTTGCCATGGACACCACGCATACCCCTACCCCCCATCCCCCCCCCAACCCAGAGGTCATGTGATGTCATGGCCAGAGCTGCCCCGAGGGCACAAGGAGAACCACACAATATTGGGCAAAATGTTTTGCATTTTATTGTTATTGCTCATTATGAAAAATGAATGCCATGAGTTTACACTGAAGTTCCCCTAATGTTTCAGGTTTTGTGATTTATTTACTTATCAGTAGACTTCTGCCTAGCCTGGTCATCAGAACCGCTTACTTGAGTCATCTGCTATTGTCATGACTGTCTAGCATGCGGACAGAGTAACCTTTCAGTATGTTGGCCTTTTAACAAGCTTGTCTGATCTGTAGTGAAAGAGCTTAGATTGAAACATCTTTCTTCAAAGAATGAGAGCAGTGGGAATGAAACATTTGTACTTCAGCTTGTACTGGAAGACGTTAGATCATTTTCTTTTTTAACTCATGGGAAAATTTCTCTACATTAGGATTAACGCTTAGGACTTGCTCAGACTGCCAGCCCACATTTTTGTCATATCCAGATTGTAATCAGTTTGGATTCAGTTTGCTTTCATGTAGCCTGAACAGTTAAAAAAAATACAAAAAGTATAAAAATATATTTTAAAAAAAAACATTAAATATGATTTTTGCTTATCTGCTCTGAACCACATACAGAGGTGTTTTAAAATCAGATTCAGATTAGATTCATAAAGATGTGTCTCGGTCCGGACGCTCTAACTGCTCAAAACAGATTTCAAAATGTTCTTTACGTCACTCGCAAGTTCAAGTGCTCATAATCACGTGTTACGGGAGAATAATCCACGGTGAAAACTCATTGAAATACCAGCAGGGAGATGATGAAACGATTGCTATACTGTACCTTAAAAGGTTGCGGTGGGTCTTTTTTCCACTTTTGGCACTATTACTGTTAAGTATGTAAAAGCCACGCCCTTGAGTTTTAACCGTGTTTTTATTCACTGTGTTTTCAGGGAAAAGGGCTGGTTTAACCACAGTATGGAGAACAATAGTCACTGACTAAGGATGAAGCGCAATGTCTGATAGCACTTTAGGGGGGAAAGCTAGAGGGAATGTTCAGAAACAGGAAAAACTATCAGCAAATATGGTGCTGCATGTGAGCCTCCGTTGTCGTTACCAAAGCAACCAATGCTGCTAGGTTGGCGATGTGTGTGATTTGAGCTGCCAATCTGAACAGATCCAGATCTAATCTAATCTCCTTTAAATAACAGTATAGAGAGTCAGTCCTTATAATCAGAGGGGAAAAAAAGGATTTGCCTTCGTTTGTCTGAAGAAGGCCTAAGTGCTGCCAGGTGGCCTATTGAGATAGCTGGCTTAATTTTATGCAGCCTAGTTTTCTTAATCTTCTGCTGTCCTGTTTGCTTACTGTACTAATTCGATTCCTAATTTGTCAAGAAGAGTGTTTTTTTAACAACATGTTATGAGCCACATGTCTCTTCAAAGTGCTTAGAAGCTGTTCAACATCTGGGTATTTGATTTGATGTTAACAGCTCTACGCTCTTTTGGAGTGACTACTCCTTTTATGGACTGGTGACTAGCAGCTGAGCCACTTTGTTAGGGTCAAATTCATTACATATGAGATTCACACATTTCCCCAATTTTCTTAATTTTCCTAATTTAATCTTGTCCAATTCTCACCCATCAGCCAGCTCACCCTATCATACAACATCTACCAGCTGGGAAAGGGTAGACACATGCTGCTTCTGCAACACCTGCTTCTTAGACTCCTGGCCACTGATGGCTGTGGCATCATCAGGAATCAAACTCGGAACCTGTGGAAGACCGGGTGAACATTTTTCCTTTTAATGTAAGAATGTCCAGTGCTTCTATGTGCAAGACCACAACTAATAAACTCAGTGGAATTTAGTTATGCCACTTATGCCTGTCTGTCCTTCAAAAGATCAAGGAGGCATGAAAGGGATGTAGCCTTGTGGAGGACATTTAATAATCATCTGTATATCCCAATGTCTGATCTCTATTTAGGAATGTGGGTTTTTATTTTATTAATAAATACATCTCTGATGTCTAAGAGAAGTAGGGACAATGCACCAATCAGAACTGTAATGCGTCTGATTGAAATATAGAAATTGTCTCTATCGTTAGAGGCTCTATTTCCATTCTCAGCATGATAGGATTCTGTTGCTTTGAATGATGCACCTCATTATTACATGTGCACTGTGCAAAATCACCAGGAGGTTCTATGCCTTGGCTAGAATATAAGATACCTTCCTTTGTCATGAGCTATGCAACTTATTTAAGTGCTTCAGCTCCAGCTATAGCAACAGCTGCTTCCTTTTGATGTTCTCTTTCCCATCGTTCATGCAGACCTTCCCTAATTTGATCTCAGTGTCTTTTAGAATAAAATTGGCATGAGTGCATGCAGACTATGCTAAGGCATATGGTTTAGCAGTGGCCATGCTAGTTCCATGTTTGACCGCTGTGAAAGTGAGGAAGGCATGTATGAGCATGACGCAACTTCTTTCTCTGTATCTCATAATCCCAGACTAACTGAAATCTAATATAATCGCTATGCTGCTTAATCTACAATTAAAATGAACCAAATAAATTAGTTTTAACCATTTCAGTAATTCAGTGTTTAACAATATCCACTAGATGGCGAAACTGCACTCAATGAGAGCAATAGTAATAATGATAATATTCTCTCCTATTTTATCTCTTGCGCAGTCGCTCCTTTATTCAATCTCTCTCTCTCTCTCTCTCTCTCTCTCTCTCGGTCTTGCCTCAGACTTCCCCAGGCTCATTAATATTTATGAAGATTAATTTTCTATCAGCATATTTCCCTCTATCAAACGATAACAATACATTATCAGATGGTAATAAAAAAGAAGAGCAGACAACAATTTATCACACTCTTTCGGCAATCACATTAAAGGAAGCTGTAACTTTAGCATCCTTGACAATGTTATCAATACCAATTAAACTATATACTGTACATACTCTATATAGCAAATCAATATTTTTGATTTATAAACAATTTTCAGGTATGATGCATCATTTGAAAATGTGCAGCAAGCGTGTATAAAAACAGGATTTTTAAAGAGATGTAAAATTAAACCCGAGTAAATACAAAATGCAGGTTTTCAATGATGATTTCATTTATTAAGGAAAAACATTGTGCGAATCATGTGAATAAGTAACTGAACCGGAAACTATGAAACTAATAACTGGTTGTGCCACCCATGGAGGCAACAGTCGTTGTGAGTCTTTCACATCACTGTGGAGGAATTTTAGCCCACTCTTCATTGCGCTATTGTTTTAATTCAGCCTCATTGAAGGGTTTAACCTGTTTAAGATCATTTCAAGGTCACAGAAATTGGTCCATATATATATATACTATATATAAATACAGTAAAACCTCGGATTGCGAGTAACGCGGTTTGCAAGTGTCCCGCAAGAAGAGCAAAGATTTTTAATACATTTTGACTTGAAAAACAAGCAAGTCTTGGTTTACGAGCACCGAGTATCATGTATCACGCATGTGTAGCGGTGTGTAATCTGCGTTGTGTCATGCGAAAAATCTCAATACACCGACAGTCTTGCCATCATGTCCTCGTTTATTGAAACTGGACAACACAAACAGGCAACCTGAGGACTTTTGAAGCAATTAAAACAGCGCGTGGCAGCAATGCGCGACGTGCACGCGCGCGCTGTGAAATCATATAAAATAATATTCATTAAACAAAAACAAAATGACCGATAAAACGCATGTGTACATCACTGAAGGACTTATAATCACAATTATACAGGTATATAGTGTGAAATTATCTGTTATTTGAAATAAACATCTAATTAAATTACTACCAAACTTTTGTGACCTACCGCTGTGAATTCACATGCAGACTGGGAAGAGGTTAAAGGTTACCACTCCCCAATACAGCATGAGGACACAGGAAATCCAAATATGGTCATGGCAAGTGGAATCACAAAATACAGTTTTAAAGGCTTACCTGCTACGCATGCGCTTCTTGTTTTGACGCCGAGCGTTAAGTGATCACAACTGAGCCAATGGTTTTTCTCTCTCTTGCACTGCGGAATTGTGGGTAATCATTTCCACTGCTGGGCCTTAGTGCTCGTCTCTTACTGGTATAATCAACATCCGTGCGCGCGTGTACTGTTTACTAGAACACTGTGACCACTGTGTTAAGCGCCTGCGTGCATAAACGGAAACACTTATCTGTCAGGATGTATTTTTACTCTTTTTAAAGGTAAGGTGCAGGGTAATTTGTTTTATTTTTACTTTATATTTTGTATTAATTATTTTTATGTATTAATTTTTTGGGCTGTGGAACAAATAATTTGAGTTTCCATTATTTCTTATGGGAAAATAAAATTTGGTTTACGAGTGTTTTCGAATACTAGCCCGCTTCCGGACTGAATTATGTTCCACTGTATATATATGTCTCTCCAGCGAGTTTCCCTTGAGGTGGGAGTGTCTATACACATCACTCAACAGAGCCAATCAACTCAGTGCTTTTGCCTCGAAGTTGCTGTGGCGGTAAAAGTCACTTAGCAAGCAAGATTTTTTTTTTTAATGGGACGTACACTATAAATTAAATCTAAATGTTGAGTAGAATGGAAGTTATGAGCAGTTATGTGCCAGATGCTGATGAGCATATTTTTAGCTTTAACCTTTTAAGTTGTTCTACAAACTCGATAACCGTCAACAGTGGGTATTTATGGTGTAGTGGTTAGCACTGTGGCCTTGCACCTCCAGGGTCGAGTATTTGATATGTGTTCTAAAAACACAGTGCATAAAAGTGAGCTGTAAACAAAGCAAATGAGAACGTAATCAGATTGTGCTTTAAACTGTCGGCATGTTTTCTAGCAAACTCATTTTATTCATTAAACATTATTACTTTACTTACTTGACACCACAAAACAGCAAATTACTTGCACAATGGCTACAGTAAATTCTGCACAAAAATGATCCATCAGTGCACAATATAAAAAAAAAACAATCAAATACATTTCTAGTGCAGTGCAAAAAGAAATGATGTCCTGGATCATTTATTCTTATATGCACTGTGGGTCTGGAGCACACATTTCATTAGATGTTGAAACAAAGCCAGAAGTCATAAAAGCCTGAATAGCTGAGTGGAGAAAAATTTGGGTAACCTAGATTGGTTGGAGAAGACTTTTGGACTTTGTTGATAAAGAAATCAACAATTATCCTTTTGTCAAATTCAGGGTTGAATTTAAAAGAAACCATGCTCCTGAACCAGGAACAAACAAGAGGCACTAGACAGACATCAGATTCCCCAGTGGACGTCCATACAGAAATGAGTCTCCATGGGTGCAAATACAATGGTGAAGTCCCTGCATGGTTTCCCTATTACTTTGGTCTCTAGCATTTTCCCATTTTTTACGAAAGACTGTGGTGTTCTGTGAGGTCAGTGTGCCCTGGCAGGAGTGAAAACATTTTCTGACTTTACAGCTTGCCACCTGGCAACGTCTATTTTTTAAGATGGTCAGAGACAGTCTCTAAGAGGGATTTGATGTTTTTAAGCTCTCTTCTCTCTCCCACTCTCATTGCAACAGAGATTGACTCTTTAGAGGATTTTGAGGTGGCAAGTCTGCTGTGTGTTTTTCAATACATCAAAGTCCCAAATCAAAGTGACACGTTGCCCCAGAGATTCAGTTATCTCTGAAATGTAAATTGTTATGGTGTTATACACAGATCAGTCATGCTATTATGCCCATTATTCCTATTATGCAGCTCTGTCCCCCTTAGGGCATGACTCCACAAGACCTCTAGGGGGGGGGTGCTGTGGTGTCTGGCACCGGGATATTAGTGACGAATCCTTTGGGTGCTGTGGGTAGTGGGGCGGGGCCTTCATGGATTGAATTTGTTTGTCCAGCACATTCCATGGATGCTTAATCAGATTGAGATCTGGGGTGCTTGTAGGCCAGATCAACAACCTTGAATTCTTTGTCTGCTAAACCCCATATGCAGCAAGATGGGATGCAGTGGGTGTTCTGGTGCATTTCTATTGTGGCCAGCATTAAAAATGTTTTAGCCATTTGTGCAACATTAGCTTTTCTGTTGATTTCAACAGGATTCCATGGTGATGAGCCTTGGGTGCCCATGATCCTGTATTATTATGATCCTACCTGTATTTAATTAATTATCAATGTTATATTGTAATTAATCTGGCGGTGGTGTTAATGTTGTGATTGTGTTAGCATTGCTTTTTTGTGGGTCTCAGTTCTCTTTTACTTGTGGTCATTGGAAAAGGGATATCACTAGTTCTTGACACAGAAGAGAAAAATCTTTAGGTAAGAAAAAACCTCTTTATTATCAGGGTAAAATCCATGAAAATACAGCCACCAATGTGTTTCAGCCTTTTTGCCCTTCAATTTTCAGTAAAAATTCGCTAAAGATTTCTGGGATTAAATATATTATCAAATCATCCATTAGTGGAGATAGGATGAAATAACTATTGCAGAGGAAGCTTTATGGAGCTTCCTCATGCAACGACCAGGAGAGATTTAGATTTTACAATATATCTGTAAGGTGTTGTAATGAATTTTAATATCGAGAGTTTTTATCATTATGCTGATGTACTTGTAAGTACAGTACTGTCATCAATATAGCTTTGATGTCTTTGTTGTATTTTTAGGTTCTCATACTTTATTGCTAGTCTATTGGTTTCTGATCTCAAGACTTTACCTTGATCATATTTTTCGAGTTTGTCTTTGTTTCTGATTGTTTGCAATCTTTATATAAGTACTTTTATGGCTGAAGCATGTTTTTCCATATTTTCAGGTTTTTTCTATTTATTATAAATTATTGTATATGTATATATATATACACTCAGCAAAAAAAGAAACGTCCTCTGACTTTCAACTGTTTTTACTTTCAGTAAACTTAATGTG
>JAQQZT010000011.1:19127135-19138029 GCA_030068275.1 Clarias platycephalus | reverse complement strand
CCCATAGCGTTTTCACGCAGCATCTCGTTCCCGCCTTTCAGGGAACAGGGTTACAGCGATGTAACCCGAGACGTTTTGCTTAGTGTTTCATAGTTTAAACAAATATAAATTTCTGTAAAGCAAGCTGAAGTATAAAAAGTATCAAAGTATAAAAACAACCAACCATCATGACAAAATAAGGATTGGCTGTGATAGAAAAGTAAGATTTTGCAGTTTGAGAGTGTTGAGTAATCCAAGGATGGCCTCAACAACTGACTGAAAAATTACAGTATGTGAACTACAGGGAACAAAAAGCTCAAAATAGCAGGCCACAAAATCAAAAGTATCACCATTTACACGAGAAATGCAGAGAACACTTTACTTTTCAATCACAATTCAAGTATGTGAGAATCAGATTTATTGGCCAAATTACAAAAATATTTGAAACTGACTTCACCTTGGATTTAGACATCAAAAGAAGTTATTACAGTAATTTAAAAAAAGGTAGATCAAATGAACATATAGTGCAGATATTGAAGATTAAATAACTGCTGCTTGCTAAATTTAGTTGGAAAAAAAGAGAATTAATTAGAGAATTAAATAATAAATTAGATTCAAAGCAAAACTGTTCCTTTTTGTAGCAAATTCTTTATGACAAATAGAAATCTTTCTGACATTACTGGTGTGCTTTCGTGTTTGCGTGTGTACAGTATCTTGCTATGTTTTACTGAGTCATAGTCCTCAAGGCCGGAGGCATCCTGAAAAATGTCAGTAATGTCCGCTAAAAGACAGCAAACTGCTTTTCATATGTAAGCTATACAGAGTAAGTCAAGTGTCATAAATCCTGTAGTGTTTTGAAACAGTCTTGGTGTTTTTTAATATAAAATACAGCGCACAATGATCCATCATCGGCCTATATAGGATTGAGAGCTGCAGTCAGATCCAGGTCTTTTACTGCCACAGCTATTAACTTTAATGACTTCACATCTTTGGGGTATAACTTGAATTATAAATAAAAACTGAGATGCATGCACAAGATGCACGCTTTTTTTTTTTTTTTTTTTTTTACACACCTGCATAGCTACAGTAGTATTCTAATTTCAGATCTCTGTCACAGTGACCTTGGTAACAACCCAAACTAAATATGTGTATTTTTGACTTTGGAGAGAATATTGTTCAGCCATATTAACTGAACTGAGACTAAAACTAATGGACATGTTGCTCTTGAAGATTTTTGCAGATTTTTCTTTTTTTCTTTTTACTTTTACAGGTCACTTGCACCACATACTGCAGTAACATTTAATAATATTAGCATAACTCGAGGACACTGAAGTCAAACCAGGACTTGATGAAAGACGTTAAACCGATTGACATTTACAGACGACTTCAAGCACAGTACCGTGATGAGACTCTTAGCTGTAGTAAAACATTTAAATGCCACAAGTGTTTTAAAGTCTGTATGCCTATGAATGATGACATGGCTCTGAACCGACTCCAGTCGTTCCCATGGACATTCAGTGAGTGGAACACCTGATTCTTGAAAATTTATGGATAACTTGTGGAAAGGATGTAGGAACAATGCACACAATCATGTAGGAACACCACTTGCACATTGCCACATTACAGTCCTGACCGCGCTCAAAGCCATTTCCACATGTTTGGGTCAGGAGTCCCTGGGAGGCCAGCGTTTCAGATGTTCTGATAATGACCCTGACTTACTGAAAAAACTACCATGATGGTATCCTATGCACTAGTGAAATGCTGTTATAAGCGCATTAGTGTAGCAGGGGATTATATAGCTTTTACTCTCATAACTGTCCTTAATTAAACTGCACAGTAAAAAGACCTGGTTTGACTTGAATGCCCCTCATACAATATCTTATTATATCAGATGCAATTACATATTGAATTTAATAAACGATGTAATTATATCTGTTGTAGCTGTGGATTGTCTTGACTAGCATTATACTCTACCAAATTTAACCCATATAGTGGGTTGCAACAAAAATATCTGAATGAAATGAAATTAATTATTTGGCCTTTTTCTTTTTTTTTTTTACATAAATGTTATTGTTTGGATTGTTCAGCTTATGAGCTGTTTTTCTGTTTTCCCAGCATCCTTTTTTCTCTACTTTTTTTCCTCCCGTTTGAAAGCCTCCCAAAGGCTTTCAATGGTAGCCAATTCACGTGCGACAAAGATTCCCCATGCACCAGAACCACTCTTTCACATTTAAGACTAATTATTTCCCCTGGGGGGGGGGGTGTAGTAGCCTCTAGTTTAAAAGCTTTTCCAGCACATCCCGAGCATTTTCAATGGTGGCCAATATGTGTGTAGCAAAAGATTTCTCCTGATCCTGAACCAGTCTTTCACAGTAAAAAATTGATAAATCTTGGCATTGTCATCTGGGAATATGGCTGTGCCATTAGGAAAGGACAAACTCCATAGATGTGATAACCTGGTTATTCAGTACATTCAGGTGGTCAGCTGACTTCATTTTATTGCCACACTACGTTGCTGAGCCTAGACCTGACCAACTGAAGCAACACCAGGTCGAAACACTGCATCCATATGCTTGTATAGTGGCCACTATGCATGATGGGAGGGATCGCTTCATGCGCTTCCCTTCTTACCCTGACATGCCCAGTGCTCTGGAATAGAGTCAATCTGGACTCATCAGACTACATGACCTTTTCGCTTTGTTCCAAAATCCGAACTTTATCCTCCCTAGCAAACCCAAAGTCTTTTTTTCTGATTAGCCTCAGCATCTCCTTAGTTGTTTTTATGACTCCTCTGAAATGTGGTAAAAGACAGTGACATCTTTTCCCTGACCACAGGTTTTCCCTTCTGGCCTGGTTGGTTAACAAATGAGAAACGCCTTACTGCATCCGTTCAGTTAGTGTTCAAAGAATTGTTGCCAGCAGAAACATAATAATCACTGCAATAATTATCTAGGAGAATGCTCTTAATTATTTGCTTATTTAAATTGAAATGGTCACTATTTTTGGCAGTGTATTTATTTGTCAGTTCCCCACACGTTTTACGAAAAATCTCTTTACAGTGATTCCACGAAGGGAGATTTTTTGCTGTTTCCAAAATCTAAACATTTTTGATTGAGAGATCTTTAAGCATTTTTGTTGCCTCTACCAAGACCTAAAAAATAAAATGTAGAACCCTGGCATGTGTGGGTGGGAAGGAGAACTCAGGAGACAGACCTTCCTGCTTCAGGCTTTTGACAAAGCTTTGCACTTCTTTTATTTTTAATTTATTCCTCAAGCACTTTTCAGCGTTTCACGCTCATGGACACATTCATACGAAACCACAAACACAGAGTTCTGCTCAGCTCTTTCGCTGGGTTAGGAAGGTAGAACACATTAAGTATGTTTATTGGCAGGAAAAACATTTAATAAATCAACAAGTGACCAAAATGGTTCTGTAAGGATAGAGAATGTCTCAGAAATATCTGTTATAAGATAAGATAAGATACTGTAAGATAAGATAAGATAAGATAAGATAAGATAAGATAAGATAAGATACGACTTTATTACTCCCAGAGGAAATTCTTGTTCCAGAGACTGCTCCAAGAGCAAAGAAAGGCTCCCAAAATATGCAATATATGGCTTCTGACAGGCTTTAAAAAAAAATTTGATTCTCAGTTAACACAGAAACTAATAACAGCATAGTTCTGACTTACCTTTGTAATAGGATTTATGTCTGTAAGCAAAGGAGTGAAATATAATAACTGCGCTTTAAATGTGTTATATAAATTCAAATAATCTATAACTTGACATTAAAAACCTTCATGTGGGGTCCTTCAGATACATTACAAAAAAGGGGGGGGGGGGGGTTCAGTGAAATGCATTTTCTGTAACATTTCTGAGAAATATGTTGAAATTTTGTTTATCTCAGAGCTACACTCTAACTCCTCACTTCATTAGAGGCTAACTACTGTACTGCCAGAGTGAACTAAGAGTCTTTTATTTTTTTTTGTTTTTGTTTATGAGAGTTAAATAAATGCACAAGATCTTATTTTATAACCAAAATAACATATAATTCACTTTAGAATTTGTCATGACAGTGTAGAAGAAAATAACAATGTAACAACTGACACTGGAATTCATTTGACATCAAACAGCTTACATGTCCCATGGCTTTGATGACAGGCTCAGAGCATAATGGCATGTTATTATTTTCGATGATTATCTAAAAGTGAATAAAATCTCTGGCCCACTTTCCATTTCTGTGTTTTGTTTTTTTTTTCTCACTGTGTCTGTCCATCTCTCAATTTTATTTTCATTTCTCTTTTGTTTGTTTTTGTATACTCAATTTAAATAAAAACATCATGATTTATTGGTTGATTGGTTAATCGACTGTATAAAAAGAAAGGCAGAATGGATCTCTAAAACAATAAAAAAAAAATTAATTTTAACCTTTACAATTATTTTTTTTTTCACCAGCTGTCCACTTGTTCCAAATAAATTAATGAAAAAGTCTGATTTTTCTGTGGTTCTCTATGTTATTATTTCTCTTTAACATACAAATGATTCCACTTGAAATGTGAAAATGTGCTCAAGCTTTTTCAGTCACATTTGCTATAAAATGTGAAATCTTTTCATCAGAAATTAGACCCTCCGTAGAGCTAAATAAATGACATGGAAATGCATTGTTGATTCATTAGGAGCTTTTGAATTCGAGATGAAAAAGCGCAGGAGAAGCGAATAAAAGCGTTGATGAATCAACGGTGGATCATGTGACGCCCAATTTACCTCGTGATAACATCAAAACAGGAAGTGATGGCAATAATAATAAAGCTTTATGACTGTGGCGTATACATAATGAGCAGTATGAGGTATGATTACAGCTTCTAAAGATGTTTAGAAACTATTGTTTGAATGCATAATTTAGGAATTATACTGAATTACCCAGGCTGAATAAATACTTTTTTAATACTAAGACAAAAAAGGTGTGTTATTTCGCCTAACTACTATGTCACCCGATTGTGGCATAGCATACAGTAAATGTGAAATGATAACGGGAAAATATCCTGGTTAATAAGAAAGTAGCTCACTGCAATGGTGGGCAGCTTCAATTTCAAGCCGTTTTTTTTCCCCAAGCACATGTGTGTTACCTGCCAAGGTTCATTCATCATCATTCATTGATCATCCAGCCCAGAAGCTTCCTATTACACTTCGTTTCGAGGGAACAGAAGAAGCCTTCCTGTGCAGAGTCCTGTGCATACAGCATACTCTGGGCATGATTAAATAGAAAAGAAATAAAGAAAAAATATATGCGCATATTGCTGTCCGCTTGCTGATCACGGCACATTAGGCAATTTTGATGTTATAGCTTATATAAGGGAATTTCAGTGTAAAACTAGGTGAACAAAATGCAATTTGAGTTACAGTGCAGATGGTCTGGAAACATTGGGCCTCGTACAAGAAGTGATATATGAAAACAAATTTCCTCTTATTTTGATTGTATCCACATTTTTTATTTAATTACATATTTTATTTTTACTCTTCTCTTATATCAGAGAGAGAGAGAGAGAGAGAGAGAGAAAACTGTCTGCAGTTTGTTTGTCTGATGCACACATTTTAACATAACATAATCTAAATTAACACTACAGTATAAAAATCTTGGACGCTTGCTTATAGATGGCTAATGTGAATGGCTTATAGATTCCTGTTAGAGGCTCAGGCCATCCAGACAATACATTTTTAGAGGTTACCCAGATTTGATGAGACGATGATGAATGGATGATGAGCCATTTCACATGGCCACAAGCTCTCATAGACACAAATTATGAAAAGCAAGATCCTGTTCAACTGTTGTAAAAAACTCAACTTTATAAAACTCTAATATAAATGACAGCGGTTGTGCCATCATACCACTTTTTAAAATTTCTGTAACTGTGTGTCCCTCAGCTTATATGGCATTCACCGCATCAAAGATCTTTTGTCACTGCTGAGATTTAGATTTTCCTGCAATGCCAGTGCTCACACTCTGGAAGATCACATTTTTACTTTTTCTTAGTTTTTTTTCAAGCGAAGTACTTTGATTTCACTACTGCTGAAGTTCTTCTTCTGCTTGTTATTTCTATCCTTTTTTTCAGAGGCATCTCTTAAATTCTAGTGCCTAATTTGCATATTGCAAACCTACACCTACTCTTGTGGTGTTTAAGGTGTGTTGCCTATGTTAATTATATAAAATGATAATCTTGTGCACTTCCGATGTAAGATCAAGTGGGATTCACCATTCAGCTCACCTGGGTAAGAGCAGATTTGGTTGGTTGCATAACATACAGTATACAGTCTAAAAATGAGAATTATAATTGCAGTAATAATAAAAGCTATGAATTTCATGGAGTTTCATTTCAAATGAACAATAGATGTTCAATGTATTAAAAACACCAATTTTTTTTACTTTTTTGGTAACACATCATATGTTTAACCAGCAAACTGGGAAAAAAGTAGCTTCAAACTAAGCGATACGCCAACCAAATCCTTCCAATGTTATTTATAGTTGCACTGAGAGTGCTTAAGCAATTTATGTATTAAAATACACTATTGCCAATAGTATTTGCTCTCTGCCTTCACATGCATATGAACTTGAGTAGCATCCAATTGTTAATCTACAGTATAGGGTTTATTATGATGTTGGCCCACCCTTTGCATCTATAGCAGATTTAACTCTTCTGGAAAGGCTTTCCACAAGATTTAGAAGTGTGGTTATGTAAATTTTTGTCCATTCTTCCATAAGCGCATTTGCGAGATCGGACACTTAAATTCTGTTCTGCAGTCTCTGCTCTAATTCATCCTTAAGGTGTTCTATCAGGTTGAGGTCAGGATTCTGTGCAGGCCAGTCAAGTTCTTACACACCATCTCACTCCGCCATGTCTTTGTGGACCTTAACACACACGGACCGTAGCATCCGCTGACCCCGCTCTGTGGCCTACCACTTCGCGGCTGAGTTGCTGTCGCTTGGACTTTGTTATAATACCACTAACAGTTGGCTGATGAATATTTAGTAGTGAGGAAATTTCACGATTGGACTTTTGCACAGGTGGCATCCTATCACGGTACCACACTGGAATTCACTGAGCTCCTGAGAGCGACACATTCACAAATGTTTGTAGAAGCGGTCTGCATGCCTACTGTAGGTGCTTATTTTTATACAATCATGCCTAGGTGCTTGAATTGTGTGATTTAAAAAAAAAAAACATTTAGCTGTACATATTGCCAGATCTTTGACTTTATCAAGGTTCATTATTTAGTTTTCTGTTTCATCAAAACATATCCACGAATAGTTGAGTTTTTAAACTTATTTTGGTTTGGTAAAGCTTAAAATGAACTATCTAGATAGAAGTTGCATCCTCTCTTAAATAATACATGCTAGAATGTTTGTGGATTCCTAACCACAATACTCATTTGTCATTCTTTCCATTTGATACAGAGTTGGAAACACACAATTGTATATAATGCCTTTGTTTCCCTTCACCGGAACTAAGGGGTCCAGACCAAACCTGTTCCTACATGACAATGCCCCGGTACACGAAATAAGACATTGTGTGTTAAGGTTGGAGTGGAAGAACGTGAGTGCCCTGCGCAGAGCCTTGACCTCAACCCTACCCAATACCTTTGGGATGAACTGGAACACCAACTGCACCAAATGTTCCTGTGACTTAATAAGCACATAGTTCCACGGCCATGCTCCAACATTTAGTGGATTTATATAAATTAATAAATACTGCATATTTCTATACTACACCTATTAATTACTATTCATTTTAGTGTTTTATTAGTATAAAAAAAAACTAAAAAGTGTATTTTATTCCCTATAATTTGTTATATAGTCTGTATACAGTACATCAAAAAGGTTGGGCTTCTAATTTAATGTTTTTTTTTCTTTTTTTTTTTAGATTTAAAAACTACAGTATGAAATAGCACATACTGTATGGAATTATCTAATTATGTAACATCAACAACAGTCAGTTGTTATTCTAGAACACACAGGTCATCTGTTTTCATTCAGTTCTCTGATTTTCTCCCTAATTTAGTCGTGTCCAATTCGTCCCCGTCACTAGGGGGCTCCCACATGCAGGCTACTACTACCACTCCGTCAGGAGGGCCGAAGACTATCACGTGTTTCCCCCAAACCACATGACGCCAGCCGACCGCATCTTTTCGAACAGCTCACTCACGCACCGTTGGGGGCAACGTAACACACTTGAGGGCAGCGCTATCCGCTCCTTCCACTTGTGCGAGCTCACAGACGCCCCTGATTGGCTGTAGAGTCGTGATTAATGTGGGAGCACGAAGTACCTCTCATCCGTCCTCTCTGAGAGAGCTCGGCCAATCAGCTCTCTCTAGGCCTCCGGCTGTGAGAGGTTACATCATCACCCTGGAATGGAACTTGCAATCTCCGGATGATAGGGCGAGCACTTTTTCACAGGAAAGCAAGACCAAAATGTACTGTACCTCTGTTGCAGAGGAAAAGTTTATTTAGAGTTACCATCCTCAGAAATCACCAATTAACAGAACCACAGATTAGAGCCGTTATAAAGGCTTTACAGAGCATGAGTAGCAGACACATCTCAACATATTTTGGATGCCTTTAGCATTGTTTTACAATGTAGAAAGAAATAATAAAAAATAAAAAAAGACCATAGAATTAGAAGGTTTGTTCAAACATTTTGACTGGAACTGTACTGTATGTCTGCAAACGGAATCACATCTGGAACGGGATGTTCGAAAGGCACAGGTGGCGATAAAGATGTCCATAAACCTTTGGCCATATAGTAAATGTGGTCTGTTACTGTATCTTTAAACCTCTCTCTCTCTCTCTCTCTCTCTCTCTCTCTCTCTCTCTCTCTCTCTCAGCTGAGTGATCATACTTAAGGTTTCTGTGGTTGGAAAGGTCCGGCCTTTAACCGCAGCACCAGCTTTCTTCGTTCCTCCAGGGACAGCTCGATAGCTTTTGGTTTAACCACACCGTAGCTCTCGGAGATGTATTTACAAGAAGTCTTTTTTAATTAGAACTTGGTGAATCCCAAGAATACAGTAGAGCACATATTAGGCTGAAGCCAGAATTAGAGTGAAATGCACACCATGAGGTTATTTTGGTTTCACACCACACATAAGGAAAACAAGCAAAGAAATTAAGATATTAATAATATATTAATATATTAAAAATTTACCTAAATCTTTATTCATTGCTTACAAGTACACGAATTGAGAAAAGCTAAATGAACCATTTGTAATGCTTATAGAGTACACAGGACACTTAATAAATTATTAATAATACAAAGTGCTTGTTTAAAGGATTTGCTGTATCTTATCTGGTTTTAGAATTAAGTATAATGTTCACCAGCAACTGATTTAGTGTCACAGTCAATGCCAAAGTTCTGGCAGTGATATGACAGCTAATATGTCGCTTGTGTCGGTGCCATTGACTGAATGATGCAAAACCTGCAGAATAGCTGCAAATCGATTAGCGGAAAAACGTTAACAAAACAGCGGATTTAAAAGAATGCCTCTTTTAATGTGATCTTTTACCCAGCATTGAATCCGGGTCATTCTATGCCTTTTCAAATGGTTTGTCTAGGTATAACATCCCTGCTATTAGTGAGGGTTTTCAAGAGCGTGGACGGTTATAATAGCAGAACAACTTTATTGTTTGCCTCTGTGTGTGTGTGTGTGTGTGTGTGTGTGTGCGTACGTGTGCAGCGGTTAGGTGAGTGGACTGCGTGACCCCTTCTGTTCCCTCATGTTTATTTGTAGCATTGTAAATCTGCACTCACTCTAACAACCACATTTAATGCTCGTTATGTGTTATTTGGCATTTAAAGCTCGCCATTATCATCCCACTCTGCCTCGTTCAAACAGCAAAATAATTGGAGCATGTTTCCCCCCTGTTAGATTTCACATTTCCATCTATTATTCTGTATTTTGCTTTGTGTTTGTGATTCTGATAATTGCACCTGTTGCACGGGTGAATATAAAGGAAGACGCAATTCATTAATCCGCCTTTATGTGAATATCAGATTTGCCTTTATCTATTATCCATTTGCCAGGGTTTATTTGAACGTCATGTCTGAATTGACAGCGGTATAATCAATGCTGCTAGAAACAGATTGAAATAAAATTGGCGGGTGTTCCTTTAATAACGTTATCCCATGGCTCCACTTCCAAAATATGACTATATAACCATTCATTTTTGCTTTACCTGAACTTTTGGAAATGTGCATAAATTATTTGAAATGATTAATGATGTTCTGGTGAACATGCAGACCAAGAAGCAGCTGGCAAAGAGAGAAAAAAAGGACGTACAAGAGGGTCTGAAAGTAATAGGACAGAAAAAAGAAAGAACATTCAGTACTGTATATACAGTATATATACAGTATATATATATATATATATATATATATGCAAATAGATATTAACTAAAATGCCTTTCAAGTTTTTTTATTTGATTAAATTAAATTTAATGTATTTTTCTTCAGCATTGCCAAATGTCAATTATAGAAGGCTTAGCATACAGTACAACGATCTGTCATAACATTAAAACGTTGAACATTTAGCCTGATCTTGTGTAGGTTTCCCTTGTGCCACTAGGACCTCTCTTGCCCATTGGCACATGACTCTACAAAACGTCTGGTCATGTGCTGTGGTGTCTGGCACTGGAACATTACCAGCGGATCGCTTGGGTGCTGTGGAAGGTAGGGTGGGGCCTCCATGGATAAGAATTGTTTGCCTTGTACATTCCTTGGATGAGACGTGGGGAATTTGCAGGCTGGCTCAACAACTTTGAACTCATACCTTGCTAATATAGAAACTAATGGTGTCACGGTCAGTGCAGACGAGGTGGATCCAAGCGCAGAGCGCGTAAGAGAAGCAGCGCCGGTTATTTTTAAATGTA
>JAQQZT010000011.1:19028911-19050338 GCA_030068275.1 Clarias platycephalus | reverse complement strand
ATTATTATTATTATTATTATTATTATTATTATTATTATCATCATCATTATTATTATTATTATTATTATTATTATTATCATTATTATTATCATTATTATTATTATTATGACAAACTGTTATAATAGTTTTTTTTCTAACTTCAGTTACATGATTAAATAAGGCTGTGATTTACACATGAGTGAAATTTATGTCACCAGACTTTAATCATTGTTTTCCAAGATAGTGGTGATGGAAGTAGAATAATTTTTGACTAAAGGACACAATTTGATTTCTGCACTAAAATATTTCTGGGCCAGCCTGTCTAACTGTGATTTTTTTTTTTTTTTTAATTGACTCGATAAACCTGCTCATTTGTTAACAAATATGTAAAGAAACTAAGAAAACATATTTTATTCGGATTAAACTGATGTGTTGTTTGATTTGATCTGACCAGTTTTAAGGATCACATCTTTTCCGTAAAAAGAAAGGGGGAAAAACAATACTTTGTAAGCAGTTATGGAGTTACAGTATTAATCTTTCAATCTTTCAATCTTTCAATCCGCAAATTTCCTGTTTAACAGGCAGCATTTCTATTTCTATTTTATTTATCTAGCATATATGTATATTATTATAATCTCATTGAGACTAATTAAACATCTACCCTATTTTACATTAAGCTGTGCTGTTTGTTTATTAAATATGTTCCATATTGATTAATACCCTGATGTTAGTAACACGTTGGCATTTTGTATCTGCTACTATAATAACTCCATGTTCCTGTAATGACCTGAATGTACAGAGGTGTTAATTGAAGTGTTTTTATGCTTTAATGTGATTTATGGCATTGTTTCTATAGCAACAAGTCATTCAAAGAGACTTGTGTTGTGGAAATGACCAAAGTCTAAAGTAAACAAATTAGAAAAAAGTTTTTTTTTTTTTTTAATGATAAATGAAACTAGGAGAAAGGACAATGAAGGAGAACGTAGGAATGTCTTTAGTACAGTGATCCTATATTATTACGTACACAACAAACACAACCACATTTTAAAATGATGGAAAAGGTGAAATGTTTCTGTGTTTAGAAGAATGTGATTGCGTTAAATGAAATGAGGTTGTGTTTTTTGAAATGTTTTTGTGTTTTTTGAATTGACGTTTTTTACTTTGTGAAACGTCATTGTGTTCTTGAAATCTTGTGTTTTGCACTTAAGGGCCACCGTGCATTATGACTAGTATGTCAATAGTTTGTTTGTTTGTTTGTATGTTTGTTTTCTGTCTCATTAATTTTATGTAGATAAAAAATAGTATCATGATGGAATAAAGGTTTATAGCTGCTATAGTGTAAAAGAGAACAGGAACGTATTGTTTTGCAAATATTCTGTGTTCTCTCTATGTTTTATGGGTTTCCTCTGGGTACTCTGGTTGCTTCCTACAGTCTCAAGACTACTGTATGGTGTCTTTCCAAACTGCCAGTGGTGTTTGATTGTGTATGTGCCCTGCCATGGTATGCCACCCTATGCAGTGTGTGCCCTGCCTTGTGCACTGAATGCTCAGACTCCTGGACCTCCTGGATGTACTGATTGTTCTTAAAAAATGAAAGCATTCATCTTTCATGTTTGTTCATTTATTTTCGCAGGACGTGATGTGGATGAAAGAAGAGAGCATTTCGTGTTACTGCGTGCTGGAGTCACAGCGCTGCTTTGTGCTTGTGGATCAGCCAGGTCGTTATGCTCTGGTTGGAATGCCGGTCAGTGAGTCTGCTGTGAAAAGACTTCGTATTGCGGCGTTTGGAAACTTAGAAGGCGACGTATACACACTCCGCGTTTACTGCACGGACGACACACCGCATGCCTTCCAGGTAACATGCAAAAACCCAAACACATTCAATTGACAAGCAATCAAGAAACCCAACATCTGCAAAAAAAATAATAAAAACGACACTGGCAAACTGAAACTGAAATCTAAACTGAACACTCAGAAATTGCTAAAAGCTCAGAAATCTCAGAACACTCAGCAAAACTATTAATAATTTACGTTACATCAAACTCAAGGCATTGATAAAATTTCATCACTGCTGAACAAAAAATTCTGGACCAGCATACCCATCACATCCACAAAAGAATGAGACAAGAATAATCGATCTTGAGCAGGATGTTTACAACTTGTTCTACTTGTGACTTGTAGTATACTGTAGCTCTTTGAAGTAGTGGATAGCATGGCCAGTTATTTTGGTATGGGTATAAACAAGCGGTGTTCAAGTCAAACCGCAACTTTTGATTGCGCAGAATAACAGAACACAGTTACGAGAGTAAAAACTACCTTTATTTCTCTATATAATCCCCTTGCTACACTAATGCACTTCTCCAAGTCTTTCACAAGTGCTTAAATACTGTACCATCAAGGTAGAAAATTCTCTCTGTATGATCAGACTGTATACTTTTCATCCGAAACACTGGCCTCCCAGGAACTCCTTTAATGGCCCAAAAATGTGTAAAAGGCTTGGAGCGAGGTCAGGACTGTACCAGTGATGTAACAATAACTCCCAGCCGAGTTCAATGTGGTGCATTGGGCAGTATGAGGATGAGGTCGTGCATTATCCTGCAAAAACAAAAACGGCAATCAGTTACGAAATTTCACCACAAATCCCTGTTTGACTTAAAAACCGTTCGTACATCATAACGCCAAATATGTTTTTCACACGTCCTATTTATTACAAATGCATTCATTTAAGCTTGCTAAGCTTGTTTGCCATTTAGTTTTAGCTATTTCAGTAGCACCCTTTCAGTGCAATGATATGCTGCTAGTTATGCCTAATACCTCTTGTTACACTGAAAGTCTCCTCAGGAAGACTCAACTTTCATTTTCCAATACATGTTATACAGCTGTGGCCAAAAGTTTTGAGAATGACACAAATATTAATTTTCACATAGTCTGCTGCACAACAGGATGCTACTGTTGACATGACACAGGATTGATGGTAGCGCTCACCTTCATCCGTTTCAAGAAGGGCAGCAAAGAAGCCACTTCTCTCCAGGAAAAACATCACGGATAGACTAATATTCAGTATAGGGATAGGACTGCTGGGGACTGGGGTAAAGTTATTTTCTCTGATGGCATTTCTTTGAGAAAAGTCATTTTCGTCTTTCCCTTTCCGATTGTTTGGAGCACCTGGAAAAAAGCTGGTGCGGAGAAGAAAAGGTAAGAGCTACAAACAGTCCTGTGTCATGCCAACAGCAAAGCATCCTGAGACCATTCATGTGTGTGGTTGCTTCTCAGCCAATGGAGTGGGCTCACACACAATTTTGAATGAATGAAGAATGCTACAAAAACATCCTCAGAGAGCAACCTTTCCCAACCAAGAACGAACAAACAGTTTCCAGCCTGATGGAGCTCCTTGCCATGAGAAAAGTGATAACTAAGTGGCTTGGGGAACAAAAGGAAATGTCAAAATTTTGAGTCCATGGCCAGGAAACTCCACAGACCTTCATCACATTGAGAACTTTCCATCAATCCTCAAGAGGCAGGTGGACAAACAAAACCCACAACCCACAAATTATGTCAAATTCCAAGCATTGATTATGCAAAAATGGGCTGCCATCAGTCAGGATGTGGCCCAGAAGTTGATTGACAGCATCCCCGGGTGAATGGCAGAAGTCCTGAAGAAGAAGGTTCAACAGTGAAAAACAGTGTTGACTGTTTGCATGAACTTAATCTAATTGAAAATAAAAGCATTTTTGATTATGAAATGGTTGTAATTATACTTGTAGTAACATTGGACAAAAAGACCTTTGAAATTTAATATTTGTGTCATTCTCAAAACTTTTGGCCACAGCTGTACACTATACAGTACCACTTTATACAGAAGTAATCTGTAAACAGTCAAAAATGAACAAGTCAGTTTTCCTTCCTCTCTCTTTCTTTCAAACACACTTCCCTATGCTTTCTCACCTGTGTTCTCGCTTCTGTCACACCTGCAAACTATAACAGCTCTCTTGCCATCAGAGATCCCGTAGCCTGAATTTCAGCTCAGGTGCCATGTCTACACTCACTTCACTAATTTCTCATTAGATGATACCCTTAAATACGCCGCTCTCCCATGGCCTTGTTGCAATATCTTTCCAACCTGTTGTTCTGAGGTGTCTTTGGAAGTCAATCTTTATATTCTGCACTTGGGATCAATCATGTGGGAGCAGTCATGTCCTTTGTGAAAGCAGCCTTAATAACCAGCATGTAATGAGCTAACAGCATGTGATATTAAAAGGTACCACTTTTTTTTTATGGAACAAAACGCTAGAAAATCCGTCGTATGTGGAATTTGTTGTACCCCGTATCCTGTTTAATGTTTGTGTCTCTGAAGGCTACATGTTTAAGTTTATTGAAGGTGTCAAAGGTATGCTGCTATCGTCTTTCCAAGGACATGATTTTGAAAAGACTCAATACCAGGCCAATTTTTAGGTTTAATTAAAATATATTTATATATAAAAAAAAAAAAAAAGCTCTAAGAACTTTTTAACACATTTTCAAAAGACTTAACTTGTCCTTTACACATCCATTTAAAAAAAATATTAATATTTTTTTTATCAAAACCAGTTAGCAGTCACATGGCACATCAGACATATTCAGTATAACATTTTATTTAAGAAAAACTTCATTTCCATTCACATTGTCATTTGTTCGTATCATGCACATTATTACAATACATTTCATGTTTAAGCCTGAGGGCTCTACAGCAGGACTTTTCAACGCTTCACAGAGAGGTAATATAGTAGGCACTCCAAGGTGCCGTTTGCATGATGAGATACAACTATGGAAAATTGAACATGAATTTCAGAAGCACTGCGAGCACATTTTTCAGCTGCATCACGCTGCATTCCCGCTCTGCCCCGATCGCATACAGTACATATCAGCCCTCAGTCTCACCTATTCCCTCAATCAACCTGTATTTCCTTGTTACTTTCTTTCCTTCTCCCCACCCTCCCCCTTCTCACCCGCTCACTCTTCCCCTTCCCTGCATATACCCTCCTTTCAATTCCAATTAACCTTAAGTTCGCTCGCTCTCTCACTTTTTCTCTTGTGTGTAGGAGGTGTTGTGGTTGGAGCGTGCTCAGTGCGGTCGTCTCCTGGGAGAGCCTTGCACTCTGTTCTTCAGTAGAAGTTCCTCTAACCTGCAGATCTCCATCCAAGATGTTTCACCTCACTTCATTTGGAGCATCAAACCCTTCGCCACCTGCCAGGTCCCACCTTAATCTATGCATATTCATTACACTGTGGAGTGTGTACAGCATTAATATGCAGATTCCCTTGCAAATATTCATGAGCTTCAGGTACTACATGATGCTAGCGGGACCTTTTTCTTTCTTTCTTTTTTTTTACATTATTTAATATGCAAAGATAATAATGCAAGAAGTCATAGAAACACAATATGGAACATACACTGGGAATGAATGGACACCTTTTGCGTTGCAATTTGCTTGTACGCCGCAATGAAATATGCGATATAATGTATCTATTATGAGCCTAGAACACATTCCATTATGTCCTTTCATTCATATTTTAACACTTTAGCAACCAGGAAAAACAGGTTTTTGATACAGTAACATTTCAGGTTTCCTTACGCACAAATTAACAGTAATAACAGCTGGTTGAATATTTGTGGTGGGAGCAGTGGAGGAGAGCAATTAAGAAGAGAAAAAAGGAAATTACTTGAGAGAACATGTAATAGGAAGAGGGGAAAAGAAGTGTTGATTGATTCTATTTTTGTAAGGACTTTCCACTGCGGTAATTATTAGTACTGCTAATTAATGCTATGCTTACACCTAAATCTAACCCCAACCTTCACCTCACTAAACAAAGCACACAAACACATGCTAGTAACTTTATCAGATACACGCACAGTAGAACTGGGTTCTTTGCATTTCGTTCATCAAAATGAACTAATCTTTTTTTTTTGAGTCATTTAGTTCATTTCGTACGTTTGATCAGAAATAAAATAAAATGCTAAATTTTCAATAAACAGAACCCCCAACACGTCTACATACACAAATTTTGGCTATAGTTCCAGTAATGAAAATATAAGAATGCAGCTAAGGACATAGTATGATAACCAGAATGAGCAGCTCACCTCTCATGTCTTCTGATCCGAATCGTTCGTTCCTTTGTCACGTGACTCTCATAGATGCTATGCAGTTCATTACAGAAAAAACAGAATTGAGCAGTTCTTCTCATGAGTCTTCTAGTCCGAGTCGTTCGTTTTTTTAAATCGATTGCACTGCATAGCGTCTATGGGAGCTCCGCTTCTGATTTCAAACACCTGTTTGGTTATCAGGAGAAGCTTGAAGGAAACCCAAGTCATACAATTATGCATAGTAGTCAGCAGGTGGTGAAATTCACGCTTCAAATACTACACACCGATGTGATTAGGTCACACAACATCATGCAGAACACTAGTTAAGTAGAAGAACAGATATCTGCTATACTTTTCCTCGAATAAAACTATTCAAGTAAAGTACAGATACATGAAATACTTACTTAGGTAGTAAGTACTTAACATGTACTCAGTTACCTCCCACCTCTGCCTATAAGTCACAACAGTGTTAAAAAGTGCAAATGTAAAAATATAAGTTATTTTTCAAAGAGCTATAACTCCACCTTCCATGGTTTTAACCGAACAGATAAACCTTTTATTTGTGCCAATTTAAGTCAATAAGTAATTGCAGTAATTTAAGTAAATTATGTTGGTTGAGATTTTGTATAAAATATAGAACATTTAATGCTTTTATTGTGTTTTTTTGTAATGATTCATTAGCATCAAACTGAAACAATGATAAAAGTGTTCATGAGAAACAGAAAAAATAAAACAGTCTTATTTACAGCATCCTCAGCCTCCTCCTCTACCAGATTCAGCTTAATTTCAGTAGTTGATGATCTCATGATATTACATGTACAGTATGTGCTATATAACATTCATTAGTGCATTGCATATTTATTTATATCTGATTGCATAATTATATCTGCTTGCATATACACGCATGTTCACATAAAGTTAAATCAAATTCCAACCAGACATACCAAATGCAACAGTGGATCTAACTTCTTGAGTGTTCGAGCCTTTTATCTCTGCTTACTGTAAGTTCATCATGTGTCCCAAATTGACCAATCCTGTGCTAGTGATAGCAGGACACAAAAAGAGAAGTGGCAATTTGGAAGTGAAACGGGTTACACTACAGTGTCCCACATAGCTTTGTTAAATATATACTGTAACATGGTGTTCACAAAATATCCAAAATGGCATAATGTTCTATTTTTTACAGAACGTATCATGAAAGTTAAGCAATGCATACCTGTAGTTCAAAGCTGGAGTCAGTGCATTGCTAGTAACACAGAGTAAACATCCCTTTTCTTGGCTTACGCATCTCCAAAATTGATTGAATGCATTTAGTTCACTCCTGAAAGCTGCTGTTCTGCAAAGCCGATAGTTCCACTTGACAGAAAGAAGATCAGAAAGAAGATCAAAGAGAAGTTGACAGAAAGAAGCATTGCAAATGGCTTTCTGTGGCTACCTTTTGTTGTGGTTTGCCCAAAACATGCAAGTTTAACAGTTCCAAAAAAAGAATATGCAGCGGTTTTCAAATTAAAAGGTGTGTTATAGACAGCCTTGCATGCCAGAGGAAAATAATTTAATAAAATGAATAAAAGCCTGAAAAAGGTGTTTATCATGTTTTAACTGTAAAACTATTCAAATGTACCTTGCAAAGTAGCATATCTTTCCCATGCACGATGTTTGTATATTATATTTCATCAATGATTTTAAGCCTAAGAAGGAACATCCATAGGAACATCCATAGATCATAAAGCATGTCATGGTCCTTTTCAGTGGCACAACTCCACCAGGATCTCCTGTTGGACCAGTGTCACACACTTATACACACACACACACACTACTAAGCCAATACCATACTGATGACATTCTGGAAATATCTGATCAGTGATCAGTCTGCACTATTTCCATAGAGCAGAATAGTAACCGTAAACCTTCATGTGTCGTAGATGTGCTTTATAACATGGTCTTTAATTTCCTCCCTCTGTCTCTCTCTCTCTTTCTCTGCAGGAGTTCTCTTTCACTCGGGTCTGGTGCAGTACTGCATCTCCTTTGCATTGTGCCTTCTCTCTGCAGTGCCACAACCCGGCAGCCAATCAGCTCTCGTGTAAGATCAGTGTGCGGCAGGTCAGAGGTCATGAGCAGATCCTGCAGATCTGCACCGCCGTGTCTGAGGTGCGCAGCATACACAGACACACAGGAAAGCACAAACAAGAGAACAGATTGGCAAGCGAAGATTTCCACACAGTTATCAAACATGAAAATATACGGTATACAGTATAGCGCCATAAACAGGAGTCAAACCACATGTGTTTAAAGGTGGCACTTGGTATTCAAACTTCATATATAACTAATTATCAGTGCTAATATAACTAAGTAACTCATAAAATGTATTATAACTTCATTTTGATTAAGTAATACATAGTATCCAATTTAACTCGATTATAAATTAATAATTTTGATTTAGTTATAAAAAAATTATTGGAATGTATAAACTATATGTCAGGGTTAAAGACAGTAAGCTACACACTACTGAAAAAAATTTATTCTGAAGCACAATATGCAGATCAATTTACCAATTTGAATGTGACACATGAAAGTGTGTAATTGACTCTAAATGTGGAGAACTATCCACGTTAGACAGGTATTGCTCCAGAGATTTCGCTGCTGCTATGGGGGTGCTTGTCTTTTTTGGGGAGCGTGCTCAAAATCTTGCATCTCCCAATGTGCCAGTTGTCACAGGTACTTTCTCATGCAACACCCGGATACATAAACTCATAAATTCTCAGTCTTTAATTAACACTTTTAGAGTTCTCATAAGTCCGCATGAATCTATATAAACACTCTAGGGTGCAATTTAACACACAGTGTTAATTTAATACTGGGAAATTTGCTGTCTGCACGCTCACGTATGCATATACTGTATGAAGTACCTGTTCCATGAGAGTTACAACGCCATTCTGTATTAAACAGAAGGCAAGATATTCAACCCACAGGATACAGCCAGCCTATATAAACATACATCTAAAAACAATATCTCGCATGAGTTTAGACCAGCCTGGGGTTGAACACACACACACAAGTTTGTGCACATTTTAGCCTCAGATTCAAAGATCACAAACTTATGCTGCCAGGTACCAGCGCCTTCTACCAGCACAGAAGTGCTGTTCCCATAGCGCAAATGTTATATGAAACAGTATCAAATAGAAATAACTGTAAAAAGGCAGAATTTGTGCCTCAAGTGCATGAAATTTAAAATAGAGGGGGAAATTTACCATGAGACATCTCAAAAACCAAAAAACTGCATTTATGAAACGAAAAATTATTTATTATGATATCACAAAAGTTACAAAAGCACTAACAGAACGAGAAAGTAAAGAAAGCCAGAGGTTCAGCGTACTCTGCTCCCATTGGCTAAATCAGCTCACCTGTGTTAGCCGTATAATTTTCTCGGGAGGTGCTATCGCTATCCCGGGGTAACTTCAGCACCCAGAAGCCCCTCCCTGGTGATGCCCACAAATATGACACACACCATAGAAAAAAGCACCAAGTATACACCAAGCACAGATGACAAAACACAAACAAAAAACAAGGCACATCCACCGATCAACATAATACTAACAGCACCACAGTGCTGTTATGACAGTGACATGACAGTGGTGGCTCAGAGGGCTAAAGCACTGAGTTACTGAACGGAAGATCGGCGGTTCAATCCCCAGCTTCACCAGGTTGCCACTGTTGGGCCCTTAACCCTATCTGCTCCAGGGGCGCTGTATCATAGCTGACCCTGCGCTCTGACCCCAGTTACGCTGGGATATACGAAGAAGGAATTTCACTGTGCTGTAATGTATATGTGACAAATAAAGACTTAACTTAATCAGGTGATTATCAGTTATATATCAGTAAACTGGTGATAGGGCATCCAAGGTGTACATCGATGCCTGTGGGGACCAAAGGACAGTCCATCTGGTCTGATCTCACAGAGAAGCTAATGTAGCCATATGCATCACAGCCTGCTGCATATGGGGCTTAGCAGGCAAGAGTTCAAGGTTGTTGATCCGGCCTCCAAATTCCCCAGATGTCAATTCAATGGAATGGAATGAACCAGACAAACGAGTCTGATCCATGGAGGCCCCCCACACACACTCACACACACGCAACAGCAACCAGAGGATACAATACTCCACAGCATACCCCTAGCTGTCTTGTGGAGTCAGGCCCCAAGAGGCCAGAAGGGGAACCTACACAATATTGATCATAATGTTTGCGTATTAACATGGTTGCTGATCAGTGTAAACATTCACTAACCCACTTACAGAAATACCGGCTTATATTTTATTTACATGTAGTTTGTATTCATTTTGTATTTATGTACATTTAATCATTTTCAGTATTCTTTACATTTATTCTGTCCTTGGTCAATTTTTGTTTTCCAGAGCCAAAAGGACATGGTGCCATTTTTCTCTCAGCCGGATTCTACTCTTTCCTCTCAGATGGGGGACAAAGCTTTTAAAATCCCACTCTCCATACGGCAAAGGATCTGTGCCACCTTCGACACTGCCAATGCCAAAGGCAAAGACTGGCAGCTTCTAGCCCAGAAACTGCACATAAACAGGTGGGACAGATACACACATACAGTACACACACTCGCACTCGCACACACACACACACACACACACACACACACACACACGCACACACACACACACACACACTTCCCATGACTTAATTTATTAGAAAATCCATCACTCATGGTATACATTCCAACTTTTAAGGAGTCCTGTCTTCTTTAAGGTGCAAATGTTTTTTGCTCGTAGATCGTTTCCATATTGTTTAACTTTTTAACTGTCTTTGTTCATTAAGAATAATATTGAGGTTTTTTTTGAATTATTGCTTTATCTGCCAACAGCTCACATTGTGTATTTTTTAGATATAAATCAAAAATCCATACCAAGTAGTGCATAAAAGAAAAAGGAATAACTGCACCCACTGTTAATTTGTTCATCTTGCTGACAGTGCACATACATCCAAACGTCTACTTTAAAAGGAAAAACTGTCTCCAGTTTACCAGAAATTTGTTTTATTATTTCTATGCACTGTAAGTTTTGAGTCAATACAGGCTGTCAAATCAAAACGGTTTTAGAGGGACAGTCTGCCCCTTTTAAAACACGCGCACACACACACACACACACACACACACACATTCACACGCATGCTGTAAAGATTGGAGGATTTTGCAGGGTTTTCCACCCGTCCAGCTCTGCAGGCGGTGTGTAATGAGACATGCTTCCTTGTTAAGCGGATTTCAGCAATTAGCTCTCCAGGATGTGTGTGAGGTGATTTACCCCGAGAGACACTGTAAATGCTGAGAATAGTGCAGCACTGTCTTCTGCTGGAGAGAGATGTGCATGACAACATTTTGTTTGATTCAGCTTGATCTTGTCTTGGATCATTCTCAGTAAGAATTGAGTCTTTATAGAAATTTTAGCTAGTAGATTATTTTATTATTTATTTTAGAAGTAGTAATTATTTTTCGATTTTAATTTTTTTCAAATAGAGAATTGGTGGCTAAGTGGAAGCCTACTTGCCTGATATGTGAGAGCCCCATTCCCAGCCACTGGGGTTTCCATGCACCCTTAGCACTGCTTTTAAGCCTGAATAAAAATTGGGAAGGTTGCATCAGGAAGGCTCTTGGTGGTATTCGCTAACCTGTGCCAAAGTCATAATGTGCAAATTGAACCTGCTGTGGCGACCCCTAAAGGGAGCAGCCAAAAATAACAATTTATAATTTCCTTACTGATTAAATACTGGCTACTTACCAGTCTGTAATCACAGAAAGCAAGCATAGCAACCCTGCAACAGAACCTCTTTTATGCTGCCAGTACTCATGACTGTATTCTTTTGGTCGCTTCCAATAACTCAAGACCACATGATACGTATGTGATGATTCCTTACTAGAAAGCTTTATATGGAAACTGAGCTTCTGTTTCACATCCCCACATAGAGTACAGTGGCTGTAGCCTTGCCGCTGCTTCTGAACCGCTCAGTTCATCAGTCTCACACACTTTATTCCACACTCGTGGATAAGGTACAGTACTTGGACTGTTCCAACAGGAGCACCTTACCTAAAAGGAGCATCCCACACTTTTCAAGTAGAGGACCTTGGCCTCCGATGAAGGTTGAAGGTGCTGACTTGACACTCAGCAGAAACCACCTTGAATGAATATCCGAAGTGTAAACCCACGAACAGGAGTAAAAAAGAACGCTTAAGGGATTTTTAGACTCATACAAAACAGTTTCGTCTTGATGCCAAGAATTGCTGGCACCACATTCATCCAGAGACTCATCTGCGCAGAGTGTCGACACTGTGCTCCTGCAGGTTCCTCATACAACATATGTCAAGGCAAACAATTTCAAAACCCTGTCCTGATGCATAAAACATATGTACAGTATGTAGGCTGGATTGTTGCACTTCCATGACCCTCATGACACAAGCACTAACTCAGTTTGCAATTAGAGGCGGTTGCACAACCACCCAGCCCCATCATAGTCCAGGTAATTGAGTCTATGGTTGATCACATCCACCTCTGCACTCTTATTAACCGCCAATGATAGTAACCACAGCTGCAGAGATGGACTCGAATTCTACATTTTCGCCACTCAGGATGTTTACACGCATAGTTAAGTCGAGCTATGGTTATAGCTCGACTAGGCAATTTAATTGGACTACTGTCCTTATTCCATTTTACAAGCATGGTAGGAGAATCGACTTATTGACCGAGGTATGTCTGACTCTGCTATGATAGGTGATAATACAGTAGGCACCTTTTCAGCTTGTTAGTATTGCATTCCTGGTTGACCTATTACAGTACATCACAGAACAAAACAAGTAACAGGTTGTTGAGCAGTGAAAACATTAACAGCTTTACAGCTCTGTACTCATTTTTTTATAAATTTTGTATAAATGAGATGTACGCTATCGCTTGTGGTTATGGGGACGGCAGACGACAGCACCGTATTGTTATCAGCTTCTTCTGCTGTTATGCATTTTGGTCGACTCCTTGGTCAAAGAAACTGTTGAGCAGGTGCGGAGCATCTAGGCTGATTTCTGTGTCTGATTGAGGTACAGTACAAGGTGGTATCAAAAAGTTTTGGGAATAGTTTTATAACACGCCAATAGTTGGCTGCACAAGGTTGCATGCACAGTCACAGGGAGCACCCACCTTCATACACTAAGTCAGTTACCTGTGTAACTGTGCAACTGGTGCTATTCTGACCATGTGTGCTATTCTAACCACTGCTATTTCATATTTCAAGAGCGAATGTAAAATTCTGTGTGAAACTGGGCAAATCCACTACAGAGATGTTTGACATGATTCAGCCAGTTTATTTTGATAATACAATGAGTCGTTTGAGGTGTTCTGAGTGGCACATGCGCTTCAAGAGTGGAAGAACAACACTGAAAGACAACGGGAGATCAGGAAGACCTTCAACAAGCTCAACCCCCCAAAAATATCGAAACCATTTGGCAAATTGTGCATGGTGTCCATCAGAGAGCAATCCACAACATTGCTGCCGTTGTCGGTGTGTCATACGGAGCAGTCTGCCAAGATCTCTGCCTGCATGAGATGACCCATTGTCATGTCGAGGATCATTACCGTTGATGAAACTTGGGTGTATGGGTACGACCCTGAGACAAAGCAACAGCCTTCACAATGGAAGATCCTCTCTATGAGAAAAAAGGCAAGGCAGGTCCACAACTTGACCAAGTTCATGCTCATCGTCTTCTTCGAAATTTGCGGCATTGTACATTGACAACTCGCTCCCAGGAGCCGAACTGAGCCGAAATGTATTAGTAGCTTGACTCCCAACTGCGTTATCTGGGTATAATAGTCCGACATTGAGAAGAAAATGTTTTGTATGAGTTATGTCAGACTAACATTTACATTTATTTAAAAAGTTCCATTTCATTTGGATTAACACAATTAGTCAGACTAACACAACATCATTTAAATGTACTGACTGATTCCTAACCAGAGAGCATGTCGTTCCTCAGTACTCCTTTTATCCTTCAGTATCCTTGAGTCCATGTTTTTTTTTTTTTTTTTTAACTTCTTAGAACTCCTTCCACGTCTAAGCTTTTGCTTCTGCAACTGAAGCAACATTCTTCATCTCCTATACCTTTCATCTGAATCAACTGAGCATTATTCAGAAGGCTGCTTTTTACAACTGTTGTCCATCAAAGCTTTAGACCCAGTTATGGTTGAAAAGTTGAACACTTTCCATTTAGATTCACTGTCTCTGACTTCACTTGGTACAAGGGAGTATTTTCAGAAGTAGGGAGGACAAAGATGCAAACCAGGTCATCAGTACCACCACGCCCCACACACACACACACACACACACACATATAGTAAAGTAATCGTTATGACAGTATTAGCCTTGCTATTATTAGCATAAAGAAAATGGAACAATCAGGGGCTAATGTTAACATTAAGTTGACATTTAAAATCCCAGAGCCCTAATGTTATAGGAGGAGAATTTGAAATAACATACACGATAGCTAAAATTAGGCTCCACATCCAAATTGTAATGTCTATCACTCATTAATTCAAATTAACAACATTACATGGAACACTTCTGGAAACCCTAATGTGGGTATGTTATACTTTGTCTTCATTGTATCTTTTACAGGGGTGTAAAGGAGTGCTTGTAGCCTGACCTCCCTCTTTTGGAGGTCAGGGTGGCAATAATGAGGGCTAAATGTTGCCAGTGAAACAGGATAATGACAAGGTCATGATCGACCAAGGTGCTCGTTTTAGTGTAAATTTAGTTTCCATTGTATTCAAAGGTTTGTATTGCACATCAATTCATTAATATGGTTCCTCATTATGTTTTAACATTGGGTAGTGAGCAGTTGAGGCTCTGGGTTGCTGGTCAGAAACCCCTTAAACCTTAAACCCCAATACTGTATTATGCCCATCCACTGGAGATGCAGGTCATCCTCAGTGCCAGTCACAAGCCTGGGAAAATAGATGGGTTGCAGCAGGAAGGGCATCCTGCATAAAACCTGTGCCAATAACTTGCAGATTGAATGACCCAAACCTTGCAGATTGTGGTGAACCTGAGAAAGGGAAAAAGCCCAAGTGCACAGGTGTTGACCTTTCTTCTTCTTTATGCAAGAGCCATGATTATTAATGTCCATCCTGAACCTTTGGACAGCTGCCTGCCATAATTCATTCACTGTCTCATGAGTTTTGTTCCTGGCATCTCATCGTCATATTATTGACGCTGAAGTCTGCCTTTAGAAGTACAACACACTAATAAATATGATAATTAATTTGTTTATCAGTGAGCAACTTTTGTCCATGCATACACTTACTTAATGCGCATTTTCTCCTCATGAATAATTCTCACTCTACAGGAATCTGGGTTACTTTGCACAGCAGTCAAGTCCTTCAGCGGCGATCCTGTGCTTGTGGGAAGTTCAACATCAGGAACGTGGAGATCTGGACTCTCTGGCCAGTGCCTTGGAGGAAATTGGACGTGTCCAGGTCAAACAGTCTGGCATTATATGTTATAAGGACCAGCCCAAACAGCAGGGTATTCTAGGTAACATGGACAAACCCAAACACCCCGAGAATTCCCTCACCTTCAATTACTCAAAGAACTCATCTACCATCACTAGCATGCTAGACAAGTCTGAAAAAGTGGATGATATTCTTATCTTGGACCAGTCTAGGTACAATACAGGAAAAACTCCACCCGCTGACCCCACTATTGGTCTGTATAACAATGATTTAGATTCAGACCACACCTAGGAAGGCTTAGGAGAAAATACTTAACCAATAGCAAAGTCTACTGAGGAAAACAGGTGGAGACTAGGAGCAGCTCCGCCCTCTGATGGACTGGAGCAGGTTTTGTGGAAATCAAGGTTAAGGTGGTGACGGAGATGGAAATGTTGCAGTTAACTTTTCACAATGGATTCCGAGGTCTGAACGATACATGAGCCTGTAAGTAATGACTCGTCGAATCAGGACTGGATATGTTGATGACCTAAGCAGTGGGATGAAACTTTTTAACTCCTGCCCTCTTTCACATCCATTTCTGATGCCTTCTAGTGGCATTTTAATATCTAAAAATTTTGTGAGATTTCGTCTTTCGTTTGAAATCATCTTGTTTGGATCTTTCTTTCATTCACCAATGAGAAAGAAACAGAAAAGAAGATTGAATAGACGGGGAGATTAGACAGATTAGACAAGAAGACTGAGCACTCATATGCTTTCCTGTGTAGCAACAGATATATTTAACCTGCTATGATGTTTGAAGATGGAAATGCAACTTATATGGAGTACAGGTTATTTATGGAGTAGGATGGAGGGATGGAAAAATAGCGCTATGTGTTATTTTTAAAGGGATTGTACAAAGGTATTAAAAATATGATTTTTTTTTATGGCTGTGATATGAGTAAATAGCTTTATGTCCCTTTACGACTGGTAAATGGTCAGACTTTCCTGATTGCCAGGTCCCCGGGGATCTGTAATACTGTATGTCATTGGTGTAAAGATGTGATTTTTGTGCGAAGGGTATTTGTTCCGGATCAGTGTTATGTCTGAATACCCCGCCCTCTTAATATCTGAAGCAAATTAGTACACAGATTAGTATAGAAAACCACATGAAAGGAGAAAATACATGTTAAATGTAGCTTTTAAGTACTTAATTTTGGCTTCATAATTATTCAGGAAGAAGCTACTTAAACATATGAGCCGTTCACGAAATAGAACTTTTATCTCACGCGAATATTTTACTTCCAACACAGCTAGTAGCATAACCAAACCATATAAAATATTCCTGTCATAAATAAGAATTATATTTTTTGTCAAGTAAATAATAAAAATATTATGAATTGGTTTTATTAAATAATTAATATTTGTTGAATAATATCAATAGTAATTTTACCTTTTAATTTACAGTAAAAATATTTATTTTCCAAGCTGCAGTACCACCATAGCCCACTATGGGGCGGCAAAATCTTTGTTGTTGATTACTTTACACTTAAGAATAAGGAAAAAATAAGAATAAAACTAATACTATATAGAACTATAAAACTATTTTAAAAAACTAAAGTGAAGAAATAATGAAAATGTAATTATAACATAAAAAATAATATATAGAGAAAATTATATCTAATTGTTGATTCATTTCAAAATAAATACATTTGAAATAATTAATTAAATTAAAACAATAACATCGTTATATTAAAATTTTTAAATAAATAGTTTAAAAAATTTTGTTGAATAACTATATTTACTATCCCATTGTTAGATTTATTTTATTTATATTATTTATTTTTGCCCATTTTATATAAGAACTGATAGAGGCATAGTGCTTAGTATTGTCGCTTCGCACCTCCAAGGTTGAGGGTTCGATTCCCGCCCTCCAGTCCGTGTGTTTGAAGTTTGCATGTTCTCCCTATTAAAAAATGCAGATTAAATTACTTGGCTTTTCCAAGTGCGAGTGTGTTTGTTCCCTGCAATGGATTGGCACTTCATCCAGGGTGTACCACATCTTGTACTCGGAGTCCCCTGCCAGAGGCTCCAGGCCCCTCTTGACCCTGTACAGGATAATTGGTATGAGGAATAAGTAAAAGGGTGAAATGTATCAGATTTTGCTTCCAATTAAATTGCTTAAGTGTTTAACAGTTATTTACCAATACTAATATGTCATCTGTTAACAATTAATGATTGGATCACTGCAATTAGTTGTAATATAATAGAATTAAATAACTAATACATACTATTGAAAATAAAATCTAATCTTTCTGGTATTATATTATGAAAATAAATGCCAATATCTACTAATTGTCATAAAATATTCATGTAATGCTAATTGGAGCTAGTTTGTGTCCATAATTGTTTCATCAGCTTTCCCATTTTGTTTCATGTTGCCTTTATAAAGTTAGCACTGCTAAAGAGCCTGCATTTTGCACTCATTTTCAGGTGTTTTGTAAATACTACAATTAAAACAAAAAAAAAAGAAAGAAAGAAAAAGAAATTTGCGCTCATTAACGATTTGCAGTATTTGCTAAAAGTCAGCAAACAACGGGAACAGATCATTGAGTTGTGTTACATAATTTCGTAAAAATATTAGAATGTTTGTTTGAGAATCTGTGTAGAAAATGTAGAAACTGATGCTCATGTGGTGAAAATGAAATGAAAAATGGATCCCCTGATGAGGGCTACATGTGGATTTTGAACACACACAGTCCAGCACAAGGGGCAGGAGAGGACTCAGTGAAGATGCAAACTGTGCAGTTTTGACCGAAATGTTTGACACATACCATGTATGCACAGAATTTTTTGTATGCATTGTGTGTGTGTGTGTGTGTGTGTGTGCGTGTGTGTGTGTGCGTGTGTGCGTGTATGTGTGTGTGTGTGTGCGCGCGTGTGTGTGTCTGCATGTGTGTGTGTGTGTGTGCGTGTGTGTGTGTGTGGGTAGGTGTTTTTGTGTGAAGCCAAATGTGTTTTCTGTCATCTCTCTGTTTTCCTTGGAAAAGAAACTTTTCTGGGTTCAATATGAATAAAGAAACTGGGTTCAATATGAATAAAAACTATTTATTTAACAAAAGCAAGCTATCAGGTTTTTGTTTGTTGAGTTGATTTATTTTTATTTTTCACATTACTGTAAAATTCTGAATATCCCATGTGTAATGTAAGTTATTTCACCATAATGGAAGGATTGACACTTTATTTTACATTGTAAAGCTTTTGGGGAGACTTGCTATTGTAGAACATTTCTTAATAAAAATTTCTAAACAAAGTGTCTTTGGTGCTTTCAATAATTGTCATCTGTTCTATCTATCTATCTATCTATCTATCTAAAATAAAATAAAAAGTATAAAAACAGGGCACAACCCCGTGTTTGGTGGGTTTCCTCCAAGTACTCCAGTTTCCTCCAACAGTCCAAAGACATGTAGAGTAGTCTACAATAACTGGCATTTCCAATTTTCCAATAGTGTGTAAGTAATACTAGATGAACTGGCACCGCACCGCGGCCAAGTGACCTGAGTCCCTTCGGATAGACTCCAGGCCTCCTGCATCCCTGTACCGGATAAGCAGCATCTTATCTATCCATCCATCCCTCTTCAGTGACTGCTTTATCTTGGTTTGGGTTCCTGTACCCAAGGCAAGAATTCAACCTGAATAGGATGCCAGTCATCACACATACAGATATTCACACACTTTTTTTTTTTTTTATAGCTTGGCATGTTCCTTCGTGGTGGGAGAGAAACCAGACAACCCAGAGGAAGCCCACATGAAGGCAGGAAATATATGAATATGTCAAATTCTATACAGCTTAAGAGCTCAGGAACGAACCAGAGATCATGTAGCTGTAACATGGCAAGGTTCCCGTCAACACTTCATGGCTTCATGTCTGGAACGCTGGCCTCCCAGGAACTCCTTTACTGGCCCAAACATGTTGAAATGTCAGGATTATACAGGGCATGTGGGAATAACTCCCAGCCGAGTACCTGTAATGTGCAAGTGGTGTTTGTGAATGAAAGTTGGTGACAAGTTATCTGTCGATTTTCAAGGCTCATCATTTAATATGCTGAATGTTCAAATGCCTGGTCTTCTTTGCACCATTTATATGTTTTACTGCGGTACTTTACTGCTGTAATATAATTCCAGTTCCAGTTTGATTTAAATGCTCAGTGTATTTCACAGCGAACAAACAAACATTAATGTCCTTCAATAAAGCAGACGGATTGGTGAATAACTGGTGGATAAAGTTATAGTAAAATCAAACTCACATATTGCTTGATTTTTAAATAGCATAGGGGAAAGATAAATCAAAAACAAGAATATAAAATCCAAAGCTTTACATTCAAAACACCATTTACGATTTGTTACAATTAGGTGCATAGGCTGCAGAAAGATCTGATATAAATATCTGTATTTACTTCATCTGACTCCATGCTTCAATAAACAGCACTAAGTTTTATTGAGAACATTATTAATTAAGTGGTAATTAAAAAATGCTGTAAAAATCAGACATTGCTATGGATGAATTCTAGAAAACAACCAAAAATTAGTTTTTTGATGGGTGTGTTTCTGCTGGCAATATACACTGACAGGCAAACAAAAAAAGTCACCACCTCATTTAACTAAGTAAATAGGTAAGAGCCTTCTTTTGGATAATTAAAATGATTAATGTGGTTCAGCTGGCAAAAAGTTATTTAACCCTAAATGATGCAGTGAGTAGCTTCCCATTTCAAAAGACGTATCGTGGGAACGATGTTACTCCGTTTCAGAACCATCAAATTATTGGCCTGCATCAAGCCAAGAAAAAAAAGCTTTTAGAAATGAACGCATTAAGAAAGTGACCCATCTCCAGAGGTGGTGGCACAGTGCTGTAGTGGTTAGCACTGTGGTTTGTACCTCCAGAATTGAGGGTTCAATCCCCACCTTGGGTCTATGTGCATTCACAAATTGCCCATTGTTTGTGTGTGCCATGCAATCCATCGGCAGCCTGTCCATTGGTGGGTGGACCCCGCCTCATTTTCTATTCTTCCAGGTTCCAGTAATGTGTTGTACAGTTCTTAACCCAGTCGCTGTCATTTTAATGTTGGCTTTGCTGGATGTAGGCTAATAATTTGACCCACCAAAAATGGCTCTGGTCATCTCCATATTGGCCAGAGCCGTATCTGCGTAAACCCTGGTTAATCCATAAATGGGCGGAACAAACAGAGCCTGGCTGCTGGATGGAACATGCCTACTTACCTCAGTTACCACAAGCTAGCTTAGGTTTACGTTAGCTAAAATGCTAACGTTAGTTTTTACTGTATGCTTACAGCACTTTTCATTTGATTGAACTCCGTCATCCACACCTTACATGTTGTCCCACGTCAACTCTTGTCTTAAGTTAAACCACACTAATTCCAGTTAGCTGATTCTGGTTTAACTAAAGCGACGCATAGCAGCCAGCTAGCGGTTTGAAACCAATGCAGCAGTGACTCAGCTCGGTCATGTCCCTAATTATGTATAATTTCATGGGTTAGTGTAATTTTAACTGATGAGTTACATAAAAATTCACCCTGTATTGTTGTTATGAATGGGGAATCTAGTGCCTCTTTCATCTAATGCTTTTTCCATTCTTTTATAGATATCACTTTGATTATCTATATAAATAAAAGAAAGGTTTTGTCTGCACATTGTTACGTATGTGTAAGTACTTTAAAATAAGCTAATTTCTCAATGTTAACAAACACCTGCACCATTCATTCATTCATTCATTTTCTATACCGCTTTATCCTGTATTCAGGGTCGCGGGGACCTGGAGCCTATCCCAGGA
>JAQQZT010000011.1:18947356-18993833 GCA_030068275.1 Clarias platycephalus | reverse complement strand
AAGAGAGAGAGAGAGAATATACTCATTCTGAATCATTCCCCAATAATTATTTGAATGATTATTTAATTTTCACTATTTGCTTTAAGTAAAATACAGTATACAGCAGTATTACTCGGCATCTTGGACAAACACCAACTGTGTAAATAACAACCACAAAAACATGCGCTCCTAAGATGGCGGCCCCGCCCCTAGGCCTGAGAAATCCCTGCACGCGTTTAGTGCTGCTCAGCGATTGGCCAAGAGGCCCGGCGCGCGACGTGGGTATGACGTCAACGGACGTAAAGCGCAAACTTTTCGGCCAAAGTTTCTCAGCTGCTCCGCGGCAGACGATCCGGTTACGTGCGTTTGCGGCTCCGATTTTTTTATAGTTTCGCTCGGTAAAAATGACAAGAAGGAGATAGTCGGGCTCGACACGGATTGCGGTTGTGTTTCGGAACGGAGTTTTTGTTCTGAAAGTGTTTTTTTTTATTTTTTTAAAAGGGAAAACCTCTTTTCGGAAAAGTTGGGGGGGAAGAGAGCTGTTAGACCCCTAGACCCTCCGTCACGGAGCAGGATGGGCAGAGAGCTCAGGATGGAACACACGGTATGAACACACACACGGACACGATACAGTAACATTAGTATCTGTTTCATTTAATTTGTGGAAACAGCCGTATAGTGTTTGTTAAGCGCTGTGGTAAAATGTGGACAAACACCCGGTCCGTGTGTGCGTGCGCGCGAGCGTGGCTCTGTGTTTTTTTTTTCTTCTTTTTTTCTATCAAATGTCCTCGCGAGGAGAGGAATCTGTCAGTTTGTCGGTTTTTTTTCACACGTCCCCATCACGGTTTATATTTTTAAATAAATAAGTGTTTCTTCACAATAACTTTAAACTTGGTCTCGCAAAACATATAAAACACAGGGAAACATTTATTTTGCTAATGGGAGTGAGAATTGTTATGTTTAAGTAGCGTTCATTTTGCTAGTATCAGTGGGACGTCCTCACAAGAAGAGTAAAACAACCCTGTGTGTGTGTGTGTGTCAAAGGGAGAGAGGGAGATGATCCTGGTTAATCTCAGTGATTCAGTGTGTTTAGGTAAATCACGACATTAGATAAATGATGGCCTATCCTCTCAGACCCTGTCATTCATCTCAACTGCAACAGTTGCTTCTGGAATAATAATAATAGTAATAATAATAAAAATAATAATGAAGAAATACAAAAATGAAAATTAAGTGCATTGTTTATGTAGTGATCAGGTGACATAACATAGTGCTCAGGTTACTTGTACCACCACCACCAACAAAATAAAAAACTTATGTACTATATGTATATGAGAAACAATCTTGGGAATTTTAATGCAAATACTATACATTACACATGTAAATGCCATTGTTTTTAAACTATTGAAGCATTTGCATGACTCGGTTTTATCACTTGAAAAACAAGTTTAAGTCCATGTCATATTTATCTCGTCTTAAATCTACTTTTGTCGTGACCACAATTGTTTAGTTTTTTTTTCTCTCTCTCTCTTCTTTTATATATATCTATTTTTTTTCGTATGCTTTTTTTTTTTTTTTTTTTTTTGGAGTGGCGATGAATCGTTGTGTTTTTGTGCGCTGAAGCCATGTGTTCATGTCCAACAGCTGCTTCCACTAAAGAAGTCAACAAGAAGTTTGTTCCCATACCACAGTTAAGAGCCCTGAACTTGTACACAAGTGAGCATGATAATGTGATATAAGGTCGTGCGAGACAATAAATACGCGATATGATCCGTGTCAACTTTTATGAAAAGATTTAATAGCGATTGAAATTATTTTTATCAAACAGCTAATTATTTTATGAAAAAGCAAAAATTTATCTGTGGAAAAAGTTATTTTAATAATATTCTGTAAGTATCAAGTGAGTATTTTTGTAGTAGCTTAAATAAGAACTGAGTCAAGAGTGATTTTTGGACACTACTGAATAAGGCAGTGTGAAAGTCTGTGGTTGTGCGGATTTTTTTCTTGCGCAAGAATCGTCCTTGTGCGTCCACATGCCTCAGTGGCCATTTATTTAAACTGGTGCACTTCACACTACCCGGCCTTGTCCTGCTCTTTCCTTGCACACCTTACTTGGAGGAAGGGCTTTTTTTTTTTCTTTTTGGGGTGAAAGAGTGCCAGTGTGAGGCTCGTTTCTGTGCTCAAAGAACCATTCACAGGCGCTTGTTGGTTTTTCCAGCCGCTCTCTGCCAAAATCCACCACCATAAATACGAAATCCAGCGGCACATGCGTCTCATCGTCTGCTTTTGCGGTCAGCCATTAGCGACTTTTATTGAGTTTCACTCCTCTGAAGCACATCCAGATTGTGTGTACTTTTTATTATTATTTTTTTTACATGTTTTTTTTAACACAAATTTGTAGCTTTAGATAAGTGTGCTCACACACTTTGAAAATGTTGCTCATCTCCAAGTTGTTTATTGAAACAGAATAGCTAGGGTGGCTGGCCATTTCATTGTTTATGCTACATGTAAACCGTGCTAGGCGCTGAAGAACCGTCCCTGGTTCTCAAGAGGATGAGAAAGGATGGGAGGAAGAAGGGAACAGGGGAGGGAGAGGGTGAAATCAAGCCCGGCAGCACTGTGCCGCTCCTATTGTAAACTTCCTGTCAGCGCAGATGTTAGTGACTGGAATCAAAGTTTTGTTCGCAGTTCCCACCCACACATGCACTCGCATTCACACACGCACATGCACACACACACTCTTGAGGACACGATCAAGCACTGGGGTCCTTCAGAAGCTCGCATGCTTTTCTCTTTGCCACTTTTTACATGTCGCACAAACAGATGTTCACCCTCGTTCTTTTCCCCGTCCTCACCGCTCTCAGCTCTCTCGCACACGTACGGAGGATGTTATCTGAGGGTGTAGGCACAGACAGGAAGTGTGTTTTCTATCTTTTCAGTCCAAACATAGCAAGCATTCCACATCTCAGGATTCCACAAGAAAAGCGCCGCCATGTCCCTCAGCTCATTAGGAGCTTTATATCTGCCATCTGATGTTTATATGAAAGGCTGGGAGACGGTCTGAAAGGGCTTGTGTGATGCAATCTGGTGCAACTGCCTATTATCAGAGCGGTCAGGTGTGTGTGTGTGTGTGTGTAGGGCCATGTTTTGATATCTTGGTGGGAACCAAATGTCCCAAACAAAAATAGGAATATCAGAAATAGGAAATGGATGGGATTATCAGTTTTGACCCCTCATCTATATTTCTGCATTTGTGGTGTGTGTGTGTGTGTGTGTCGGTGGGAGAAAAATGTCCTGTTCCTCAGTCTGTGTGGATGATGTAGCGAGCGTGACCAACAGCAGAGTGGAGTTCTTTGAGCCTAGGGTGTACATACATACATACATACATGCATGCATGCATGCATACATGCATATACACATACATCAGTCGGCCATGACATTAACACTATCAATCTTATGGCAGCAACTTATCCACCAGAAGTCGAAGTGGTGGCTCAGACAGAATGGTTGAGGCTCTGGGTGGGTACAATCGCCAGCACTACAAAGCTGCCACTGTTGAGCCCTTGAGCAAGGCCCTTAACCCTATCTGCCCCACTGGTGCTGCATCTTGGCTCACCCTCAGCTCTGACCCCAGCTTTCTAACTGGGATATGTGGGGGGAAAAAATTATTTTACTGTTCTGCAAGGTACATGCAGCCAATAATTTTATCTTAATTTAAAATGTATGCCAGTGGGAAGCAAAAGCTGGTCTGTCTGGTTCGATCCCACAGAAAAGCTAATTAATAAAAAATTGCTGAAAAAAAAGAAAGTAAGAAAAAAAAGTCAATGCTAGCTATGATCGAAAGGTATCAGAACACTCTGTGCATCACAGCTTGCTGTGTATGGGGCTTAGCAGGCAAAGAGTTCAAGGTTGTTTATCCGGTCCTCCAAACTCTCCAGATCTCAATGTGATTGAGCATCTGTAGAATGTGCCGGACAAACAAGTTTGATCCATAGAGGATCCACCATACAACTTTGAAGCACTTGAAAGATCTGCTGCCATTGTCATGGTGCCAGATACCAGAGCACACCTTTAGACGTCGGGTGGATTCATGCTTCGAGTGGTTCAAGTTGTTTTGGTGACAGAAGGGGAATCTGCAAATTATTGGGCTTAATCGTTTAAGGTTTTAATATTATGGCTGATCGGTGTGTGTATAAACTGTAGAAAGTACATATTGTGGCCAGGTGTGTGTACAATGCATGTGTGTAAACTATATAAAAATTGAAAGTTGTTCTAGAGATGGTTAAATGTCTATCCCGTTTCATATTAGCGTTCAGCATTGTAATATTGCACGTTGTCTGTTTGAGTTTCTCATTTAAACAGCAAACCTTAAATCGCTCTGATTTGCAAAAAAAATATTTTATATAAAATGTCTGTTAATGCTTTCAATTGTTCTTGTATCTGGTAGTAATTCTACGAGGTGATTGGACTCCTGATTACATGATGTATCAGAGTAGATCACATAAACATCTTGCGAGATTGGAAAAATCAGGAGCCCAGCCACTATTCATGCCCAGTCTATTGATTTTTCAATCATAGTTGTTGGGCAGATAAGCAGGATTAACTATCTTATTGTTGCTCACAAAGTGTTTGGATTTACAGTGTTTATCTTTAATGTCCCCACTGTTTTTTAAGCATCTTGATGTGGTAACTAGATCAGAAGCTACTTATGTGAAGTCCAACCACTTTTGTTCTGAATTCAGATGTGGGTATGCAGATGAAGCCAAGCAAAACAAAGCACACATGAAGTTAGCCAGACTCTTTTATGTGCAGAATGCCACATCTCATAGTTGTCTTTCTCGTCAGAATGGACAGGATGGATATAAACCACTCGGGCTGACACCAGTGATTTGTCTTCGCCTAAAGTGAATGCAGCTTTAGAAGTTGATCTCTGGAGTACGGGATGCTTTAAATGCTGTTCTTTAACACTCTCCGGTTCTGCACGCAGCTTTGAGAAGCGCTTTACAGAGCTGCCCAGCTTTTGACACGGCTGTAACTCGAGCTTGGAGCTCTTCAGCGCTCAGCTTTTGTCCCCTTCAGAGCGTCTTTGGGGAGGAGGCTTTGTCAGGAATAAAGAAAAGCGGCCGCACCCTTCGCTGGGAGATGAAGCAGGGAGGGACGGTGTGTTGGACATACAGATAGTGCACCTGTTGTCCTTGTAGCCTGATACTCTGTCCAATTAAAGGAGAGGGAGAAAGTGAGCGAGCTAATGTTCTATTGTGATCATCCGTCTTCTTCATCTCTCACTTCTTTTTTTTTTTTCTTCTTATTTTTATTTTTTTCCCCCTATTAGTCGCTTTTATTCTTTGGAGCGTTGAGCCGTGGAGCGGGAGGGTGTGTTTTAGTGTAAATAGAAGTAATTAAATCTCACTGTTCTGTAGGATTTAAGTTACAGCCCGTGTGTATAACTCAATAAAATGGTGTTGGATTCCAGGGTGGACTGATTGTGCATGTACTCACAGTGCTTTGCATTCAGAAGTTGTTTCAAGGTTCAGTGAGTCAAAACATTATTACTTTATTAAGTGCTGGTATGCGTGGACTTCCTGCACATCCAAATAACTATATAACCTAATTCGTAAGCACAATGGGGTTTATAGCCACAAACATTTATTTATTTATTTATAATAATTACTACTTCTTTGCATAAATAGGAAGGGTAAGCATCTTGACTGGTAGATACTTTAAAACCGAACTGTGTGTATTACCATCCCAAGGTAAGAGAAAATAGTACTTGGTACAATGTTTTCCTTTTAACAGCTTAAGCTGTGGCAAATGGCAAAGGAAGTTCTTGTCTGTCTGATGGCAAATCAGGATTCTTTTGTTATTTTCTGTTTTAGAAAGTCTCTGTGTTTGAATCAGGTATGTGCCAGGGATGTAACTGATTTACTATGATTACATTATTCAGAATAAAGGGATGTTCTAAACAAGTACAAATTGAAGGCACACCTTTTTCCCCCCTTTTTTTCCACTAATGTGTATCAGGATTTGGGAGGAACAAAGTCACGCAAGCACGAGGTTTTGTACTGTTGTTCAGTCAGGCTTGTCAAACTTGTGAAGCTTTCAGACAAAGAAATTGATTAATAATTAGGACTGCAGGATGAAAAAAAAAAAATCACACTGCAGTTTTTTTTAGACACATTGAGATTGAAATTTAAACTGCGATATTTAACTGTTAAATGTACCATTTTGTGTTCAAACATATTTATCTAGGGTAACACTAAATAAATGGAGAAATTATCCCATTAGTTAGTGTTCGCCAATATTTACATATCAACTCTAAGAAAAACAACTTTAATTATTAAAAATCTCCATGTAATTCCCGACTGCTTGTGTATTACTTATAATAAATTGCAGGCTTTTGTGATTAAATAATTGCATAGATCCAATATCATGATTTAGATTTCTGTGTTTAACCTTAGTGCCTGGTCTAAGCCTGCCTGGTTGGTGCTGTAGTACTTTGTCATACTAATTATATACTAATTTGTTAATATTTTGGGAAATCGTACCAACTAAATAAAATAATAAAATAAATACATTCATTAAATAAATAAAGTAAGATGTAAAAGGAACACACAGGATGCGCATCTCTACTTTATGAATTTGAGATATTTAGAGCATTAGAGATATTTAGGTGTATGTGTATTTTTATTTTTATTTTTTTTTATATAATATATATATTTCAGGTGAGCAGTCAAGACAGTTATGTTTATGCAGACAAAGGTCCCTTTGTCTTTTTCAAAAAGCAGTAGCAGTTTGCAAACTTATGAATCCAAAGCTTCTTTCCGGGGCTAAAGTGGTGACTAATGGAGCAGCAATTTGGCACAACAATCAGTCGCCAGTGCTAAGGTTTGTAGTCACCTCTTGGCTGATCCTCAATAAGATTTATTCCAGGTCAGTGACTAACTGTAAAGGGACAAGTAATTGAAATCTAACAACTGCTCGTGTAATTCAGCGCTGTCGCTAACGCACTAGGTATGCAGCTCAAAGTTCCCAGCAGTCTTTTCCTTTCATATGCAGATGACGGGCTAATGGTAAAGGTATGCAGTAGGTAAAGCCCTGACCCTACAGTATATGCCTGGTCCGGGGTCAGCAGCAAACAAAATCCTCCTGCCGTAGTCTAAATAAGCCACTTGTTATTGTCTTAACACACTGATCATTGAACATCCCAGGCTTGTTAATAAATGGAAAGAGTAATATAACTGGATGAGTCATTGACTTTCTTTGGAGATCAGCGGCGTCCATTCGAGACCTGTCGAACTCGTGATTGTCTGGACACACTTTGAACTGTGACTCATCCCGAGAGAACGTGCGCCTTTAGACGTGCCTCAGTGAACATGCATGAAACAAACTCGAGTCCTTAAATCATTTTTCTTTGATAGTTTTTCATTTGGTTCTCTTCGAGCCAAGAGTTCCATCAGCTCTTGCCTAGCGACTCATAAGCTTGAAATGGTTTTAGTAGACTCCAGCAAACTTTCCCCTTTATTTTCTTAATATTAAAAATGTGTTATTTAAAGGAATATTTAAAGTCCTGGCACCAGCATCACAAAGTTTAAATGCTCAAAGTCACAGAAATCCATATTTGAACTAGCTTTTAATAAGACACAGGAAGGAAGATATCAAGCATTATTAAAGAAATGAGAGTGATTGCTCAAAGCCAGCTAAACCTTGGTGTCCCTGTCCCCAACCCCCCAGACTGCTTATCTATTGTGTGGATCTGTAAAATGTGGTTTTGCACAGGAAGTGTACTGTAAATCAAAGCTTTCTGTATTTCTGTCTGACATTTTAAAGTCTTTCTTCTGTCCTATTCTTTCCCTAACCATCGCCTTCTAGTCAATCTATCAGACGCTGAGGTCAGACGCCAGCCGTCTTAAACTGCGCATCTGAAATGCAGAAGGTCTGCATCGCTGTGGCTTTGCTGCGCTATTAATATCCTCCCACGCTATACACACACATACACACGCACACGCACACACTTGTGGAAACCAGCACAGCAGGATTAAACTTCCTATAGCTCAAAGTTCTGATGTAACAGTGAAGTGTAACAAATAGTGATTAATTCTAAAGAAACTCCAACGTTTTGGTTGTCACTGTGCGAGCCGTGACTGTATTTATCATAAGCTCAATCAAAATACAGAGTGATGAGTGAAAACAGAACATGGTTGACCGGATTAACATTTGTTTCAAAGTCCAAAAGGTCAAGAGTGTGTGTATGTGTGGAATCTCTACATGTTAATATAACTGTGTGTGTGTTTGCGTGTGTCATAGTTGTTTGGCCCTCATGTGAAGCCTCTGCATTGTCTCGGCGCTTCCTGTGTTCCCCGAGAGGATACATTCGCAAGGTTTCACACGCTCCCCCAGAGTGTGTGTGTACGTGTTTACGTGCGACCGCCCGCTGTGCGGTTTTGTGTGCATCTTCACATGATCTGTGGTTTGCTTGATAAACCTTAAGCAACACCGCAAAGGTCATCTGGCACACTTCATGACCTTTTTGTGTAAGTGTGTGTGTGTGCGTGTTTGTGTGTGTCTGTAGGGTTGTGCTGGTTCCCATCCTTTTCTAAACTGACCTCTCTTACATTCCCCAGCCAATCTGATTGGAGTCTACTTCATCCAAGGCTCTCTCTCTCTCTCTTTCCCCATCTCCCTTCTGTTTCCCATATCAGCAACATCCTGTACAAAAGAATAAGAGGCAGTTTGATAACGAGACTCACATGGTAGGGAACGACTCATTCCTGTGCCTCAGGATTAATGAAGAATGGTGTGTGTCTGCTTATCTGTATCTGAAATCCTTCCTCTCGTCCAAACCATCTCTCACTCCAAATTAGTCTAGAATGAAATGTAATTAAAAACAAACCGTGCACTTATTCTCTCCATTTACAGTAGCATAACGGCTGTACATAACACACTACTGTTAGTAATATATGATGTGTGTGTTTAGAGGAAGAGGATATAGTCAGTTTATCCAGACAATTGCCTGTTCAAGTGCTAATTCTTTATGCCATTCAGCTCACACACACACACACACACACACGAAGGTCACATGTATTCAGTGGTGTTGTTAAGTTTTACGCAGCCGATCTTAAGCTTCCTGGTTCCAAGTTGAAGCCACAGGAAACACGCACTTATATCCAGCGTTGGTATTCTTACGGTGGGCCGCCATGTGCGTCTCATTTTAGCCCTTTCACCGGCCGGATTGTTTGTTTAGGAAGCAGACCACACAACTGTACGCGAAGTCAAAACGCTTTTATCCTTTCCTCATCTGGAGAACGGTTTCCTGTTTCATTAGACACGCTCCAGAAAAGAGCTTGACGATTAGCCGCTAGCAATCAAACGGGAGATCTTTAAAATGCACCTCAATTGGAGAATCAGGGGTGTCGGCGTCATTTTATGTAACGGGGCCGGAAGAAGGGAAAAAAAACAAACCAAAAGCTCATCGACAACTCCTCTTAAGTGTGTTTATTCTTCAGCAATTATCTAAAGTTATACTGAGGTATAAAAAGTACAAAAGTAATATATACTGTATTATAATGAATATGATATCAATGAAGTGTGTGTGTGTCGGTCGGGGTTAATTAGTTTATAAAATCACTTACAAGTAAAAAGCACACTCGTGATAATGTACTGAAATGTGTACAAATAATAAAAATATATCATAGTGTGAAAAGACATTATTAAAATGCACTGGTATTAGGAAATGGGATACAATGTCAAGTCTAGACACCAGCTAACCTGCTCCTTGTTACTGGTTTTCACAGATACAGATGGTAACTTCAGTAATGCATCGCATGTGACATAACCAATAGTGAGATCAAATTTCTTATCATCCACCCCTATTTGTATTTCGAATAAAAGCGACTGGAAAGCAAACAGACGCAATGTATTTTGTATTGAATCTGCGTTGTATAGCGTGTATTATGTGGTCGCGTCACTTATTAGATACTGAGGACAAATGGGCTGAAAAAAGCCGGGCTGTCTCAGAGCTTTTGTTGCTCCCTTGTGCTGTGTTCTTCTAACGTTGACTAGAATAAAATCCTTTGTACCACTGTGCTGTTGAATGTTCGATTTTAATCTGAGGTTGTTGATTAATTTTCTATAATTGTGTTTCAACGCACTCATTCCTTGCAGGTTTCTGTTCGTGATAAACGTCATGTGATGGGGAGAGCTAGGTAAAAGGGGGAATATTTACCAAGTTGACCAAATTGAGGAGCAAAGGGAGAACTGTAAGTGTGGGCAAATTGCTGGGGTATAACAGTCAGCAGGAAGGAAACTGCGTAATTTACCCATCAAGATGGTTGCAGTAGTAATTTACTAATGTTTCTATGATTACAGTAACTCTGCTCCATGTCAGGTCTCAACACACCACCTGATCACATGACCTGGTTTGTGTTATTCCATTTTTATTTCACTTATAGCTAAGCAAATAAAAGGTGTAGATAAAAAGAGTAGGAGTTTGTTTCAAATGTGGTATTTACATTTGGCATATGTTGCTTTCTATGTGAATTCCAAAATGCTAACCATCATTAGGCTGAAATATCAAAAATGAGCAGATCCGAGAAATACCAGCACTAAATGTGGAGAAAGCATGTTCATGTTTAAAAAAAATGCCACAAGTATCAGCAGGAACTGAATTAAGCTGTAGAAAAGCCAAGGCAAAGCATCGACAGGAACTTTAGGGGTTCTAGGGTTCAGATACTTGTTGACTAAAAGGTTTTAAATCTAGTATTAAAAAACGACAATGGAATTGACATTGTTAGTTAGAAAACGGACAGTTTCAGCTTCATTGTGCAGTACAGAAACTCTACATTCTACAGAGTACATTTGCTCTATCATGTTGAGATCGCAAGTTCCATTCCCATTAAAACCATCTGTAGCCAGGAGCTTTCAGGGGCAAGGATTCACTTTCGCGTCAATCATAGCAGCACTAGCCAATCTTCCTGCCCCACCCCTGGGCACTTGTGCAGCAGTCGAAGAAACTCGTGCCTTCGAGGAAGAACATGATAGGCTTCACTGTCCCTGTTGCATTTTCATATTCAGTTGGATTTTATTTGTACCGAATGGCTCTGATAAGTAACTTGGAGAGGTGTCTTGGAGAGGGGGGGGGCAGCTAAAATCCGCATCGGCCAAGAAAACTGCAATCGCTGTATCTCTAGTGAATACATTAAATTAAATCTAATCTAAAGTCTTTACTTTTAGCTTATATTCATAATTTAATTTCAACTCCAATATCCTGTGGTAGACAGCTAAACTAACTTTGTCAAAGTCCAAATATTTATATACCTGACTGTATTTCTCGTACAGCGTGGACATGCTTTTCCTTTTGTGGTTAGTTTTCAACCTCAGTGCAGTTTATCAGAAGAGCAGGATTGTAATTTCGCTTTTGTTAAGCAGAAGAAATGCCATAATACTTCCAAGTTCATTCAAAATAAAACATTCTGAAAGGTGATTCTTTTCCCCCCAAACACGAGCAGGTGTTTTTGTAACCCTTCACAAAAATTGTAAATGTGCTATGAGGATTTCTATGCAAGCTGTTATATTACTGAATCCTCGGTTATTCTGTATTAGTTTGTCTGGCACAGTGTTTAGGGTTTGTGTGTAATGACGTGCTTAGTGATACTGTAATGTATTGTGTTGCTTTGTTGTGGTTCAGTATGATGTGTTTGAGTGCTAGTTTCAAGTGTTTGTGGCTTTTTTTTTTTCACCACATCGCCGAGGTTAAGGTTACCACGCTGGTCTACACTCTGACCAGCTATTACAGCCCAGGCTACACCACAATCTGGGCGAATTTGCTTTGTGAGCGTATGTGTATATTTTCGTGCACGTGTGGACAAGTTTCCTCTTGCAGCACAGCTGTGTCTTTCTGATTTATACTGGATGTAGGTTTTGGTTTTCATATCCCAATACATAAGATGCAAAGAGACAGGAGTCAGGTCTAGGTCCATGCATAAGGATCTAGAGCTTCATGGGAAAACTGTGTGTCTGTGTGGTAGTTTGCATTTGTTTTAATCTTCATGTCCTGCCTTATCCTGTTTGCCCCTGGTCATGACTTCTGGCTGATCTCCCTTCCCTCAGCCTTGAAGAACTTTCCTCCTCTCTCTCTCTCTCTCTCTCTCTCTCTCTCTCTCTCTCTCTCTCTCACACACGCACACAGATTTGGGGAACATTTCATCATTTAAGCTTTTAAAAACAGACACTTTTTTTTTTAAATTAAAGTGCAAAAGTTAACTGGAGGACTTTTAATGTGGGTTCATGTTGTCGAACGTGATAAAGCTACACAAAGTACTGTGTTAATTGTGGTATTGTAGAATCTGCCTAGACTATTTTATTTTTATTTTTTTTGGCACTATGTGTCTGAGTTCATTTGGATACGCAATGATCTCTGTATTGGATATCATAACGGACTATTTTGCTCAGGTTTCTAGATGTTATTTTGCTGAATATTTCAACATCCAACTCATTAGCAGGTTATACAAGGCTGCCGTGCTCCATTAGATCACAATGACTGGCAGTCTGCAAATACAATTATCACTATCACTCAAAGTGGATTCCAGTCTGCCAGACCTTTCTTATCCTGTAAACCTAATGAACGGAGTTTTTTTTTTTTTTTTTTCTTTTTTTGTATGTTCGACTGATAAAACTGGTCAGAAGAAGCTTGATAGAAGTTTTCTTTGCCTAGAGGGATAGTTTTGTTTTTCTGCTAATTCATCAAATCTTACTTTTGAGAAATCTCAGTACAGTGATCAATCTTTAAATCTAGTAGTAATGGTACCATATTTTCTGGCTAAATTCAAAACGTGGAATTCCTGACCTCCTACCAGGAAAAACCCAGAGGAAGTACTGTCTCGACTCGAGAATTTCCACTAAAAGTCAAGAAGGTCTCCTTAACCCTGACTTCATTATGTATCATCAAATTAATATGTCTGCTCAAATCATCCACAGCAAACAAAGCACAACTTCTTTACTACTAAATTAAATATTCTTTGTATATAAAAGTATTCACTTTCAGGCTCAATCAGTATTGATTATAACTCGCTCGTTGACGGCGTTGATTTGTACCTCGCTCTTTTCCTGAAGTAAATTCACTTCACTCATCGCACTTGAATATGGTGGCACCCATGCTTTTCTTTACTTTTGTAGCACGAACACTTAAAAGGGTCCAACTTCCCAATTCTGAGTCAACAGTGCCATATTTTCCCCTTTTTAAAAAAAATTTATTTATATATTTTTTTTGATCAAGGTCATCACAGTTCTCAGAGCTCACAGTGTGTCTGTGTTAATGATCCAATGCTTCAGTTGAATCGGTTTGAAAGTGACCGAATCAACAGCTTCATGCATAAGAGAAAAAAAAAATCCTGGCTGCATTTTAAGCGAGACGCCAGCAAAACGTGCCAGACAGAAACATTCATTCTTAATAGAGTCAGACTCTGTGGTCATACAGTAAAATCCGAACGATATACAGAAAACCTGAAAGATGAGTTAAACAGAGTAGATTTTATGTAAATTCTAAATTGCATTCAGTGTTTCAGATTGAAAGCAAAAATGCCCATGAATTTGTTTCTTTCTTTGTCTCTTGAAAACCCATTTCTTATGCTGATGCCTGTGCAGCGCCTTTGACGTCATCAAATTTGCCTAAGCAAGGGTAGGCTTGAGGTGAAGTAACCCAGCTAGAACTTTAGGCTGAATACACTCAGAGGAACTTTGCTAGGAAAAAACGCGAACCATTCCTGCAATTAACCGGTTAGCCAATCATGTTGCAACAGCAAAGTGACCAAAAAAAATATTCAGGTAACCTCTTCAGAAAGTCTTCAGGTGACCTTTCCATTAGACACCAAACAGAACTCGGGATCCCAGTGAATTTCAACTCCATTCAATAAAATTTTATTTGTATAGTTCTTTTAACGATATTCAGTGTCGCAATCAAAAGAAATTATGGATGTTTGCATGAAATGTGAATGTCTATGAATCAAAATGATAGTCACTGGTGAGCAAACCGAGGGCAACGGTGGCAAGGACAAACTCCCAGAGATGGCAATAGGAAGAAACCTTAAGAGGAACAAAACTCGACAGGGAACCCATCCTGCTTCAGCCTCAGCCAGATCCCAAACAGACCACACAAGGCATCTATGCGACGAGATCTAATTTGATCGAATTTGACTGTTTTTGTGGTGGATGAGTTTTTCTGAAACTCGTGTATTTCTGAAACTTTTTACAGATTTTCTGGTTGAAAATCAGAGAATTTACACACGCACAAAAAAACAAACGAACATGCAGTGAGTGTCGATTCTGTCGGCGGAAACACCTGATTGGTTCAAGCTCACCCAGATACTCACCCAGATGAGCTACAACAGCAGAAGAGCATGTTGGGTTCCACTGATGTCAGTCATGAAACAGGACACTAAAGCTACACCAGGAATAGGTTCATCAAAAAACAAACAGCTAAAGAGCAGCCAATGTTTTCTGTGTCCACCGGATTCACAGACAAAAACGGTCCCCTGTGTGGTGTTCTGCTGTTTAATCCCAGCTACCACAAACTTTGACATTGAGCATTGTGTGATACTTTTCAATCGTTTTTACATACCGTTTATTTCAGCTACCAAAGCCGTCTGTCAACTCGACCAGATTAGGTATATGGATATATTTTGTGTGCCATTCTGATAGTTTGAGCAGCCAGCATGCTAACAGCTATTTCACAGTTGTAGTCCCGACTTGCATCTGCCTGACGTTTTGCAGGACACTGCCGTCCCACCACTAAACACACGAACAAGTGGGTAATCAGGTGTTCCTAATAAAGGGGCCATTCAACGTATATAAGTCAGTCTACAGTTTGTTTTTTTTTGTTTTTTTTGGAAGTCTGCTTTGTGCACCGTGTGAAAACGTTAGGTATGTGCAGAGCTGCTTTTTTTTCCTTTTTTCTCAAAGCTGTGTGTGTGTGTGTGTGTGTGTGTCGGGTGTTACACTTGGTACAGTGCCTCTGGGTGAGACAGCCAACCCTTCTGTGTGGAATTCAGTGATTCACCCTGGCTGGAATGTGTGGGCTCTGCACAGGAAGTGAGGTAATCTCCTCGCTATCTCCTGCCTTTTATTGAGGAATGAGGAAAAAGTGGGTAGGTTGTCGTGTAGAGCTGTGCAACTAAACAAGCAAAATAATTGAATAAAAAATAAAATTATAATAATGTAGTCTAAATATTAAGGCAAATATATTGCTCGAGTTTGGTTCTTCCAAGACGCGTTCATGCCATAAGTGAGGTCATCGGGACGTAGACAGAAACGACCCTTGACCCAGATGGCTGTGTAAAGGGCGCATGTGCAGTGGAGGAGGGAGCACAACAGGTGCGGCTAATTCCTTTGGATAGTAGACATTTGCTCCATTGCATGTGAAGCATTCAGCGTCTGGAGAAACGCTCTAATCTCTCTCTCTCTCTCTCTCTCTTTCTGTGTGTGTGTGTGGCTCATTAGGAGGCCTTTTACAGTTCCTTTCAGCTGAATAGTCGCAGTGTGTTCCCGAAGAGGGAGGAATCTGTGCTCTCCTCTCCTCTCTTCTCACTGCGTTCCTTTATTTCCTCCTTCTTATTCTTTTTCTCACTCGCTCCATTCTTTCTCACGACCCCTCTCACACTTTCACACCCCACCACCTTGAACTTTCTTAATGCCACAATTGTCTGTGACCGACCAAAAAAAATTTAATAAATGAGGAAAAGAGCAGGACAGCAAACAAAAAGAGAGAACGTGTATTAGTGAGAGAAAGCGTGTGTCGTTGGAAACTCTGACGCGAGCGAGCGGGTAGAGTGTGTCTCGACAGTGCAGCTTAATCCAGGAAACTCCCTTAGAACAACAAGGCATGGCCGCTTTCCAGAGAGTTCCTCTGGAGCAGACACACAGAGACGCAAAGTTAATGTTTTAATATTTTACACATGCACATCATTATATTATCTTTTCTTTTTTTTCCGTTTCCACTCCCTGGTATTTTCTTCATGAACCGTTAATATAGGGACGCTCCTGCAGAGCCTTGTTGTTTTGCTGCAAGCTTCTTAATTCTTGGAGGTTTGGTCAGATGTTCCTGCAGAGCTAAGGGTCAATCAATAAAAAGTTTAATAATGTAGGTATTTGGCGTTACTTTTTCTGTCTTTATTTTTATTTAATCAGCTTAGACTTTTTGTAAAATCTTCATATTTAAAAGCAAACTTTCGTTAACTGAAGATAGCTTTAGCACACCTGCACCATTCACCTTGTGAGAAATTCAGCTTATTGCAAGATGCAGAGTTCTTTACGTAACTCCTGTGATTGCTTTTTTCTGAAATTAAGTGTTGGGCATTTGCACAAGATTTCAGCTGAACAGATGTTGGGCTTTGTGCAGAGTAAAATAAACTGAGAGTAAAATGAACCGTATGTAAGCTGTGCCTTTTATCGTCTGCATATAAAATTTAGTTTTTATTGTTACATTAGTATTAGTCATCTTCTTCTTTTTTTTTTTTTCTTTTTTTTTTTTTTAAATACACATTGTTTTTGCCAACAAAGTTTTGAGTGCTAACCACTACATTTCCATTACAAAGTAGCTACATCTGTTTACTTGATTACAACATCCTCGCAGTGCTGCTTTAACCAGTAAATTGCGTTTTGCAATTTTCATGTTGGGGCATTTAATCGTTTCCAAGCATCCAGCCTTTTAAGCAATTTTTACATTCTCTGGGCTGGGCGTTTTCTAGAAGATCTCGCCGCCCCCGTCTTTGTGCCAGAGGATAATGGGAAATGTAGGCCATCGGCGGTGTAGTGTTTCCTCTGAGGTGTTCAGTGACCGTCAAAAGAAGAAGAATCAAAAGAAGGGATAAAGCAGAAGAAGGAAGAAATGTGGGTCATTCGAAGCGGCACTTTGTTGAAAGAGGCCGTCTCTTTGTGACCGAGCTGAAAAGATGGTGAATAAAGAGAAACGCCTGAGGGGGAAAGTGGGCAAAAAGAGCTCGCGATAGAGCGGCCTCTCTTTCTCTCTCTCTCTCCCTCTCTCTCGCGCTCTCTCTCTCTCTCTCTCTCTCTCACACACAGTCGGTTCATGAACCAGCTTTTTATTTATTTTTTTGCACTTCAAACACTTACCTATTAATATATGAATGCACAATTCACTCCCTTTCATTTTTCCCCCCTCACCAAGCTTAACACATTCTCGCCTGCACACGGCCTGTCCATTTCACCTGACGCGCTTTGAGTCATCATGCTGTTCTTTCACTGAGAACTTTGCTGCTGTTGATTTTAGGGACAGTTAATTATTCGATGAATTAATTTAATCAGAAACGTCGCATTGCGATTATTTTCGCATTGTGATTTTAAACTGTGATGTGTAATTATTAAATGTACCACTTTTGTATTCGAACATATTTCTCTAGGTACGCTAATATTTATTTATCACCTCAAAAAAAAGTATTCAAATAACTAAATTATTGACAAACTCCAAGTTTCTAAACATTTGTTTAAATAATTGCACAGGTGCATATTGCGATTTCGATTTCTGTGCGATTAAATAATACACACATGATGACTGTACAAAAATAAAAAGTTCAGGTAATGATGGAAGTGTAACACAATGTTGTCACCTGCTGATTTTTGGTTCTGCTCATAAGTTTAAGATGTTGTGCTTTCTGAACTTTCTGTCCACAATGTTTGTATAGGGCACTCATTTACTGTTGTTGTCTCCATCCTGTACCCGTGGCCCAGTCTGAGCACTCGCCTCTGATTGCTTGTATGAACAAGGCGTGTCCACCCACACAACTGCCACTCACCGGGTGTTTTGGTTTTGCTTAGTTTTGTTTTTTTACACCACTCTGTGTTAACTTTACAGACTGATTTGCTTGGAAATCCCAGGACATCAACCATTTCTAAAATTTTCAAGCAAGCCCAATAAACAAACAACAGACACAAGCACACCGAAGCCCTTCTTTTCCTCATTAGGAGAGAAATGTCTGACTGATTGGATAATCGTGTAAATCCTAATAAAGTGTCCAGTGAGTTTATATGCCATTTACATTATTCACAGTGTAAAGAGAGTTTCTATGCCTCTGTGCCATATGCCTGTGTGTACGTGTGGGGGCGCCTGTAACCATGGCAGCATCACGTACATCTTTAGATTATATTTCATCTGTGTACAGCAAAGCTCCCCCCCCCTCCCCCTCATTTGCTTCCCTGTATGGATTTGCATCTCTCTTTAATCTTCCCGGGGTCTCATTTATCATGGCATGTGTAGGACAAGTTCTAATTCTGGACGTGAAGAAGCTCCAGCGCACACGTGAAAATGGCCACAGCTGTACGTAGGGGATGTTGATGAAATCTTGCTCTGTCTGGGCATGTTAATCAGGGATGTTACTTAATATGCATGTGATTTGTGCGAACCATAAACATCTGATTGAGAGTAGAGGTGTATATCAATCCATGCATGACGCACCAAGAGTTTCTTTTCCATAGCCGTGTGAAAGCACTAAGATTCGAAGCTTGGAAGAGTTAAAAAGCCCATGAATGATGACGGTGACAGTGGTTTAAACTGGACTACAAGTTTTTGTTTGTTGTTTTTTTTTTTTTTTTACATTTGTATTGCTGGCAGGCACAAGGCAAAAAACTATACATGCACTATTCCCATTCACATCCCTAGTTGATTATGATCATGAACTCAAGTGGTGTAGCTGAGTTTGAGGAACTGTCAGAGCCGGAATGCCGACATTCCTACTGTACCTCTGGCGTTATTCCAGTGCTTTTGAAGGCATATACGTATTGGGTAGGTGGGGAACCTTTTAAGCTTTACTTGCTTGATCCTTAAATGTTCATTCATTAAGATTTTTCTTTACGTTTTATCTGATGGTTCATAATCAGTTTCCTCCTCAACCACTAGAGGTTTGTGTACTTGATAAATCACATTCTATGTGTAGAAATGTGTACATGTACACAGAGCTGTGTGTCTGCAGCGTTGATAAAGGAGACCCCTGGTTTAAATTAAAAGAAAGCAATCTTTTGCACGCAGGATGCATCCGTGTCTCATTCCACTTTTACATATTTCACTTTCAGTCAAAATGAGAGAGGCATGTGAACTGACCTGAATGGCTTTGTCTCACCAGGTTTTTCTTCTCGTGCTGGTTTTGACCGTGGTGAGCAGAGGAGCAGCTGAGCTCGACTTCAACTTGAACCTGAACCAGACGGCCAAGCAGCATGCTTGTGTGGAGAACGAGGAGTATTCACACAATGGATTATGCTGCAAAAACTGCGAGGCTGGTGAGTAGGAATGACCTTGGAGCATTATGTTTAGCATGAATGTGTTATTACACACAGGCCATGATGTGAAATTAGCATAAGCCTAAAACGTTATTTTGAAATATGTTCAAAGGTAGTTAAAAAAATAATAATATGAAAAAAATGTTGACAAGACATTTCATCAATCAAAATGCTCCATGTAAGTGTAGCACTTAGCAACCACCTGTAACATCCATCCATCATTTCCATATGGAGACTTAATGTGTTTTTGTTTGTTAGGGTTATGGCTGGCTGTGGAAATATTAATACTGTCATGTACAATTACTGAACTGGTTTAGAAATATATAATGCTATGCTAGTTTAACTTCAGCTTTTCCTCAGCACAAAGTTTAATAGTTCCTCCATGAGCTGAGAAAGTAAACCCTTGTGGGGGGGGATGTTTGTATTTCTTTAACAGGGACCTACGTGAAGGAGAAGTGCACTTTAAATCAGAAGGGAGTATGTGAACCCTGCACGACGGGCACCTACGCCGAGCATCCGACCGGCATGGATATGTGCCTCCAGTGCAGTTCGTGCCCTGCGGGTAATTCTCCTGCTTTATGTGTTTTCCAAAACGGATAATTTGATCACATCTAATTCACTGTCATTTACTGAGTAACATTAATCTGCAGAGAGCACTGATCCACCCCTGAAGAGGATTAGGACTGAGTGCTTTACCAGTAAACTGATGAGTCTGGACAATAAATCATAAGACAACCGAAGAAATTAAAAGCATTTCCAAAACATATCAGCCTGGGTGTGTTCACTTAAGAGAATTAGTTATTCACTGTCCCTCAGGCTGACATGTTATAACAGAATTTTCAGAAAAGGCCGTTAAACAAAAGCTTGCACTCGTGAGGCCTAAACTTTGTTGCAAACTCGTATGAAACAGTCGCATGATGTCCCAAAGGACTTCTATAGGACACTAATGGACACTAGGTGAATAGAGACAGGTTTAGAGTTTCCTCAGCCATGAGAAACCGATCAGCTACTGTTACGCAGTCTGGGTGTGGCCTTCACCCATCACCCCAGCTCTTTTTGTAATCTTTTCTGTGTGTGAGTCAAGTGTGTGTGTGTGAGAGAGAGAGTTGATGGAAACTGTTGCTGACTCATGTGGGGTGTGTGGATCAAATCATAGATTAATCACTGCTTATAGGAATCTGGACAGAAGCACATGAACATCCTATGATTTCTGTTATGCTATACATACTCGTATTACATGTCATATATCATTAAGATATTCTGCTAGAATGTTTATTGTATTTATTTCCCTTTAGTTCCTTGCAGGATAAAAAAGAAAAAGAAAAAAAAAAACACCTGTTGTTGAACAATTGATTAAAAAATCCATTTCTCTCTCTCTCTCTCTGCACAGGTCAGATAGAAACACAGAAGTGCACAAGCACGAGGGACACTACATGTGAGTGCAGGTCTGGCACATTCTGTCTGCCAGATGAACCCTGTGAAGTGTGCAAGAAGTGCACTAGGTAACTACTATGCCACAGCCTGGGGGAAAAAAATAAATAAAAAAGTGTAGTAGCTTGAGGAAACTGTTCCCATGGTCACACATTCTACAGTATAAAGTTTTTAAAATTACACAATGTCCTGATTTTATTTTGATATATAATCACTGAATTTAAATATATTTAAATAGTCATTTAAACATTTTGAAAACTAACTGAGTTTGTAAGCAGTGTTTTTCCCTGCAAAGATAATGTGTAAGCATTGCAGTTAATTTGACAGCCACATTGTTCAGCTCTGATTTTTGTTCGTCAGAGTAGATTTGCATGTCATGACGAATCACATTCATAATTACTTTTATCTGACTCGAATGTGGTCCTTTGAAACGGCATGCATGTGCACATCGATTTAGTTTTTGATGTGCCATCTGTGTTAAAGCAGCTCATAAGGTCACATGATTTCTGAACTGACAGCACTCATTCAAGTCACATGACAGTGTGTCAGATATGTATTCAATCTAGGACCACATACAAAAACAATTAGATTTGTGCATTCAGACAGCCTTAAAAAAAATCTTTGTCACAAAAACCAGAATTGAGTCATTAAAGGCTGGTAATATGAATGTATCCATTTCCACATTCCCAGAATTTGGCCACAAACATTGATTGTTATTCTCTGCAGTGTTGATAATATCTCAAAATGTAAAACTGATATCAGAACCAGTAGTTATAACCGTTCTCAAATTTGTGTCTTAGGTGCAAAGCAGATGAAATTGAGGAGCCGGCGTGCACTCCAACCTCCAACACAAAGTGTAAAAAACGCCCTTTATCGCCTCATGACCCCACTGTGATCCCCACAGTCTCACCCACATCGAGTACTGAAAACCATGGTACAATCACATGATCACACCACACTCATTTATGTTACAAGACTATAGTCTCTGAACATTAGATTATTAAATCTAAACGCTTGTATTTTGTTTTCTCTCCTTTTTCCCCAGTGCCGGTATTGTTCATATTCTTGGTTTTCTTATTCTTGATTTTCATCTTGGTCATTGTGTTGGTGCTGCTTTGGCGGAAGAGACGACTCTGTAGAAAACAAGGTTTTTAAACTAATCATCTTAATAAAATTGACTATTGTATATTATTAATATTGATGAGAAATTTTAAAGGGAAGTTCAGGTTCTCTAATAGATTTACTATCATTTAAAATTCTGTTTAGTAATATGTAAAATGTGGACAAAAGTATGTGGACATCTAAACAGAACTGAAAGACCTAGTGTAACCCTGTTTTAGTAAGACAGTCCCCCCCCCCCCAAATCTTCTGGAAAGCCTTTCCAGATGAGTGGAAGTCGTTATAACATTAAAGTAGCTGCAGCGGGGAGCTCAATGACCACAAATGGGTGTGAATGGTGAGGTCTCCACATACTTTTGTCACTGTAGTTCACTATTTGTACCGAACATTAGCGCGTAAAACAGTGTTGGACAATTTGTGATGATGAATTTAGACTTCACCACCATTTGTTGTTATTTCTGTTTGTTGCTCATGGTGTGGTGTTTTGATTTTCTCTTATTTAGCAAGCCCAGTGGTTCAAAATAATGAAGTGAAGATTCCTATCGTAAGTCCCTTTATGCTTCAGGTTAATCAACACACACCTAAAAATAACCCAGTTGATATTTAATATTTGCGCCAATCTTAATGTGCAAACATCTGATTAGCCGCTGATTTGTGTCTTTCTAGGATGGTGTTTGTGTGCCTACCTCTGAGGAGTGTGAGAACAATCGTAACGCAGGATTAGAGGAGGCAGAGCTGCCTCGCACGGAGTCTCGTCCGCTGCTGCAAGAGACTCACATCCTGGGGAGTAAAAGCATCCCAGTGGAGGATGAGGACAGAGGACTTGGGGATAGCTTACCAAACACCACCAGCTCCTCCCAGACCAGTCTATCCGCCCTGCCCGTCAACATGACACTTCCTGTCTCAGCCAGTTGTGAGAGGGAGGCAGAGTCATGGGCCAAGGTGAGTCAAAACAGTCACAGTAAACACTAGGGATGGGAATCACCAGGGACCAGTGGATGTGGTGCTATTACAATACCTAGGTCCCAAAACTTGGCAAAGAATTTGCACTTATTGCCAATGCAGGAATAGTTTAGAGTGCTCCACCTGTAGGATCATAGTGGAATTGCACCAGTCAAATGCAAACCTGTATCAATTTTTAAAAAAAATAATTTTTGTAGTTAGTGTGGTGATGCCACACAAAACGAATGTCAATACTTAATAAATGTTGTTTTTCTCATCTTTAGTAAACATGTTACATACTTCCAACATACTTTGTCTATTGTATTGTCTGTATCCATGTGCACTTTTGTTCTATTACCACAAATATGTACAAGAATTAGTGAATGGCATGCTGTGGACTGATGGACGCTGATTTAGGGTCACAAAAAAAACATGCTTTACTCTTTCATTACTGTAAATGTAAGAGTAAATGTGTAGAAATATATATAATATATTATATTAACCAAAATACCCACTGTGTTAACTCCACATCTGGGATCACTCCAGCTGTTCCCATCTGCACTTTTGTTTTAATGCTTTAAAGCATTAATGCAGCTGATTTAACACATCATCTCAGTATCATGAGAGAAATATTTTTGAACCAAACAATGCTATACACACCCATGCATAATATCCACACACCCATTACAACCTTGATCAGCTGGATGGGGTGTGTTAGATCAGGGAGTGAATGTTAACCTCAAGACATTATCTTTCCATTAGCAGCATTGGACATTTCTGCTTTAAATTAACGTTAAAATCTGTGATTTACGTGTCAGGCTTGCGGTATGTTCCTTTGAGATGGCAGGAGTTCAGCATGAATGAGTCACAGTAAAGTCAGCAATCTCATGCTGTACTGCAGAGACAGGTTTTTTTCTTTTTCCGAGGAGCAGAATGTTAATTGTTTGTGTGTGTGTTTTAATAGGAGGATGGCACACCCCGAAGACTGGTGCCCTTACTAGGTAAGAAACTTGATGTTAAGATAATCCTATGATAAGTGTTAAAGATAAACTGTTGTTTATCTTTTCGTAAGCACACAATGCTTTTGTATGAATATACTAACATACCTGAAACTGTCAGCATGTCCTAGAGAGATTTCCTTAATCACATCCTCGTTAGTGGTGAAAATCCTTACACTGCATTAACGAGTTAACAAGCATTGCATTTGGCATCGATTGGTGATTATGTACTACTATTGTTAGTAGATGCTATTTTAGTTTTCCATTAGGTGTTTGTTTAATATTTTTTGGTAGGATTGTCCAGTTTTTTGCTAGAGATGAATAAACCACTTTGGGATGCACAGTAATTTTTCATTCCTTAATTAACACAGTTGCACTATATAAATATGATCTTAGCAGGGCTTGCTCTGGTACAAGTGTAAGCATTTAAAAGTTGACCATTGGCATGTTTAAGGATAATTGTCAAAATGAATCGCTATGAATAAGTATTGGGTGATGCACCTAAGGTGATGCATTTGTCATTTAAACGTTCAGTATTTCAAAATAATAAATGGTTTCTTTTGCATAGGATTATTCTGACACCTTCCTTATTCTTCTGTCCACAGCTGAGGAAGTGTCTCTAAGCAAGAGCTTTGACCTGTTTGACGTACTGGATGTGCGTGTTCACAACAAGTTTTTTCGCAGCATTGGTGTAAGTGATAACGCCATCAAGCTTGCAGAGTCGCACAACGCTAGCGACAAAGTGTATGAACTGTTGCGCGTGTGGATGCAACGCGAAGGACTCCGTGCCAACATCAATTCCCTGCTACAGGCGCTGCTCGATCTCGACCAGCGCTACTCAGCCGAGCAGATCGCCTCCCGCGCAGTTGAACGTGGCTACTACAAATACGAGTGATGAGAAAACGTATAAATGAAAAAGAAAAGAAAAAAAAAAAAAAGAAAACAGTGCCTCGTAATGAACTTGTAAAGTGGAAAGCATCATGCCTTGCCTTTACACAGCCTATAATGGACTAAAGGTGCAAATGTTGTTTACGACAAGTGTGTTAATATGAACGAAACTCATTTAATCAGACTTGTGAGCTATAACAAGCATTTGAGAGTCATGTGGAGGTGCTAGGTTTTTTTTTTTTGGCTGCTGTAGCTGAACAGTTCATGATGCCTCCCATTACCTCTCAGGCGTATAAAAAAAAGAAAAGAATTGAAAGAAAATGCCAAATGCCTGTAAGCAATTGTGTGGAACTATACTACACAAGATAAAGAGAGAAGCAATGCTTAATTCAGCCTCTCGTTCGTCCACGCATGTGCACTGATGTTCTGCAGCAAAGCGTATCGTCGTAGCTAATGTAAACGGCGTGGCAACCTCTTCTGTTTTTTTTTCTGAACAAAACACTGGGCTGTGAAAAAGACAAAAAACAAAAAAACTATGTTTAGATGATCATTATGACATTGAAACACACTCATTAAGAGCAGCCTGATGTAAGAAAGAGAATGTCGTGTTTGAGAGGCAGAGGGAGGAGTTAGCTTTTGTTTGTCAGTTAAAGCTCTGTTTGTAGCAACTTTTTATTTGGCTATTTTAAAGCCATCACTGGACTCGGCGAGAATTTGCGCTAGGTAACAGCGTAGCTTTGTCTCAAATTGTGCACTGGCCTCAGGCTTTTTTTTTTGTTTGTTTTTATATAAAATAAATACAGGTTGGTCCAAAGCCTGCAAAGACTTTTTTTTTTTTTTTTCCCCCACTGGTGATGCATAAAAGCAGCTTTTAATTATAGTGAACAAATGTTTGGTTTTGACTAATTGGTTTTGTGCACATTTTATAGTTAAAACTTCAGGCAGTTGTACCAATAGACCGGACATTCTCTAACAAGGCTGCGGCCCAGTTTGAAACATGAAAATTTCCTGAGGTCAATTTCCTGATCAATACACCAGACTACCATAAATGAAGAATATCACATTGTTTAAATCCCATGTTTTGGTTTTATTCCTTCTGGTTATTTTGTAAATGTAAATACTTAATCAGAAAGATTTTATGGGAATTTTAAACCTAATTTCAAAATTAGAAAACGTTATATTTATTTGTTATAAATGATGTCTCACTACCCATCTTCAGTACAATTATGGCAGTACCACGCTTTGGGGGAAACACTGCCCTAAACTACACTAAATGCTACTACAGTTTTTGTCATGTTTTTCCATTGTTCAATGATATTGACTATGGTAGAATGGAGGAAGGAAGGGGACACAAAGATGATTAGTTTTTTGACATAACTCAAGGCCATAAAGCTTTCTAACATAGACGCGTTCAAGCAAAACAACTTGAAACCAAACAAAACAAAAAAAAATAGTAGTAGACAGTAAAGATTGATTTGCAGTCATGGTTTAGCGTAAATGTCCTGTCTTCTTAGGATATTTCACATATTTAAGGACGTATTCTGCTTCGTTCACCAGCAAGTCCATGTTACTGCGGAAAGTGAACTTGGTAAAGTCAGTTAGACAAACCTCTTCAGCCTCTTTCATTTCCTTATTTATGTAGAATTTGGATATATTTATTGTCATAGTAGAACTATGTGTAATTATTTATACCTGATAATCATATTCAAGTGTGTTGTGTGTAGTTTTTCAATTGCCTTGCAGTGTAAGGCACAACAACTACAAGCAAGTGGCATTGATTTTTAAGCTGCCAAAAGCTCAGCACAGTTTGGCACAAACTTCTACATTTCTTAAACGGGTGCCCCATTGCTCCCATTCAACACATGGCAAAAACAAGATTACTTTTTTTGTTGTTTGTTTGTTTTTGTTTGTTGTTTGTTTGTTTTATACTCTCAACCTATTGCATGTAGTAGTAAATCATGGATGTGTTGGTACGTGTGGATTTATTTTAATTTTTTTAAAGATCTCATGGAAAGATGAAGGTCTTTTCCACTCATCGAGATTTGAATTTCATTTATTAAGACCTGAGCTGTATATATAGTCACAGAATGAATCATTTAAATACCAGAAATTGCAGATATATATTATAAATATACGTATCTATTGAAAACCTAGAGTGAGGAGAATGAAGTATAGTGACATCCTACAAACTGAAGGAACAAACTGACCGCTGAATGAGATCATAATAGAAAGTTATATCAGGGGAAACTCAGTGTGAAGCTAATACACTTTCGTAAACTATAATGATACTGTTCTAGCCTACAACAGAGTTTAAATTATTTATTCATGACAGTGTCATAGAGATTGTTGCCATTTACAAGTTTCTATATACACTCCTTTTATTGGCTCGTTTGTGAGATTGTAAACGAGCTTAGGTCTTTGACTCAGCTGTGTGTAAACCGCCATAGCTGTATAAACTAGTTGTAAGTAAGAGTGTATTCTCTAAGTGGGGGAAAAAGACTCGTTCAGTGTTCATTCAGCTCATGTAACAGTGCAGGCACTGCCACCTAGTGTTTTCAAAAATTAAATATTATTATAATATGGACTGATACTGTCTGGTCCAAAAGAGAACTGAAACTAGTGAAGAAGATACATAGCGCAAGACATCCTTTAAAATTTTTTTTTTAAGTCTCAAGTCAGTTAATGTTTTCTTACTGACTAAAAACGATAATGTATAATTTCATTGAGGATATGTAATCAGATACTTTAAAAAAAAATAATTTAAAAATCTGCTGTCAGTTGGTTAAACCTTTCCGTTAAAGTTTCATTCAAACTTTTGGACCAGACTGTACATGCATCAATATCAAGGGACCTGTTTTTCTTCCTGTTTTTTTTTTTTTTTTTTTTTTACCCTCTTATGCACTTTTAGTGAGTTTTTTTTTTTTTTTTTTTTTTAAATACAATAACAATTCATGTAATAGATAAGCTCAATGATTTCATGACTTTTCTATATTATTTACTTTACTCATAGATCAGCTTGATTTCTTTTAACACATCTGCATTTCCTTCCTACATTTGCTCACCCACGTTTCTCGCTCTCATATTGTAGAAGCAAACACGTCTTGTCGGCTCGTTAACAGTTGTAAGGTATTTGCTGTTGCAAATGCATTTGTAGAACGATTTAATTGTGAAATAAACATTTCTTACTAAATGTGAAGTGTAGTGTTGAGAAAAATCAGTGTGTCAGCATGTGCTGAATTTCACCACATGTCCATTAAGAGCTTTAGAGTAAGAAATAGAGCTTTATTATTTACATTGAGTGTATTTAGAGATTAAGGAATTATTGTCCTTTTTGATCTGTTGTGTTTTCTAAACCATTTTAATCTGATTACCAGATGTAAAGCCAGTGATGGACAGATTAATTTGCAGGGCTTTCCTTTCTAACACCATGGAGCTGCCAGATATGCATCAACATAAACCAACTATTATCCTGTTAACTGTTATTATTTAAATTATACCCTTTATGAAAACATTTTATTCTGGAATAACTCTTTTTATAGAGACTACAAAGCAGTTCTAGATTAGAGTGTCTGTCAAATGATGTAAAATAATATCTAAACTATGTAATGTAAATTATTCACAAAACAACTTTAGTACTCCGTATCCACACTCTTAAGCTGGCCTGATGTGGCTGCACTGACCTAAAGCAACCATTAGGGTGACCATTAAGAGCAGAGTGTTTGATTTGCATAATGAGGCAGTCACAGCTTACAGATATCCTTCTGGAAAGTGCTCTTAAAACGGTATGTTTCAGTGGCAGTTAAGCTTGGAGGATAAGATCAGAGAAAAGAGAAAAGATCCACAATCAGGCTTCTACCTTCAAGCAAAGGAAACAACATAAACCTTAAGGCTTAGAACCACACTCAGGTTGCTTTCACACTAGGCACAATTCCATACACGTGTTCCGATACAGCAGGCGATAGCAGTTCCGATTTACCAACAAACACAAAGAGTGGAAGAGTACAAGGAAGGATCAATTTGGGGGCTTCACCCTTTGAAGGCTGCATTTGAAGATTATGTCATAGCATAATGAGTGTTTGAATGGTTCTTTCAAATTTGGCCGCCTTTCCCCTACAGTGGATCTTTGGCAGCTCAACCTAAGTATAACTGCAAGCCAGAAAGAGACACAGGACCTGATGAGTTTCAGCCCAATCGGATATCCAACAATACTCACCTACTCAATCATTCCCTATTCTGTACTGCTTATCTTGTTCAGGGTCGTAGGAGCCCTGGAGCCTATCCCAGGGGACTTGGGGTATTAGACGGGGTACACTTTGGACAAAGTGCCAATCTATCACAGGGCGCACTTGGACACTAAAACTATGCCATCTGCCATACAATACTATTAAGTATTAAAATATAGTAAATATTGCATATACAAAAAACACATGAGACAGGTTTTGGTAATACCTGGTTAAGTTACGCTGTTAAATGACTGATGCCTGCAGTGAAGCATCTTGATTTCTTGTAACAAGCAATAAATTAAAAAAGTGAAATCCAAATTTCTGACTCCAAAACGTCATCAAAGTCCTGCTGTAACTGTAGCAGTAAAGGCTGCTAGGCGACAGGACCGGTGCTTCATAACATGAAAGTAAGCGTGGAAAAAGCTGGTGACGCAAATAGGAAATCCTCCAGAGACCAGAATATTTCACTTCAGTTCGCAGTCCAGACGTCAGTGAATGCAAGAAGACCACGCAGACCACTTCCTTCGAAGGATGGTCACCTAGACAGGGTCTACTAAATCTCACAGTATCATGCAAGTTGAATGAGATTTGGTCTCAACAGAAGTCACACAAGACTTGCCATTTGGATAGCAAGAATACCTTCTGAAATGGATGTCATTGATCTCTCTAAGCAACCTGATGGAAGACAAACAGAGAGGACCCTGAAGATTACGAATGTCAGTTATCATAGGAAAAAGCAACAACAGCTTTATGAGAACTGTACACCAGGCAGGTCCTCATGTTGTCTTCAAGATCAAACTTCTTTAAGAGAAGGTGATTAGGCGCAAAGATTTCGCATGATTTACGACGCGGATGTTCAATAACCAGATCAGAACACACTCTTCATGGATCTAGAGTACTCTAGGAATAAACATCATCCTTGAAATTATTTCTAGAGGAACCACCTCATACTTGAGCACTTTTTACAATCTAAAGAGGAGCAGGAGCGAAGAGCAGTGGAGATGAAAGTGAAAAAATCGAATAACCAGTGTGCCATTAACTGGCTCTTTAAAAAGGCACAGCTCCGTCGAAATGAAAGCCAAACAGCTGCAAATAATGTACCCTCTTTTCTTACTGCTCAGTGGGGGAACAGCTGTTTCTTATTTGCTATTTATTAACAGTATTAGTTCTTAACCATGTATGCTATTTTGACCTTTGGACAAAACATTTGCTTTATTTAACATCTTATTATAACCATCTGCATTTCCTGTTTGGATCTTAAATGTTTCAGTGCTATTGTGGGAGGCAGTATTACATCCTAACAGCATTGTGAAAGCAAAATGGATATTTCTACAATACAGCTTTCATTCCAAATGCAATTTAAAGTTCACTTTAATTAGGTTTGCACAGTTACTTCACACAAAGGACAGCTTCTTTCGCCATAAAAGCAACACATGGATAAAAACAAGGTGTCTGTAATACAATAGAGACTTTTGATAAATACAACAATTGTTTTGTCTTTGTCTGACGTGTGAAGGACAGTAAACAGTCTTGATCAAGCCATATTTGAGAACATTTCTTCAGCAATTCCCAAACTACAAATTGTTGCATAAGGCACAACAGCACAGCAGATTTATGGGTTCGATCCTAAAGGCGGGTAGCTTCCTGTGTCCTTGTAGGTTTCCTACAATTTTTCGTCTGGCCTTCTTCCTCTGCTGCTACATTAGGTGTACTCCCCACATATGTCCATACAGTACTGTTCAAAAGTCTTGAGCCACCTCCAGATTAAATGTAATTAAATTATAATGATAAAATGACTGCAACAGGCTGCAAAGTAACTAAAGACACAATTGAAAAACTGTTTATGTACCAACCACAGCAGCAACCTCATTTCCCCTCACGTCTGTTCCAACCACTCGGCATTCAGGATCAATAAACACCAGCCTGATCATCTGTCATCATCTATACCTGTTTCTCACTGGTTCATGCATTAAGTTAGTGTGTTTTTTTATGCTTTTACGATTCATAGGTCACAGTGTGGCTTCACAAACAAAACACATTCCTGGAAAAGACCAAAAACTTGCCAAAATAAAAGATGTCTTTTGAAAGCAAAATATGCACAAATGTGGGGTGGCTCAAGATTTTTGCACAGTACTGTATATTTTGATGAACTGGCAGCCCTTTCATAGCCATGTTGTGCTTGTCTCTCCTGGGGTAGGCCCTGGATCCACCCCAAACCCTGACAAGGATAAAGCTGCTGCTGAAGAGAAATGATTTAGTCCCATTGCTGCATAGACTGTTTAACTTTGCACTTAATTTCTAGAGAAAGTGAACACGGTTTCCTTTCTCTTTGCATATGGAATTATAGTTCAAATGTGGCTCTCGGTGTATTCATTTTAAAATACAGTGGTTTTATAAACTATAATATGGCCGTTCATGCTAAATGCGTGTTTCCTTTATTCCTGAACGTTGGGGCAACTGGATCAAAAAAACTATAAATCAGAATATCATGTGCATGACAAGATATCCCTTGATTCCAAAAATGGACAAGAAGCAGGTACAGTATATGGATTTCCACTAATGTTAAATGTCATTGAAGGAAATCTGAGCCATAGTCGGCTCACTCAGGTTAGGAATGTGAATTGTATACAAGGCTTTATCACAGGTTATGATATCACTGTCTGCCGAACAAAAAGAAATCATGCGCATAGATATAATCTTACCCATTAGCACCTTAGGATAGTGACATTTGATCCGTGGCAAGACTGATCACAGCTTGATTCATTGCTAAATAAAGTACTGTGATGTTATGTCCTTCTACATACAGTAAGTCATAAAACAATATAATTCTGCCAAAAAAAACAACAACTTTTGTACGTTTGGTTTTGGGCAAACCATCAGACATTAGGTTTTTGTTTCCCCGTTCTGTTCTGTCACAAAAATCAGTAAAATGACATCTTGACATTTATTATTGGTAGTGCTGTTTTTTCGATGACTTCTGCTCTGGAGATTCACCCACTCGCGATTCCTGCTGTAGATTTCTGATCTGATCTGTAGGTAGCGTCCACAGGCAGAGGATCTACGACATTCAGAATGACCGTGCCTGAGCCGTTACTGGGCCAAATGGCACCAAGCAAGTTCACGGGTTTGAAGGATTTCGACCTTGCTGTGTTTGCTTCTGGTGCCACAGCGTTTTCTGTTTCCCAGGCCACTTTGCTCCATGGCTGGACAGCAACTCTCCTCTCCAACCTTTCCACTGTGGTCCTCGGGTCCATAACGCAGACGGCAACTCGGGTCTGCCTTCTCTGGAAGCAGAGTGCTCGTCTCTGTGTGAGCAGGGAGAGCAAATCCCTCTTGAAGTTGGTGTTGAGGGCAGCGTAGATCACTGGGTTGCACACGGAGTTGCTGAAGCCCAGGATCTGTACCAAGCTCAGCAACAGAAACTCAGAGTCCAGGTCCAGGTGTAGTTTTTCTGAAGGTTCACGGTTGAAAAGAAAAGAAATAGTTCATTTGTATGGTTAAAAAGTAATGGTTAAGCTGGCATGTTTACATTTTCATATTTTTGTATTTGTTTGGGATGATAGGATTGTTTAGATTCTGTTCTACTATTTTCTGTTTCATACCTCTGTCACTGAATACTAATGTAGATCCATCTCAGCATTATACTACAGTACATAATATTATACTTCATACGGTAGATCTAATCATAACATAACATTTATCATAACATGCATCCAATTTCTAATAACTAGCAATATCACGATCAATAATTAAATAATATTTTTTTATGTGAAAAAGTTCCCCCTTTCTTTTTACTTCCAAATAGACTTGAAGGGCTTTTTTGCCTCTCACTTTAAATCCAGTCGCTGTATCTGACTAGTTTCAGAGGTATGTTTTTTTGTTTGTTAAGCCATAGTTTGTTTGTTAAGCCATAAGCCACAGTGACCTATGAAACATTTAAGCATAAAAAACATCTAACTTAAGACATGAACCAGTGAGAAACAGGAACAGATGATGACAGATGATCAGGTCGGTGATTAGTCTGATACTGGTGATGCTGAATGCTGAGTGGTTGGAACAGACGAGAGGGGAAATGAGGCTGCTGCTGAAGTTGTTAAAACCTATTTTTAAATGGTATCTTTAGGCACTTTGCAGGCTGTCGTAGTAACAGATTTGTTTCCATTTAATCTACATCATTTAATTAAATTTAATATGAAGAAATAAGAGACAGCTCAGTGATTTTTGCACATTACTGCAGGTCTCATTATAGATGAAGGGGTGTAAATCTAATGCCACATCTGTACCTGGATCTCAATTTTTTTTGTAAACCTCTAAATTTACTCCTTGGCTTTCTTAAATAAAAATAACCCTTGCTTTTTTGTCCCCCAGTAACATTGAAAAACCCTGGGAAGCCAGAGGTATCAGAGGTACTGTATACAGTAAGCACGGTATATGATTTATGGCTCTGACAGAACCTCAGCTATGAACTCCAGTTCATCATTGGTTTAAATTACACCCGCACAGCTATTTAACCTTGCTTTCACTCGGCCAATTGAATTTTCAAATTCATTTAATGAATGTATTTCATAAAATATAAACAAATTAGTAGCCTAAATTAGAATACCATGACCCAGAACAGGCAGTAATTAATGACGGATGAACGACAGCTGTCACATGTGAACCTTAATATGATTAACCTGTGTACCTATTTGTATTAAATCATCTGTTTATTCCAAAAATGAAAAATAGATGCATTTGTGGTTTATAAACCTGCAGTTCAGTTTGAATTTGCTCCAGTGAACACCACATCTAAAAAGCGTTTCACAAATGTAATATGTAGTTACATGACACCTCTGTCAACAATGAACCGTATAGACCTATAGTCTGAGCTAGAAAGGAATCCCTAGTGTAAATGATTGCTGTTGTTCTTTGTCCCACTTTTAAGACATTTAGTCCCAAACAAAAAGCATTCAAGACCTTACCTCAGACACAAAAGATTGTAGTGTTGAAAAGTTGATGTGGATACGACAGATAAAATCTTATTTTTATGTATTTTTTCTTTTAAAGTGAGGAAAAGGTTAAGCTGTGCTACTCCATTCAGCCAGCTCTCTTGATATACAGTAAATTTAAACCTCTCTTTGGGTCTCTACAGGTGATATGACATTTATTTTCATGCAACCTTTCATGCAACCTTTAAGTTTAGATTCAGATTCTTTTAATTCTGCTTTCAGCTCCATATTTCATGGATCACTTCAACTTATTGACGTTATAACTTTGGACATTTAAAATGTCTAATTTGCATATGGTATATGTTTGAAGCCATTATCTCAATATATAGATAAAGCCTAAACCTCTTTCTTTGCACAGATATTTGCCCACTAATGTTTTTGAATGGGCTCAAGATTTTTTTTTTGTATTCAGGTCGATTTTGAACAAAACAGAATATGCATGGTACAGTATACCAATATTTTGGGTCCCCTCTTTGGGTAACTACTGTTGGTAGTAAATTTTAAATATAATCTCCGTGAATAAGCAAATGAGTAATTTAAAATTGGCAAGTCAAATTGATGATTGAATAAGTCAAAATAAAGGCTTAGTGAGTCAAAATAGCGACATACTCAATCAAAAATAATGACTAAGTCAAAACAACGAGAGGCCTGATAATATGCTAAGTCTAAATACAAGTTGTTGTTGTTCTTCCGACTGTCCAGTCCGCACGTACAACTTGGCACAGATTTTACACCGGATGCCCTTCCTGAAGCAATCTTGAGCTTGGGACTGGCACTACTGCTGCATCCAGCGAAGTCTAAATACAAGATATTTAGTTAAAAATAATGAATTAGTAGTTCAGCAAAAGTAGCAGCAGTTGCTATTACTTTTGTGGGAAATGTATTATTTATGTGTGATTATTACATTAAAAGCTGCAGATCTGCATTATGTACAGTCTTTATGCTCCCTAGCAATCTAAATTCTTTTTTCAGTTTTTTAAGTCTCATTAACAAGTAGTTGTCTTATGGCTGCACAGCTGTTTAGTCCCAATCCTGTGAGTTCTCATCACACTGTGTGCATATTCATCAGACAATCTAAGTAAAACTAGCATCAGAATGGGGAAGAAAGATTACTGAAATGACTTTGAACATGGCATGGTTATTGATGCCAGACAGGCGGGTCTGGGTATTTGTGAAACTGCTGATCTACTCAGATTTACATGGTTTATAGAGCAGAATGAGTAGGAGTTCTCTCATTCTCAAAAATGACTTGTTGAAGCCTTAAATCGGAGTAGAATGGCTAGACTGGTTTGAGCTGATAGAAAGGTAACAGTAACTCAAATAGCATCTCATTACAACTTACGTAGGGATGCTGATGAGCATCTCTGAACGCACATCATGTTGAACCTTGAAGCAGCACAAGAATACACCGGGTGCTACTCCTGTCAGCTGAGAACAGGAAACTGAGGATACAATTCCATGGGCTCACTAAAATTGGACAATAAAAGATTGGAAAAACATTGCCTGGTCTGATGAGTCTCAATTTCTGCTGCAACACTTGGATGGTCACATTAGGATCAGAATTTGGTGTAAACAACAAGAAAGCATGAATCCATTCTGCTTTTTATTAATAGTTCATGCTGGTCATGGTGTATTGGCATGAGGGATATTTTCTTGGTACCGACTAAGCATCATTTAAATGCCAGAGCCGACCTGAGTATTGTTGCTCGCCATGACAACTCTTTATGACAACAGGATAACGTGTCATGTCACAAAGCTAAAATTATTTCAAACTGAACATGAGAATAAGTTCACCGTACTGAAATACAAAGTGCCTACAAAGTTAAGTCAAACTGCTATAGCATAGTGTATCACAGGAAACAAAAGAAAAAAGAGTAAGATGACGTGAAAGTGTGAGATTTAATGTATTGATTTTCTTTATAGCTCAGCCAAGCGGTAATGCTGAGAAATAGGAGTGTGTGTTTGTGTTTGAAAGATTGAAAGAGCATCCCTAACAAAAAAATCTGTTGTTTTAGTGAAGATTCAGAAGAGACAGAAGACGAAATAAGAGAAATCGGAAATGTGTTCACATGTGGGTAGGTTTGTGTGACCTGAATGTTACTTAGACGATAGTGAAGTGTGTCTGCCTATGAGTGTGAGTGAACGAGAGAAACAACTCAAACAGTCAAGTTTAAGAGAAGTGTTATAAAAGAGAATGAACTGTGATGAGCGAGCACGTGAAGATGAATGCATTAAAGGGCTTACAGCTGATTGCGGAGGCTTCTGCTCACACTGTATGTGAACAAGACAAGCGAGCAATCACAAACGCTTCCAGACATTTCTAAGAAAACAGTGGCTAGTTGATCACCATTTGTCAGGTTGAGCATCTCTGGTTCATGATGTATTGAAAACATGCACGGGGAAAAAAAATCTGTTTTTCAGAAACTTCTGAGCATTCATATTTTTTAGAACAGTAGCTAGCTAAGTTTTAGTTCTCCATTAAACAAGACAGCGGGGACCTAATTTGCACAGGTTTCATTTTTGGTTTTGTTCAAATAAAATGATTGCACTCTTTGTCAAAGGTCAGACTGCTCTTGTGACTTCATAGTAGTTACATAACTAGTTCTAGACTTTCTAAAATGTAAAATTTCTATTTATTGTCATATGAAATGCATAGCCTAAGTGTGACCACAGCTTGACCTTTTCCACATTTTGTAGTGCTGCAACCTGGAACTAAATAGGACATGAATTGAAGTTAGCTTGCTAACTGATTTTTTTTTTTTAACTCAACCTCAAACGCTCACCTTTCAAGTTGTGGGACCTGGGATTTTGGTTTAAGTAAAGGGTAACCAGATGAACTTGGTCTTTGTAGGATAGGCCTATATGATTTCTGTGCAGCTTTTATATTATAAAGCTTTCAGCGTAACATAGAAAAATGTCTCTTATAAGGTTCTATCTATTAAGTCATAAGGGATGACCTAAAGAGTAGCCACACCCAAGATAAAGAAAACAACATAAAAATAACCTTATTATATTAAGGTCATGAATGCTTTTAGGAATCATTACACTAATACGATGATATTAGGATGAGAGTGTTACCATAGTCCAGTAGCAGTGAAACTAGGTGAAATGGAGCCCAGCAAACACCGAAGAGAAGCACCACAGTGGCCATCATCTTCACTGCCCTCCTCTTCCTCCTGGAAAGAACAAGATAGTTCCTCTCTCTCTACCTTCTACTGCCAATTTACATACTGGCATGTTTCTGGACAGTGGGAGGTAACCGAGAAACAGTAATGCAAGCTTGAGCTCAAACCGGGGACCATAAAGCTGTGAGGTGGCAACACTTCCTGGTAAAACTGAGCAGGAGGTAGAAATATACCCTGAATCACCATTTGAACAGTCAGTTATCAAAAAAGTGGGTAAGAGTAATAATTGGAACGACTTTGACATGGGCCAAACTGTGGCTAGAGGCCAGACGACTGGGTCAACCGGTGTTGGGGGTGTTCTAGCTCTGCGGTGGTCAAAACCTACCAAAAGTGGTCTGAGGAAGGACAACTAGCGAACTGGCAAACAGGATCATGGGCATCCAAGGCTCATTTATGTACATGTGGAGAAAAGATTAGCCCATCTATTGGATCTGTTTCAATCCACAGAAAGACTACTGTACTTAAAATTGTTGAAAAGTGTAATGCCATGACTACAGTACTGCTGAAAGTGCTTAAAACTGATCACAAAATAAAAATTTTAAAAAGTGCTTAAAACTGTACATCAAAACTGGATCATGGAGCAATAAAAGAAGGCGGTAAGAGAAGACACCAGGATGCAGTGTGAAGCTCAGAGCAATGCTCTGCTGGCAAAACCTTGGGCCCCGCATTCACCTAGATGTTACTTTAACACCTACAACTTAAATTAAACATTGTTGCAGAACACGTACACTCCTTTAAGGCAGCAATATCCCTTTAATTACAATGATTTCTTTCAGCATGGAATGCAAAATATGTAAGTATAACACTTACATAGAAAAATTGTCAATGTGTCTCTTTTGGACCCAATGTACAAGTATATATGATTTCTGTGATTATTTATCCCTTCAATCTGGTAGACATTTAGCCATGTTCTCAGTATTAAAGTGCTTTTACTTTTGCTAATTATATAATAAGTGTTAGCATGTACAGTATAGTAACCATCATCTCCTAGTAACCATCATCTCCTGGGAAAGATATGGTAATTATTCTTATATGAGCATTGTTCCCCTGATGGCTACTTAACCTTATGTGCATGGTGACCTGTGATAGACTGGCATCTAATTCCGGGTGTATTTCCTCCTCATGCCCAGTGTTCCCAGGATAGGCTCCAGAATCACCATAACTCTGAAAACCATTAAAGTGGTTACTGCCTCACATGCGACGCAGTGCTGCCTCTCATGTGTTGGATATCAGCATGTCTGTGATGCAGTCGTAGGTACAAGGGCAAAGTGAGAGTGTTGAAGACATCACATTAAATTCCAGCTGCTACAGTATTTGCAACTTGCTAAAATTGCTATTTTGAGACTAGATCTTTTTGTTTTGGCTGTTGCTGCTTAATCATATTATGAGCAAAATATTAATCAAAACAATATAAAACAGTTTTATTCCAATATTTTCAATTCATATGCTGTTCCTTTGTCTACAAATCAATTTTAAACTCGACTTACTGTCCACTTATTTAATCTGTATTTATCCTTGTTTATTCCTTTCCTTGGTAACCCACCACCCCTGATTGTCCCTTTTAACCGGTTCCAGCTGTTCCATGTTTTCATATTTGTCTTTCCTGTTCAAGCACAGAGTGTGCCTGCTGCTGTGGGTGCAGCTAGTTTTATATTTCCTTTCAGCAATTCTGTTTTCAAAAAAAAAAAATTAAAAAAGGTTTTGTCTAGTTTCCGATTTCTATGGCTGAGGTAAAAAAAAAAAAAAAGACACCTATCTTACATACACCTAGGGTAAAGATGTACTCCTTCACAGTTATAGCTGAAACAGTTTTATCTACACTTTTTATTTGCTATATCAGATTTTCTGGATAGAAACTTTAGAAATTTTTTTCTGGATAGGAAATCGTACCTATCTGGCCAAAGATTCTCAGAATTACTCCATTTTGGTCTTAGTTTCAGGAGTAGGAGTAAAAGCTATTTATCAAGATTCCTAAAAAAGAAAATCACAAATTGCTTCGGTTCACTTTTTATCTTTAGAAGTAAGCATCTTTTATTATTTCTTTACATTTTATTTCCTTCTTTGCAAGCTAAACACTCTCATTCTCTCTCCAGTTTCACGTCTTTTTAGAAATCAGATTATGACAATCCTACACAGCTGTATTATAGGGGCTGTATTAACAGTTGTGATTTGAGCAGTCTGATTAGGATAACATCATGCAGCGAGTCACGCACCTATAAGTTTTGTCTTTGTGCATAAAGCTTTCACACAACTGCTACTGATTTCACTTTTTCCTTTTCTACCGTTTAAAACTACACCAACCTGTAAAAACTACAACACCAACTATAACGTGCAGCCTACTTTAAGGCTCTCACTGTCGTAAAATCACACCCTTTCTTTGTGCAGCCCTACTTCTCACTGAAAAAAAGAGTAGTAAGCTCTATAAATAACTTTTATGTCCTAATCTGAGGTAGGAATATTTTCAGTCCTAAATGAACTTTGAGCATGATTCCTATGAATGATTCTAAGATGCTTAGTAAATACGGGCCCTGGTGTATCCCAGCCCAGTTTTTGGGCCTCCTCCTACTTCCAGGACTCTGATGAGAAACAAGATAGTGATAGCGAGATTGAGGAGTGACTGAGGAAGTCAAGGAGTAATCAAGAAGAACTCCAATAAGTTCAGCCAGAACATGTTTTCTACTTGGTGGGAGTTCTGGCAAGATTGAGAGGAACAAGGGGCGCGTTGGTGAGTGATCTATGTTATCCAGGAAAGAGTTGGCAAGATCAAGTAGAATCATTGGCAAGACCTCATGCAGCGCTAGCATCATTCTCTTGTCCCTTGCTTGTGACGCTCTTGCCAAGCTCTCCTAGTAGTTACAGACCTCTTGCTGCGCACTCTGTGACTCTACTCGCTCCCTATGAGTGCTCCTCTAATCACGAGATAGGCGGATAATTCATCTTTCTCACTGTACACTCACCGTTCACTTGCCAAGAACTCCTTGTTCTTGTAAAAGCTCTACTGAAATCCATATGTCCACGATGTAACACCTTTTCTAGGTCACGGAATGACCATTTTCTTGCCAAAATCACTCCTAACAAAATTTCTTATCGGACTCCTGACTGTATGAAAGAGGCTTTACATTTATGACTGAATTCCTGAGGTATTGTTCAGCATTTCTTGATCATTCTTTTTCCTCATGATTCAAAATAACCACACAGCATGATGCTACCACCCCCATGCTTCACAATTGGGATGGTGTTCTACAAAATAAATGCCAAAGAAAAAGTTGTTTTCTCATCTATGAATATTTCTGATTCTTTGCATCTCCTTCAGATGTTTGGAATTTTTTTCCAAGGAAGAAACAAAATTGTGGATTTTTTCTGAAAATGTTATTGTCGCTGAAGGTGGCCCTTTTTACAGCCACCCCTGATTAACTGCTAGTTTTGATAATCAGGTACTCAGAAGCTTCTGTGAGGTGGTACATCTATATCTTTGTTTAAAAACAATAGTCAAATTAGTGGGTTATGTAAGTAATGATTCACACAGATGTTCACATATGGTGAATTAAAGCTGAAATAAGTCTCTGATCCCCAAAAGATTTTCCAAAAGAAATGTGTGGTAACATTAAATATGAAAAGTAGTTTAAGTTTTGCATTGGAGTAAAATTTTGTACTGACCTGTAGCAACTACATAGGAACAAACCATTTCTTTGGCTTATGGATTAGAGATTTCATCTAGACCCCTTGTACAGACAATACCACTCTTCTTCTTCAAGAGTCCTCTTTATAACATTTTGTTTATTTTTCTTTTAAAGCATTGGCTTTCATTTGAAAGACCACATTTTTGTCACATATTCACCCGAACGTCTTTGCTCTGACCTGGTGATCTTGTTGATCTCAGACCCTGGCAGTGTTTGGAACACAGCCTCATGGATGCGGTGCTTGCCCCACAATTCCCTCATGATCGTCCCATACAGGATGGCCATGGTCAACATTGGGACCAAAAAAACCATGACTGATAGACACACGGTGTACCTCCTCCTCCACTGCTGACTTGGCCATACTTCCAGACAACTGGTGTGGTGAACATCAAACAGGAAGTCGTATTTCACCTGTAAGGTGAAGAGCAGAAAGTTTCAAGTCAGATGTTTTTAACTTCAACATACTTTTCATTTTGGATAGTTCATAAACCGTCACATGCAATTCAAATATTCCCTGACATGACCAGAGTGAAGTGCTATGGGTAGAAAAACATCTTCCATGTTGCATATTTGCAGTGTTGCAGTTTTTTTTCTCCATAAGCCTGGCTGTTTGAAGAATATTACTTAAACATGACTACATATTTTTCTATGGGCTTACTTAGTTTTATGTTATAATTAAGATCTTAAACTACTTTTTGTTGCTCGTTACTTAGTGTGAGTACACTTATGATGATTTTAAATGTCTGATACCTCTCTGCTGTCAATTTCAAACACTTTTGTGTCTTACCAATTTAATATCAAGTTAACACTTAGTTAAATTACTTCACAATGAATAAAGCTAAAAGGTTCCATTCAGGTGATTGCACTCAGGCTGAACATTTTTTAAAGAAAAAAAAAAAATCATTAAAAAGATTAACTAATCCATAAAAAAGCACACAAGATTAATTTCACTGTGTCAGACCATGCAACATACTAGGAGGGAATCTACTCCTACTGTATGTCTTCATAAAAGAAAATGAACAATGCTTCACTTTTTTATTGATGCTGTAGTGCCACATATTGCTCACATAAGTACATGATGAAATTGCATATTTTGTCCAATAAGGGTCATAAACAAATCAAAGGTATCGTTTAATTTTTTTTAACATGAAATACAGCAAGAAACTGACTGATAATGACTAAAGTAATGTGCATTTATACAAATATAATGGATATATATATATATTTTTTATTTTTTATTTTTTTTTAAATAAGGCAAATACCTCTACTTTCTGGACAAACCATATCGGAGCAGCGATTGCCAGTGCAATTAACCACACAGCCACTGGAAGACAAACAAAAGAACAAGATCAACATAAATCCATTGTTCACAGAGTTTATTTATTCCAGGGTTAATCACAAGTAGACAGAAGTTTGCACAAACAGAAGCCGTTGCATCAATAATGTTGTGCAGTTACAATATAATGCACGATCTACACAATTTTTTAATAAGGTTACTAAAGAAACTATGTTTCGTCATTAATCAAGAATGTACAGGATGCTTTTTTCCTGCTTGGTTATAATTTTGGGTTACAAGTTTCACTTGATTTTCTAATTTATCCACAACCGCTGCTTTATCCTAGTCAGGGTGTGATGAAAAATTATAGGCACTAAATTATAACACAAGCTGTATTTACAAGGCCTACAATGCAACAATTATTCATATTCTTTGCAATTTTACACTCCATCAGAAACTAATTAATCGAGCATTAGTCACATTGGGGGACGACTCCATATTTCTTTATTCTAGAATTATACAGTAAACAGATACTGTACTGTAGATATTATAGATATATAGATATTTTTTGGCTGAAGTAGTAAAACTTTCTGTTGTTATTTTATCAAGGGAGTTTAATCATTCATGATTGGTATGATGATTGTACTTCTTTCGTCGACAGACAAATACACTCCCTGTTCGGTAATCCGAATCACAGATGAATCACAGATGAGAAATAGAAAAAGTAGTTTGGATAAAGATTAAGTTTTGTCTTAAAACAACTCCAGCTCTTTAAAAATCACTTATACCACTTCAGCTCTGTTGTTTCAGCTGTAAAGTAATCCCAGTAAAAATGTTCAATATATATTTAGTTTGGCTTTTCTAATTAACATGTTTGTTTACATTGAGCAAGAATATTTTTAGTAGCTTTATTTAGAAGATAAAGTAGATCATTAAATCCACCACATAAAAGATTCATAACATTCATAACGCCACATTCATAACATATTTACTCATCATTTTGATTTTACTTATGGTGCAGGTTAAACTTCAGGCAGGTATCTACAGTAAGTACTGCCAATGTTTCATTAAATTCTGCCCAGCCAGTTTTGCGTGATGCTGCGACAAAATCTGTCTGGACAGACATACAGACAGAAACGTTTCTAAGACTGGTTTCAGGTCCTCCAATGAATGAAATGTAAAGATACAATCTGACCAATGTACAGACAAAACCTCTCTTTTATTTACTGTATATAAACAGTTATAATGATGAAGTTAAAATCCATTCATAACTTAATTTATAACAAATTTGTAACAAATTTTAGTGCAACTCTATCCAGACTAACATACACTGAAAATCTCATTGTATGGACAGTACTAGACTAAAAAAAATGACTGGTATGTTTATTCTCACCCAGCATCCCGATGGAGCTGTGAATAATGTAGCTGTTACGGACATGAAGTGGATACAAGATTCCCTGGAAGCGTTCCACAGCTATACAAGTCATGGTCAGGATGCTGGTTGCTATAGCAGTCACTTGGAGGAAGGGGACCAGCTTGCACAGGAAGTCACCTGAAGAGTCAACACTGTGTGAGTGATACTAATGAAGTCAGGAAGCTTATGAATATGTACTTAAGTGCTTGGAGAAATATATATTGATTCAACACCTATGGGACATATAGTTGTCATTCTTGTGACATTTTCAATCTTTATATCAATTTTGCTAGCAGTGTAACATTTAAATCAAGCGTGTGGTCTAAATTTAACAATAAAAGAAGTACATGCAAATCAACAAAACTATATAAACATACAGATATTCATGGACTGTGCAAAAATGGATGTAAAGAGATCTGTTTGGCTTGAATACTTTCCCTAATTCTGATCATTCTGATTCATACACACTCACATTCCATACAAACTTAAATAATTCTTTTGATTGTGTAAAGCTGCTTTGCGACAACGACAATTGTTAAAAGCGCTATACAAATAAAATTGAATTGAATTGAATAATTAGAGCCTAGGGAGCCATAATTTGCAGAAACACAATATTTCTGTTGTGCCTCTTCACAGCATTGCATTCAAATTGTATAAAGCAAAGCTGGGTTTTTGAAAATCTTCAAAATTGTCAATACACATATAATTATATTATTTTATCTTTTGTTTTTACATGGGCAGTAACTGTGTTACTTTTTAAAGTCATGTCATAATAATCTTCAAATAATGTTTTACACCATTTATATTATAAGAGGTAATACTGTAGACTATAAACTGAGAGATGCGACCATTTCGACTAATAGTTTGACGTGGTAGGTGGAAACCGTTGGCTTTTATTTCTTTTAGTGAGGTACCATAACTGCTCAGTATCTTTCACAATCAGACACGTGAGAACTTTATCATAAGCAAATTTTGCATTAATCAAATTGACCAAATATGGCTGCACAAAAAAGCAAAATCAAATATAAAACTTGAGAACGGTATTTCTTAAAATATATTAAAATATTAAAACTTCCCAATTATCCAACAATGGTAATGAATTTGTATTATGCTCTGTATGAGATTTCAATTTATTCTTCATGCTATACAAAAGATGAAAAAAGATCTCATACAGGCTCATGTAACCCTACACTACCATGCCGCTCCATACAATAGGGTTTTATTTCTAAAATAGAAAAATGGCTCAGTTGAAGAAAACATTTAATCACAATCAAAGAAACCCTATCAGAAGTGTGCGGTTATATGAGTTTGAGTTTAGGTCCCTTTTACTTGAGTTTTTTCTTCTTCTTCTTCTTCTTCTTCTTCTTTTTAAATCACATCAAAGAAAAATCATCTATAGTAACTAGAAAATTAAATGGTTGCTAAAATACTGAAAAATAAAAGAGGAAAATAGAGGCCAATACAAGCCTTAAATAATGGAACAGAAACCTCAGATAACCGTACCATGATACTAGTAGGACACAGCTTATGGAAGTGTTTGGTAGGGCATGATGATGCGATGATGTGCTTGAGTCTACTAAAATATACAGCACCAATAACTATACCATTCATGTAAATTGTATGTAAAAATGACTAGAAAGCATTAAGGCTTTATCAACAGTACTCAAGATGACTCAAATTAAAGCTTTATTTTAATATTATTTGAAGAAATACTTGTATTGACTTTGATCTTGTACTTTTATTTAAGTGCAAAACTTACTGTATAATTTACAAATACGGAAAACAAATGACGATGCCACATATGTATTTGGGCAGGTGATTATTAAGCGGGACATAAAAAAAAAATTACAAGTCAAATAGTGTGAAAGTAATATTCTGTATCTTATTAGCTTTACTTATTTAAATAATTTTAATCAATAAATTTCATTAACAAAATACCTAACAGTATTTAAACTCTACAAACATTCAGACCCACACACTACAACATTAATGTTTCACTAATCATGACATTACCAGAGCCCGTATTCACAAAGCTTCTTAGAATTCTCTCAGAGCTCCTATCTTAGCCTAAAAAGTCCTAGCTGGGAGTCTTAGACTAAAAGTGATTTCGAAAACTTCTCAGAGCAACTCCGAGTAAGGAAGCTTGACCCTGTTGCTAGGGATGATGCAGCAATTCAAGGACTATGATTGGTTGATATAAAAAAAAAAATAATCTCTGACCTCTGTAAAGGTCTTGAAATGCACTCTTTATGAAAATAGAATATATGATAATAGTGAAATAATAATGACAGTGAAATAATAATGTTTGTATATAATGAAATTGTATAATCATGATTACAGGCTATTTTATGCAGTTTCTGTTCTAGGCTAAATATCTTAAAGTTATTGAAAAATATTGAAAATGTGTCTATTTTTGAAGCAACCAATTTCCACACAGTAGTTACTATATTTAAGTTTTTACATTTATTTACCATACTGATAATATTACTTTTTGTAATTGATGGGAGTAAAATGGTTCAGCTTTTATCAATGTACATGATTGCAGGACAGTCTATTTTAGTTGGATGGTATGTAGCCAACAATTCAAGAGAGATGGAAGGAAGTAAAACAACAAGAAAATCAAACTGGACAGAAGAGCAGTGTGCACATTTAGAATATTTCTTCTTTCCACCATTTTGTCCTCTGCTATAGAAACTCTTAAGTCTCTTAAAAGTCCTGCTTTCAACTCTTAACAATTTTTACCTCAGGAGCTGTTTTAGGGCTAAGATGTTTTGTGAATCATTATTATCTTTACTAAGATTTAGTCCTAAATTTAAAGGGAAATTCTAAGAAAATCTCATAATTCTAAGAATTTTCTTAGAATTCCGTCACTAAGAGCAACTTTTAGGCTTAAGTAGTTTTGTGAATACGGACCCTGGTCTCTAAACATAACACAAACCTTTCAATCTCAATTTGTGGTTCTTGCACATTGGATCCTCAAAGATATATATATATATATATATATATATATATATATATACTCACCTAAAGGATTATTAGGAACACCTGTTCAATTTCTCATTAATGCAATTATCTA